>JBBMKD010000194.1:17509839-17525322 GCA_037834095.1 Argya squamiceps
ATCCCAAAACTACCAAATTTTCCACCCTGTGCTGTGCTAAACTATTGTTTTCACACCTTTGTGACTTGTAATTCTTCCCTCAATGTTGGAAGCTTTCTCCATGGACTAAAATCAAAGCCTGTGTTCCTGGGCTCTGTGCCAGGCAACCCCCCTGGACAAACCCCCCTGTCCAGGATTCAAACCCTCTTTGTTTGGGATCCCAGGCCTCTCTGCCGAGGTCTGTGACCATCCAGGGCAACCAAAGGGATGCCCTGGACTCCGACACCATCCAGCAAAAGTAAGGAATGAAGAAGTTACATCCGCTGCCCGAGACCTACGAGCAAAACTGCCATTTCTGCACTCCTTTCCCCCCAAATTCCCTCCCAAACCCGGCTGCAGCAAGGTCCCTCCCACAAGTGTAACTCGAGCTGGGTGTGATTAATAATTCACATTTGGTGCTAAAAGCAAAGCAGAGTTAATTTTGTATATTTTGTTTCCGCGGGAAGGCCGCGGGTGACTCACGCCTTACGTAAGGAACTGAAACATCCTCCAGTTTACAGGGAAGAATGTTCCTGCTCATTATGGGGATGAAAGGAGATTGCTGCATTTCAAATGACATGTATAATTTAGGCACTTATTTCCAGGACTGTTTTGGAACGGGGGAATGAAGAGAAACTAAAATGTTTGAAGTGACTTGAGTGCTTCGTAGTTTTTAATGTGAGTGGCAAAATACACAGCCTGATAACTTGCAGGGCTGCTAATGGAAGAATGGCTCTGAAACTCTAACACACTTCTTTTTTTTTTTGCTTCCTAATACCAGTATTTATTTTAGGCCGTGAGTAGAAAGTGGTATTTGTCACTATGTTAAAAAAAAAATCTCATTTTATTTTTCTGCCGGTAGTTACTCACTGGTTTTTCTGCAATACCATTCCCATTCCTCTTTCCACTTCAGTGGAAAGAGGAATGGGAATGGTATTGCAGAAAAACCAGCCAGCTGGTGAGGAAAATGGCAGCAGGTCTGCTGCATTTGGATGGAGCTGGGAGATTTTTTTCCCTTAGCATACTGAATGTTAAACCTTCACTACAAATGGAGAGCAAGGAATATTCTGTGTTTCAACAGCACAGAGTTTATTCAAAAGAGAATTCAGTAATGTATTGGGAAGTATTTACTTAATGGTGTTCTTTTTAGAATATTAGGGAAGTATTTATTTAATGGTGTCCTTTTTAGAATATTAATGGCAAGCCAAATCCAGCACAACCTCTGGAATTCTGAGGCTGAACAAGCCCCAGATGCCCTCATGTTCTGCAGATTATCTTCTGTACTGACCATGGGCTGTCCTTAGAAGGCAGAATTGTGACTCTCTCTCCTCTCCCAGCCCCATTTATTGAGATATTTTAGAAATAACCAGACACAATGTCTGTGTTCCATGGGCAGCAGCTGCTTTGGTGCATTTCTCCACCAAATTGCCCATTTTTTTCAGAGCTCTGTGAACCTTTTGAGCAAACACAATGGGCAGTTCCCTCTGAGCACTGTGGCAGCCTCTGTCCTAACTTTGGAACCCCCTGTAGAAATTTGGATGAGATCTATGCCTTGCAAAAAAAAATCTCTCAAAACTGTTGCATTATTTATTTTTATTCTGCTTCAAGGACAAGGCTTTTCAAACCAAGAGATGACACAAAGGAGCCCTGGGCTGTATAAATATAGAATCTTTTTTATTTTTTTGGTTAATAGATACAGTACAATTCTTGACTACATAAGAAAGCATTGTTTTCAGTGCATACATTCTTCAGACAGGAACATGGCAGACAAACATCCCTTGGTGGTTTGAACATGGCACTTGGTTTATTTCTGTAAGTCCCAAGTTCCTGGCTTTTCCCAGTTTTCCTTAGTTTATTTCTGTAGGTCCCAAGTTACTGTGGTTTTTTTCCCCCACTTTTCAGGGGCTGCTTTGACAACTCAAGGTCTAAGGAAAAAATGAATTGAGTGCTCCCAGGAGAGCAGGATACTGCTCAGTGCATCCCACATTGTTCTCCCTGTAACCCCTGTGGTCCCAATTGACCCAGGCCAGCAAATTTTCCATTCTGTGTTCACAAAAATGGAAATAACAATATCAAACAAGCCACCCAGTGCTTGGGTTCAACACCTCCACAGTCCCCTGTACAGTGCCTGACTCCTGACAGGGCCAAACCCCAAACTCCTCCCTGAATTTTACTTGTGTATGATGGTGCTGGTGCCATGACTTTGGCAGAAATCCTTTCTGTTCTTTTGAGGTGTAGTAAAAACCCAGGAAAATGGATCCCAGAGTTTGGCCATTACATTTTCAGGGAGGGAAAAAAAAAAGAATTATTGCTGCCTTTTGTGTTTTTCATTCACTGTATGATAAGAAAAAAACCTCTAGTCTGATCTGTGAGTGTGATACTGATCCTGAGCAACTCCTGTGTTCAGGGAAAGCTGATAATGCTTATTTTGCTCTGTAGCTGTTTGCTGGCACACAGTTCTGGTGGGATGGAGGGATCCTGGGGCCCAGCTCACATCCCCAGAGCTGGGCTGGGCCAGGTGGGATCTGCAAAGTGAGGCAGCACCTGCAGGGTCAGTGAGGGGATAAATCATAATAAACCTGGCCACTTCCAGGCTCACGTGGCAACTGAGATTCCTGCAGTGAACAGGAGAGCAAATCCACTGAGGGAAACACCTGGACACTCTGGGGTGCCCTGGCATTGCCAGGCAGGTGACTTTGGGGGGTTTGTGTCACTGGGATGTCAAGCAGAGCAGCTGAGGTCTGCAGTGTGTTCACCTGCAGCACTCAGGGGGTTGGTTTGACACCATTACTCAGACCTTGAGTTTTATCTGACTTCCCTGATATCCCAAACAGATAGTTGGGAAGGGATCCTCTTCTTGTGGGGATAACTTGGGAGAACCTTACAGAAACCTCATTGTTTGAGGAAAGGACTCTGGGAAAGATCAGATTCACACAGTCACCAGCCTTAGTTTTGCTCCAGACACCAACATTGAAAAATCAGTAGATAAAAAAGCTTCTCCATTCAGGGAAGGACACAAAGACACTCCCAGACAAACTAATATAACCTAGTTTTCCTTGGCTATATATTGAGGATTTAATGTGAAAATGCAATTTTAGATTATCTAGTTGAGCCTCTGCAAGCACAGGATAAACAGCAGTGGAATGATCCTATACCTGATCTTATGGAAAAGGCAGAGCAAAGCAATCCAAAGGGCCTGGGAGAGCAAATAACAAGAAACAGATGAAAAGTAGAGAAAAGAGGAGCCAGGAGATTGTTACAACCACCAGCCTGAACATGCAGGTGAAGGCACTTGGACACCAGAGTGGGAGGTGATTGTTGGAGAAGAGACAGAACAATTCCACGGAGAGCTCTGACCTCCTCTGCCCTGATTCTCTGGGCTCCAGGAGCACAAAACCAGTAGGAGTGAGCACCATCAAAGGAAACAAAGGTTCATGTTAATACAGATCCCACTGAGCTTGGGTTAGAGAAAGCAGCTGGCAGACAGGAGTTGAGTAAGAATCCCTGAGAAGTCTGAAAAAATAATAAACATCACATCATTACAACAAATTTACCCCTTCTGATCCTCTAGCCAACCCACCAGCCTCCAATTAAACTCCAGGCAGTGGAAATCCCTCACCTTTGACACGAGCTGCACACGGTGACACTTCCAGGAATGAGATAAACCTGCCAAATTCCTCCAGATTCCTGTTTCCTGACTGAAACTAAATAATGTGGAGAAGAAGTGAGAGGCAGAGACACTCCCAGCCAAGAGAGCTGCTGTGCCATGGCACTAGTGGGGCACTGTAAACTGGAGCCTGGCCTGCAAGCATTAGTGAAATGTTTAGTACAATACTTAATTCTGTTAGATCTGGGTATTTCTTTCTTTTTGAACTAAAATGTTACAAATCTTACCATATAAATGAATTACTATATTTGTTGCTACAGGGTACACTATATACATCGTTGGAAGAAGAGAACAATAATTAAATTAAGGGAGGTGAGAGAAGGACAAACAAAATATTAGTAAATAAAATAGAATATGTTCAATAATACTTTTTTTAGGCAATACTTTTGCTTGTTACATTTACTATAAGGAGGAAAAAAAAAATCTTTCACTCATGAACATTGGAAACAGCTGCCCAAACATCAGTCAGTCCCTTCCATTGCTGGATGTGCTCAGGACATTGCAGAGGAGCCCTCAGGTTTGGGGATGTCAGTGCAAGCAGGGCTTCAAACATCTCAAACATCTGGATCCTGTGCCTTGTTTCCCCACCTCAGGGGGCACAGCAAGGCTGATGTTTGTTTCTGAGAGCCAGAGGGGCCCTGGCTCCCCTCAGTCCACTGGGTTCTGCTCCCCAAACTCCCTCCTGTGCCTCTGCTCCTGGAGAAACCCCTCAGCTCATCCTCCAGACAAGGTGCTCAGCTCACCCAGCACAGCTTCCCATTCCTCCTCAGGACACAGAGCACACGTGCAGGGTTTGTTCCCACATCTCCAAGTTCCTCAGTGAAGGTTTTTCAGGTTTTGTTCCCATATCTCCAAGTTCCTCAGTGAAGGTTTTTCAATGCTGTTTTCCCACCCTCCAGCTCAAGGTGCAGTAACAAACATCTCCAGCTTGAGGCCACCAACAGCAGGGCCACACACTCTGTCTGCACCTTCTTTTCCTTGGCCTCATCAATAATTTATTTCCACAAGAACTGATTGATTACTTGATCAGAACTTTAGATAGCTAATAGTGTTTGAAGAAAAAAACAATCCAATGAGCTTCCTGGGGCTCATCAGAATTCTTTCCCAGTAGTTTCTTCTCTTCTACAACCAGCTCTACTTAATACATAGGGGCTAAAATACAAAGCAGTGCAAAATGACCATAAAGCAACTACAACCCACACCTATCTGCAGGTGCACTAAGAGCAGGGAGGGACTGCAGGTGATTAATGAGCAACTCTGAAGTGGAGGAGAAGCAGCAGTGCAGCTCCCCAGAGCCCATCCTTCAGGTGCTTGAGAGTTCACAGTTAATGTGTTGTGGGGTTTGGAGGTTTGTTTTCCCCTTTGATAATAATACCTGAGGCTTGTTTGTGATTCCTTCAGCGTAGCCCACTGCAAGCACTCATGCAGAAAACTCCCTTGGCTGCTGAGAGGGTGTGCAGCTGTCTTTGCCAAGGTAACATCATCATTTTGCAAGGCTTGGGTTTCATCCCCCCCCCAGTCTGAATCATGGGGAAAATTTTCTTTTTTCTGCTGAAGAAGTCAAATCAAGGAAGAAAAGGAAAGGGTTGTGCAGAGCTTGGAGGAAGCTGCACAGGGAGCCATTTATGGATCTGTTTGTAACTCAGGAAGTTTCAGCTCTTGCTGTCAGTGAACATCTTGTTCATCCTGGTTTTTTCTCCTTGCAACCTGGAGATCTTTCCATTCCTAAGTTTTAAAGCCAACTCAGGTTGTTACAGAGTGAAAAGTTAAGGATTATTTGCTGATTTGTGAGGCTGCTGTGACGATGCAGAGGGCACACAGGGCACACCTGTAACAGTCCCTGCCACACACAGCTCCAGGGCAGGGCAAACCCACTGTGAAGGTCTCACATGTGAGAATTTGTGATCCTTTCAGTCCTGCTGCAACAAAAGCTTTGAATTACCCTGAATATGATACAGTATTTACCTTGGCAAGACAGTCAGAGATAAACGTGTGTCACATGGGTTTGCAGCTTAACAGGGAGAGAGTCCCCAGGGTCCAACCTTAGGCACAGAATCCAGAGGAAATGCTTTTTGTGTTTTGTTTTAGTAAATAGCCTGTGTGCAGAAGGGAAACATAAAAACTCTGGTGTCCTACTGGTGCCTCAAGGGTGTGTGTGAGTCTTTGTGTAACCCTCGTGCTGGTAATGAGAGTTTTCTGCACATTCACACAAATGTGTGTGTGTGTGAGCTGGGAAATTCTGTTTGAGTTGAGGAGATCCTTACTTAAGGCAGTGATTTTGCCTTGCAGCCATTACAGATGGTTCCCTATTGCATGTCTGTGGAATAAACTGCTGTTTGAACAAGGGGAAAGCCCAGGGCATCATATTTAACCACCCTGTGTGCCCTGCTGGCCCAAAGGAGCAGGCACACGAGCACTTCCAGCTTGCTCTGGGCCATGCCATCTTTAGGAGTGTATCCTCTGGGCAGTGGAAATTATTAAATCCAAACTGCAACCAAAATAGCTCGGATTGCAAAACATTGCAGAAATATTTACAGGAGGTGAAATCCCACGTTAGGAAGAGCATTGCAATTTCAGCTTTTCTCCAAGCCCAAAACATCCATGTGAGGCTCCTGTTTTCAACAAGGAGTCCCTGCAGGATGTGTCAGGGCCAGCAGCTTGAATCTTGTGTTCCCACCCTTGGCATGACCCTCATGGAGAGAAATGGGAACCTGTGGATCTGCCAGTGGCAATGAACAGCCCCAGCCAGGGGGAAGGAGTGGCAGCAGCTCAGGGTTACAGCTCCTGCCACGGCTCTGACAGACAGAATGTCATTAACTCACTGCACATCTTGCAGCAGGCCTTTAAAGAGAAGAGAGAAGATGCTCTGGAATTGTTTCTGATCACATTGGAGACACGTGAAGCATTCTCCCAGCAGAATTAATTCCCTTGTGTTTCAGCCAGGCTCTGGGGGCACAGCAGAGCCTGGCAAGGCTGGGCTGGGGGCACAGTTACACTGGGGGGGCTGAGTAGTGGATGACAGAGTTGTAATCTGGGGGAGGGCTGTGGCATTCCAGGTTGGGATCCATGGGCAGCAGGACAGAGTCTTCCAGGGGGAAGTCCATGGTGTCCTCCTCCACCTGCACTGCTGGCTGGTACTTGACAGTCTCGTGGTCAGACAGGATGGATTCCTTGCTCCTGCTCACAGCTCTCCTCCTGTTGGGGACAAACATTGGGATGGATCCAGCCCGGCTCCAGGATTGTGGTAATGCACCCCACACCCCCAGCAGGTGTTTCCAAATAGGGCAGGAGTTTCAGTTTACCTCTAGACATTTTAGGAAGTTTATCTAGATTTTTCCATCCCCTCCTGGCAGTGATTGGCTCAGGGCCAAGAGAGAAGCACCTACTGGACCTTATCACTATTCTTCAAACCCTGTTGGGAGCAGGCCAAATTGTCCCTCCTGAAACATTCAGTATTTAGGAAGGGGCCCAAAGAAAGAAAAAGGATTTTTGGAGTGTTTTTAGCAGGGTGTCAGAGGTTTCTCAAACATCTGTGCACAGCTTATCTTTTGTTTTCTGTAATGTTTGTTATTTTGTTATTTTTCCTTATTAAACCTTTTGCTTTACAAAACACCACTGAAGAGCAGTCTGGCTAATTAATTTTTGCCACTTCTCTCTGCAAAGGCTGGGCCCTCAGAGATTGATACATTTACACCTGGTTCATTACACTCTGACCACATGTTAACCTGTATCCAATGATCACAATTATTTCTTTAAGAAGTAAATATATAAAAATATCAATTTACCCCAATGGTACCCTGTAAGACAGTGACATTTTGACAGTGACTGGATGAGGGATCTGAGATAGATATTTTAAATAACTCTGTGTTTTAAGAGTAGATTTAGGAGTAATTCCTGCTCTGCTGCCCTGTCCTTTCAGCTCACCACATCTCGGTGCACTACAGATCTCTTACTTGTCCAGGCACCTGTCCTGTACACACAGCAATATCCTCCCTCATTGTTCTGACACAGGTCAGCAATAGTTTGACTTTTCTGAAAGCAGAACTGAAGGCTGTGACTTTTCTTGAAGCATGATAAGGGATGAAATACTGAATAATCTCTGACAGACTCTAATTTAAATCGATACTGAAAGCAAGAGTGTGTGTTGAACACAGGCAATGCAGGGCAAAATTCCTTTGATATTCCCCAGCCCTCTAACATTCCTGACCCAGGGGCTGGTGCAGGGCAGTGCTTTGCAGCATTCCAGCTGCTTTTGTCTCTGTCTGCCCTTGTTCCAGCTGATGGAGGGTGGGACAGAGCAACTTCCACCACATGGAGCAGCCTCAGGGTTAAAAGCAGGAGAACCCTGAGAAGATTTCTATCACAAGGTGATCTTGAGGGTTGTGGAGAACTCAAAAGGTTCTTTCTGTCTTCTGTCACAGGCTGCCTTAAAAAAAATGTTCTGTCAGCCTTGGTTTCTGAGCAATTCATTTGAAAGGGCCTGGATAATCGAGGGGTTCTCAAAAGGATTCCAGCATGAGAGTGACTTTTGAGGGGCTGCACTTTGCTCAGGAGCCTTTAACTGCAGCTCCTGGGGAGGACCCTCAGCCACAGACTCATCACAGCTCAGAATGATTTGAATGTCCCAGGGAGAATTAAAAATCAGGCAGTGCCCAAGCACTTTGTGTGTGTACTTCATGTGTGTTTGAAGTAGGATAAAGTTACATTTTAATGACCCCTAAACCAAATCTGAACAGTCAACAGTTCATCAAATAATTGTAGAATTCATTACACTCGTTTTACTGGCACTTGTGCAGTGCTCCCAGCCCCCAGCAGCTGCTCATTTGCTCACTGGGGTGCTTTAGGAAGAAAGCAGAGCCAGCTCCTGCTCCAGGGAACAAACCAACAGCCAGACACAGCGACTGGAGGGAGGGCAGAAAAGCCATGAGTAGGAAAAGAGCAGATCCAGGAGAGGAGCTGTGTTTGTGCCATGGTTTTGGGATGGTAGAGCAGAGAGAGCAGGCTGGATGGCCACACAGAGCTCCTTCCAGCTGAAGGGGGTAAATCTGCCCTGCTGGGTTCTGCTGCTGGGATTTTACAAGTTGTGCTCTCTTGCCTCTGAATCTGGAACCTGCCTAAAGCTTCAGGTTTCCCACAAGCTGCAGATATTGTCACTATATTAAAAAAAAATAAAAATTAAAGTGTTTGCTGGTTCTGGAAAGATCCCAGGTGTTCAGAGCACTGGCTGGAGTAGAACACTGGTTTCTGCTCCTTGCACAGCCACAGGAACAGCCTGCAGGCTCCACCTGGGAATTGTCTACCTGCAGCTCTCTGCTCCGGGGGGATGTGTGGGGATGGTCTGTGCATCATTCATGAAGCTCCTGTGCAGCCAAACACACAGCTGCAGCTCTGAGCAGCTGCACTGAGACTTGGGCTGGTTAATTCAGGATGATTTCAGTGTGCTGGGCTGGCTCTCCACGGCAGGTTTGTAGCTCCAGCTTTAAAAAGTCAGCCTGAGCTGTAAGAGCCAGCCCAGCATGTCTGGAATGAGCTTGGGGTCTGTGATTGCTGTTTATAGAATAGTTTATAGAAAAAAAAATAGTTTATATAAAAATAAAAATAATAAAAAAATAAATATAAATATAAATTAAATATATATAGTTTATATATAGTTTACATATACAGTTTATATATATGGTTAATATATATAGTGTGTGTGTATATATATATACTATAATATAGTTTATATAAATAGTTTACATATAGTTTCTACAGTTTATAGAAAAAACCCCTGCTGCTTCTGTGCATTCAGACCTGCACAAGACATTGAAACCAAGCCTGTTTGGAGTGGCAGAGCAGAAATTCTAAAATAAATAATTACACTGAGAACTTCAACAAAAGGTGCAGCACCCTTTGCTTTCACAACTCAGTTTTTCCTCATTGTCCAGAGAGAAACATGAGTGGAAACTCCTCATGTATCCTACAGGTTTTGGCATCTGTCCATTCTCTACACAAACAGTTTGGCTGCAGATAAACCCCTCTCTGACATGAGCAGTGTAACCACAACTTTGCCTCACTGTTTATTTATGGAATTCCCTTTTTGTTGCTCAGTTCCCCTGACTCGTGTCAGACAATTCCATGGATGCTCTGGCTTCCAACTCGCCAGGTATTAATGCTGTAACTGGAGACAGGGAGAGGATTGAGAGTTATCTGTTTAATTTGGCCCCCAACCTGCATACCTCTGAGTTATCAGGGTTTGGTTTGGCCACACAAGGGGAAATTTTCAGCCCCCTGTGGACTCCCAGCAAGTGCTCCTGTGGGTCAGGAGATTGGGTATCTGGGGATAACTCTGCCTGGTGCTGGTCTCAGGCTGGGGTTTGGAGGACTCCTAAACTGCCATCTCCTCTCTGCTCCAAAGACAGAAAACTGATGGGTTAGGTCAGAAGGAAATCATGTCACTTGCTATCTCATGGCAGACCAAAATGCAATTAACTTCCAATACTATTCCTTTCATCTAAATGCACTTCCTAATTAAAGTTCTCTGTGGGGCTTTGCATTTTTCCCTTTCATGCTGCTGTCCCTGACACTTGTGCCTGCTGTGCCTGTGCAGATGCTGCTCCTGGGCATGAGGCTGCTCATCCCCTTTTCCATCTGTTCTTGGCACCTCAGAGCCTGCCCCAGCCCCTCAGAGCTCTGCTGAAATTCTAGAAACTCAGATTTTAAGGTTTGAATATATAGTAATGCGTGTGAAGTAATATAGAAGATTTAAGGGGTTGTCTAAGTGTTTTTCTTCACATTTTTCCTTCTTCATGGGTTTGGGTGGTTTTCTGTAGATGGGTGAAAAAGTCCACATTGTGGGCCTTGGGTGGTCATTATTGGGTCAGAAATATAAATAATAGAGGTGTCTTCTCATGATTGGGTGATTAGCACTTAAATAACCTTAGAAAAGGTTAGAGGTGCTGCATTTTACCTCATTTCTCTAACTTGCTACTTAGAGCTCATGAGTCTGTAAATAGACAAGAAATAATAAACATCCAAGTCCGAACACAAACTTTGACTCCTGTGTATCAATCCCAAACTTAGCAGAGAAAAAGAAGCCAGAACAGTCAAAAATGGTCCCTCCATGTGAGGAAAAACACTCCCTGTGGGGCTTTGCATTTTTCCCTTCCATGCTGCTGTCCCTGACACTTGTGCCTGCTGTGCCTGTGCAGATACTGCTCCTGGGCATGAGGCTGCTCATCCCCTTTTCCATCTGTCCTTGGCACCTCAGAAATTCCTCCAGCCCCTCAGAGCTCAGCCTTGCCTGGTGTGACCAGTGCCTGGGGCTCCAGGGGACACCAAAATCCCCTTTATGGCCACCTGGACTGCCCAGGGTGGAGCAGAGACCTTCTCCCTGGGCCCCCAGTGAACACTCCCTGACTGGAGGGCTTGGATTGGATTAATCACACGATTGTGCAGCTCCAGAAGCCACTAATTGTTGTGTAATGAAGTAATTTCATTAAAAGCTGGCGTTTCCTTGGGTCAGGGCTTCTCCTGCCCTGCCCATGAGGTGTTTCCTCACTGCTCTGCCTCTGCCTGACCCTGCAGTGCTGTGGGAGCCCAGCAGAGATGCCAAATTTGGATAAATCTATCCCAGCCCAGGCTGCCCTGCCAGTGTTCCCAGCAGGGCCCAGCACTGAGGATCAGGGTGGGAATAACCACAACACTCAGCTGGAATTCAGCTGCCACTGACCCACACTTGTCACCCATTGCAGTGACCACCCTGAGAACTCATTTGTCCTTGCACAAGGTGTCCTGTCTGGGGACACAGCCTGAATATTAAGTAATCACCTGTGGGCCTGATATTTCAGGGTCTGAGAGATTTTAGCCTGCTGGCAGCTGCTAACTTTTTCCCAAAAAAAATATTCTCAATAAAATTTCTTCTCAAAACAATCTTGGCAAACAACTTTCCTTTCTCAAAAGAATCTTTCTCCAGGTGATGTTTGGCTGTTTCTCTGGTTTAACCCATGGGATCAGAGGGGTGTCATTCCTATCCACCAACCATGTTAAATCTGTATGGGAACACCTTATAAAAAGTAGTAAGAATTAGACAATAAAGGCCCATCACTGAGGATCAGTGTGGGAATAACCACAACATCCAGCTGGAATTCAGCTGCCACCAACCCAAACTTGTCACCAAGTTGCAGTGACCACCCTGAGAACTCATTTGTCCTTGCACAAGGTGTCCTGTCTGAGGACACAACCTGAATATTAAGTAATCACCTGATATTTCTGGGTCTGAGAGATTTTAGCCTGCTAGCAGCTGCTAACACTTTCCCAAGGAAAAATTTCCTCAAGAAAGTTTCTTCTCTAAACAATCTTGGCAAACAACTCTCCTTTCTCAAAAGAATCTTTCTGCAGGTGGTGTTTTGCTGTTTCTCTGGTTTAATCAATGGGATTAGAGAGGTGTCATTCCTATCCACTAACCATGTTAAATCTGTATGGGAACACGTTATAAAAGGTAGTAAGAATTAGACAATAAAGCCTTTCTTTTCTATGCTCTTTGCCTTCTGAAATATTTGGAGTCTTTCTTTCGTGTCCTACAATGACAATCATCCACATTTTAGTTTTCTGAAGGTGCCAACATCATTTAGAAGATACCACAGAGCATAATCCTGCAGTGGCTTGAAGGCCTGAGTGATCTACTGAGGCTTTTTCTTCCTACTGTACAAACCAGTGATTTTTGGAGGTAGAAAAATACTGAAACCATCAAAGAGCTGGGAAACCATTCGTGGAGCTGTTTATTTTCTGTGAGAGGGAGCCAGCTTCTGTTAATCTAAATTTTGGGGTCAATGGCTTGAAGAGGACTGTGGAGAAAGGAGGATTGCTGCAGGAAAATCACCCTGAGCAGGGAGGGATCCCAGCCCCAAGTGCAGCAGCTCCTGCTGCCCTGCAATAAGAAACCCAAGTGTTTTGCTCTCAGTAGGGAAAACTAATGGACTTTTCTGGCCATGTAGGAAACCTGGCCATGTTCAGAAGCTGTGTTTAGGGAAAGATGAGAAATTGGGCTGATTGCTGCCAAGTAGAGCAGTTTGTCTCATGACTACATCTCCTAATAACATGTAGGAGCTTCAGGGCTTTGTAGGAGATTTCAAAGGTGTTTAATGAGGTTCAGAGTAAGAGTGTTTTTTTTTAATTTTAATTTTTCTGCAATTAAAGAAATAAAAGGGTTATTTTTTTTTCCTTCAGGTAGCTATGCCTGATTCACAGTTTGCTTTAATACATTTTCAACTGGGTGCTGTGCAGGAGGAATTTCATCCTGGGTTCCCCTCTGGCAGCACCATTCTGCTGGCAAGGAGAACTCCAGGGGTTGGGCTCAGGAATTCACTGTTTGGAAGCACTTTGAAACACAAAGTGCAGGTAAATAAAGTTTTCCCAGGCCAAAGCCACCCTTGTGTCCCCTCACACGTGTGGCCAGGCTGCTCAGCTGTCCCTGTCCAAAAACAGTGGGATGGAAATCACTGCAGTCAAATCCACAGCCTCTCACAATTCCCCTTCCAGTCCTTGCTACTGTCAGCACATAATCCTTGAAAAAAACGTGGTTTACATAACTCCAGAGTAGCTACTCATTCCAAGTTCTGGTTTGGAGAGCTCAGCTCAGGTAATAGTGCAAGGTGCTGCGTGACACAACAATAAATGTATTTATTATTTCTGAGCTCCATTCTGCCCTGGAGCAAACATGTTTCCATGCCTCGTTCCTCTGAGAAGGTGAGAAAGGATTGCAGCTCAATCCTGGCTGTGTTTTTGTTGTGTGCTTTGTGTTTGGACATGAGTGCCTGCTGTTCCTGAGCAAAATCCATGGTTGCAGTGTTCCTGCCTTGCCTTGGGCCCAGCTTGTCTTGGCAGAGCTCTCAGTGCTGGGATGTGGCTGCACATCCAGAGCCCAGAGAGGATCAGCTGAGCCTCAGCTGATCTCCTGGGCCAGAACCAGAGCAGGCATTTCTGAGCAACAGAGGATAATTGGGTTTGGGGGGAGAAGGGGAAGAGCTGGGGGAGGACAGCTGAGCACATACCAAACCTTTTGTCATCTTCAACAATAACCTGATTATAGAGCCTCTGGGAGGATTTTAAAGCAGTGCTTGGCAGTAGCCTGATAATATTATGAGATGGAACCTGACACCAGAGTCATCCTATCATTAAATCCCTCTGTGCTCCCTGTGCTTCCCTGAATGCTGATTCCAGTGTTGTTATCCCAGTCAATCTTCCCATCTCTCACTGCAGCTACTGCTGTGACTTTCTACTTCAGCAGCATAAAATACTCACAACTTCCCTGCTCTATTTTAGCAGGAGGAAAAGCTCAGACCTGCTTAGTCCAGCCTAACAGTGAGCCCAGAGTATCAGATTCATCCTCACTAAACTCTTGACACTGACACTCCACGGTGTGTGCTGTTGGCAAATTTTAAACTCAAGAGAGGAATGAATGCAGGATAAATAAACAGTGAGATTTTGGCAAAAATCATAAATGCAGCCACCCTGGTTTAGAAAACATGTTAAGCCTTTTGAACAGTTTTGTTTTAGAAAAGAAAGACTTTGAAAAGGATCCAGGGTAAATGTTTTTGATAGGGAGAGATACACAATTAACAAGGGTGAGTTTATCTCCCCTGTTAAACCCACACTCCCTCCTGACCTCTCTAGATTATTCCACAGGCTTTGGAGCCTTGTTTGTCCACTTATCAGTGCAGGAGCACCCAGGGGTGCCCTGTCCTTAGACAGGAGGGCTTTGGGGTGCTGAAACTGCTCTTTGTGATAATGAGGGTCTGCAAGATTCAAAAAGGAAAAAAAGGGCAGCTGACAGAAAAGCTGTCTCAGCTGGACCTCCAACACTCAGGGAAGGGAAAGCCACACTTGTGAGTGTGTAGGGAAGCAGGAGAAAACAGCACAGCTCATTGCAGGCTCTGCTGGGATGGGCTGAGGGCACAGAAAGGCTCAGGAACCTGGTGCTGGATGGAAATGGGGAGAGCCCAGGTGGTGGTGGTGGGGTCAGGCAGGGATTTTCTGCCCCACTCAGCCTCACATCCACTCCCAGTGGCCCTGACAGCAGTCCAGCTTTTCCTGGAAATCTGCAAAGAGCAGGCTGTTATGGAATTTTTGTGGCTGAGTGTTGACTTTGCCCTTTCTAGGCTTTCTCCTGAAAAATCTGAAGAGAGGGAACCTTCCTGTGCCAACTCTTTATCCAAACAGGAGAAATGCAACAGGGAAAAGCTGTCAGGGGTGAGTGACAGAAATCCTCAGAGGGATAAATCCCACCAAGGAGGCAGCTCTGTGTGTGCTGGATTTGTGTCAATGTGACATCACACAGGAAAGAGGTGAATCAGCCCAGGTGAAGCATCACAGCAAGGCAGCTCCTGACATTTGAGCTCCTGTTTTCAGAGCTGGTGCCATTTGGTCTCCATGGCAATGGATTGTGCTGGCAGGAATGCTCTGGGTGTGTGCAGGGGATAAAAAACATGGAAATGGATGGGGATCTCTGCTAATCCCATCAGCTCCAGCCCTGGAACACTGCTACAGGGAAAATACAGCTGGGCAACAACATTTCTGAGGCCACACTCCCATCCAGGACAATCCACAGCATTATGTTAGTGCTGTCCACCTTTCCTTATGAAATCTCCTCCCTTTTCCTCCTTTCCTTCTCCCTTTTCCTTTTCTTCTTCTCCCTTTGCCTTCTTCTCCCTTTTCCTTCTTCTGCCTTTTTCTCCTCTCCTTCTCCCTTTCCCTCTTCTTCTCCCTTTTCCTCCTCTCCTCCCTTTTCTTTCTTCTCCCTTTTCCTCCTTCTCCCTTTT
>JBBMKD010000194.1:17579016-17592121 GCA_037834095.1 Argya squamiceps
GGGGCTGTTTGGATTTGCTTTCCAGAGGAACACCATTTGGAGGTTTTCTCCCAAATTTTGCCCTAAACCAGGACAGAACCCCTCCCAGGCAGAGCTCTGCTCCTCCTGCTGCCCTGCAGGGCAAACAGAGCCATCAAATCCCTGAGTTTATCCCCACAAGAGCCATGTAACTGCAGGATATCTCCTTGGGACAGGCACACAAGGTCACTCCCAGCTGAACCTGGCTCACCCAACATCCCTGTGCTGCACCACAGAACCTGGGGGAGGACTGGGATTCTCCCTGATTTCCCCTGTCTCGTGGCTCACCATTCCCATGACTGTGATGGTTTAGCACAGATTTTTTTTTTGCAGATTTGTGACTGTGGGAGCCACCAGGCCTTTTCTTGTGGCATGTACCTCCATAAAACACTAGGGAGACTCCTCTCCCAACGTGATGCAGGATTGTGTTTAAATGGTTGCAACTGACTGAAAATCATCGTTTTCTCTCTGTGTTGAGTGGGAAGGTGAACAGTTTGTGGTAGGAGAAGGGGTTGGTTTAGAAGTTTCATTTGGTTTTTTTCCTTAGTGTGTAAACTAGTTAATAAAATAATTAATAAACTATTTGTTTACTTTAAGTTGGGCCTGTTTTTGCCTTTTTCTCCCAAAATCCTATCTCCCAGGGGGAAAAGAGAGTAAACCACTACAACTAAATTTGGCGAACGTGAAACCACGACAATGACTGAGAAAATAATAATAAAAAACTACCCAGCAATTTTCTCCCTTGCTTTCTAAGTCTGTCTTCTTTATTTTTTAATGAGTGGAAAACCTGATTTCATCCCTCTCACTGCAGGGAGGAGCTGAAATGGTCAGAATTGTGCAGGGCCTGGCTCCTGCATGTGCCCAGGGATGACCAGAGGAGTGAGTGACCACCAGCCAAGGCCTCTCTCTGCTCAGGTGTGGGAAATGGATTTGGAGGGAATTTTTAAAGTTTGATGGAAAGACACTCAGGGAACTGCAGCAGCAAAGGGAATGTCTCCTCAGGCAAATCTCCAAAGGCATCCTGGTTTTCCCTTCCTCTCTGGCAGCTCTGACCCAGTGACTTTGCTGCTGGTCACACCTCAGCCTGCAGCACAGAAGGGACCCCAGTGAGACACAATTCCTTCTCCAGGGACACCAAGGCTGCCACAGGAGCCTGAGCCCAGCCTGCACAGGTCAAGGCAGCCCTTGGGAAGTGCCATGAATCCCAGGAGGATTTAAGGAGGCCAAGCCTTCAGCAGGTTTGTCTGGAAAAAGCTCTTGCAGGGCAAAATGTGTGTTAGCTCTGCCCACAAATCCTGCTGGTTCTCCTTTGTCAAATATTCACAGCATTCAGCAGGGCTAAGAAAAGTCAGAGGGGCATTGCTGGTCAAGGCAAAGGAAAATTCAATGATCTTTAGTCCCTTTAAACTTATTTGACACCATTCAGGTGATACACAAGGTGCACAAGCACAGCCAGACACCAGCTGGGCTCAGAACCATGGAGGTCTTCACTCTGCTTGTGATTTTAGCTCAGATGAAGAGGATGGAGTGGAAAGGAAACCTGACTGGAAACACCCAACAATTCAGGAACATGTTCCTCCACGGGGACATCACTTACAGGGTGTCTGTGAGGTTGCAGGGCTGCCACTTCCACTGGATCCTTGGCTCAGGATTCCCACTTGCCGTGCACTGGATTTTGTGTTTGCTCCTCAATTCCACCCTCACAACTTTATCAAAATCTGTCTCCTTTTCATAGATCTTGGGTCTCTCTAAAGAAAAAAAAAAAAACAAACACAAAAATGCAAATGAGCAAATTTACATCCATTAAAGGTTTTGAAACATTTTGCTGGGAGAAGTGATGATCCAAGTGAGGCTCCTGATGTTGTGGGGAATTCCCAGCAGTTCTGAAAATATCCCTTCACAGAAACAAGGGTGTTGGCTGTGGTATTTCACAAAACACATTGCAGTGCTACCACATTCATCCTAATCCCTTTAAAGTGTTGTTGGGGACCTGCTGGACTTGGGGAAAATTCATGTCATGGAACATCTCTTGGTGTCAGGGCTGCAGGATCAGGATCAGACTGTGGAAAAATGGGATTTTGGAGGGCTGATGTCCCCTCCTGAGAGGAACCTCATCACCAGGTTCTCAGGCTTTGGGAAAAAAACCACCTTTTTCACCTGAAGTCTTCCCTTTTCTGTGTGTGTGTAACGTGCACTGGATGGAGGGGAGAAGAAAGTGAGGAAGGAGTGGGGTGGGAACAACACTTGGGGAGAAATGCCAAGAAATTCTCACCAAGCCATGAGAAATGTCACGGCATTACTCACGTCTGGAGGGGCTGCAAGATCACACCCTCAGACTGGAAACCTCTCCAGAGCAAACTTTCAGTGACACTTTCAGGGCTGCTCATTGCCAGCAGGAAAGAAATGCTTTGTCCTGTCTCCCTCCAGCTCCCACGGGAAGGCACGAAAAGGAGAAAAAAGCCCCAAAGTGAACTGAACTTCTGCTAACCTCAGACAGGGTGGGTTGGAGTTTGGGGTGAAAGCACAGGCTCTTCCCCTGTGCAGACAGCTCTGCCCATCCCTGGCCAGATCCCTTTGTCTGCCTCTCATAACAGGAAATCAAACAGATTTATTGGTGGGGTCCCTCTGTGGGACACCCCTGTGCAGCCAAGAGAGGCTGCTCTGCCCCGAGCCCTCCTGACAAGCTGGGAAGTGAATGTAGATTAGATTTCTATTTTTTGGGCTAACTTATTTTTTTTCTGCTGTCAGGGAGGCCCCAGATATGTAAATATGAGCTATTGCCCACCTCATCAATCTTGAGCCCTTTCCCTCTTTATTTAAAACAATCTTTTCTTGCCTTCCAGCCCTCTCAGGAGAGGAGTGACCAGGCTGATCCCGTGCCTTGTTGGGACTCTCCCTTGGCATTTCTCATGGTCAGGCTCTGAAAGATCTTCTGACCTCACCAGTGCCTGAAAACACATCAGTATTTCCTTCTCCACCCCATGGAGGCATTGACTGGAGTGGGTTCAGCCATGTCCCATCCTGTCATAAAACATGGGCTGTTTGAAGGACCTTCAGTGGGTCCTGATTAACATTTCCCCTGACAAACCCAAACTCTGGCCCCTGCTTGGTGTGGCTCTCCACAGGGCTCAGCTTGAAGATTCCTGAGCAACCCACAGGACAAACTATTGGAACTAACAGAGAATTTCCTCAGCTAGCATCTCATTTCCCATCAATAAATTATTTCTGGTCATAAAAACAATTCTGTAAATTCTCCCCGGAAGGAGAAGCACATTTTTTATTATCTTGGACGTTTCTCTTTTCAGCCTCAAATCCTGTGTCTGACATGTCTGGGCTGACCTCACAAGTGTGATTTCACTTGGAGGAAGACTGGAAGTTCAGTGTGAAAGGTTACACAAGTGTTATGTGAAAGGTTACTCAAGGGTTGTTTTTTGGGCTGTAAAAACAAAGCTTTACACACTTGGGCAGGGGCACTGGTGTTTGTGTGTGTGAAAGGGCATGGGGAGACAAGGACTGATCACAAGCATTTAATACCAGGGCATTTTTCTGTATTCCTGGTTGGCTGTCATTTAAATTGCCCTTCTAAAAAAGAAATAATAATTTCACTTGCTCCAACTCTAACAAGAACATACATGAGTGAGGAATGAATTCATGCCACAATTATGGCACAATTAAACATGACTTGAGACCTAAAATGAGTCCAAATGATTCATCAATTGAAACAATCATTATTTGAGATCAAGCAAATTTTTTTTTTTTTTAAGTGTGATGGGAAACGCCTCCCCCATCTGTTCTTTCCCATAACACAGGGTGGGGTGGTGGCTGATTGTGGGCACAAATTCAGACAGTAAAGAACTTTTCCAAGTGTCTGTGCTTTTCCTCTCTGAGGTGGAGGTGGTGTCACCCTGCAGGTGAACCTGCTCACCTGTACAGGACAGGGACAGGCTCTGCAGGTGACCAGGACAGGGACAGGCCCTGCAGGTGTCCAGGATGGGGACAGACCCTGCAGGTGACCAGGACAGGGACAGGACCTGCAGGTGACCAGGACAGGAACAGACCCTGCAGGTGTCCAGGATGGGGACAGACCCTGCAGGTGACCAGGACAGGGACAGGACCTGCAGGTGACCCTGTACAGGATGGGGACAGGCTCTGTAGGTGACCCTGCTCAGGTGACCAGGACAGGGACAGGACCTGCAGGTGACCAGGACAGGGACAGACTCTGCAGGTGACCCTGCTCAGGTGTCCAGGACAGTGAAAGACCCTCCAGGTGACCCTGCTCAGGTGTCCAGGACAAGGGACAGGACCTGCAGGTGACCAGGACAGGGACAGGCCCCACAGGTAACCCTGCTCAAGTGTCCAGAACAGGGACAGACCCTGCAGGTGACCCTGCTCAGGTGTCCAGGACAGGGACAGGGCCCTTCCACACCCCCAGTGCTCCCCAGCCCCTGCAGGGTGCTGGCCCTGGAGCCCTGAGGGCTTAGGGGGAAAATTGGGATCCTCCTACTGGGGGTATTTCCCGGGATGAAACCTTTGCACCCCTCTGCCCACTGCCATGGCCATTTCACCTCTGACTGTGTCCCTGCAGGCAGCTGGAGCTTTGCCCTCCCCCTTGCTGGGCTAAATCCTATTTACAGCATCCATGGGTGATGGAAATCTGATTTTAATAGTCTGAAAGTTCTTTAATGGAAATTTTCATTCTTTCCCTGGTGGTTTGTAGTAATGTAGAGTGTATAAAGGGAATGTTAAAATCCCTGTTGTGCTGTACCTGCATTCTGGCCAATCTCATATTATATTTTCAGAATTCTACAGTCATGATCTTATCTGTGATAAGAGTTGTGAAGAGAACTGGTTTCTGTGGTGGGACTGGTCCTTTGGACTGGCTCAGACTGGCTGGCACTGCACAGTGTCCCCTGTGGAGGGGTTTTGAGCCCAAAGCCTGGCATCACTGGCAGAGTTTCCCCCTCTCTCCCCCTCCAGACAGAGTTTGGCTCTCTCTCTCATCCAGCAGCACAGGGATCATACACAAACACTCATCCCTGCAAGGCTGGGGGTACAAATCCCTCTGTGCCAGCAGAGCCAGAGCAGCTCTTTCCATCCCCTTCCTTCCCTCCCTGTCCCACCTTGGCTGCCCAGCCCTATGGTACAAATCCCTGTGTCAGCAGAGCCAGAGCAGCTCTTTCCACCCCCTTCCTTCCCTCCCTGTCCCACCTTGGCTGCCCAGCCCTCATCCCTTCTCTGTTTAGGTGAGGCTGGGGGTATAAATCCCTCTACCAGCAGTGCCAGAGCAGCTCTTTCCATCCCCTTCCTTCCCTCCCTGTCCCACCTTGGCTGCCCAGCCCTCATCCCTGCTCAGTGTGGGCAAGGCTGGGGGTACAAATCCTTCTGCCAGCAGTGCCAGAGCAGCTCTTTCCATCCCCTTCCTTCCCTCCTTGTCCCACTTTGGCTGCCCAGCCCTCATGGTACAAATCCCTCTGCCAGCAGAGCCAGAGCAGGCTTTTCCATCCCCTTCCTCCCCTCTCTGTCCCACCTTGGCTGCCCAGCCCTCATCCCTTCTCTGTTTAGGTAAGGCTGGGGGGTATAAATCCCTCTACCAGCAGAGCCAGAGCAGCTCTTTCCATCCCCTTCCTTCCCTCCTTGTCCCACCTTGGCTGCCCAGCCCTCATCCCTGCTCAGTGTGGGCAAGGCTGGGGGTACAAATCCTTCTGCCAGCAGTGCCAGAGCAGCTCTTTCCATCCCCTCCTTCCCTCCCTGTCCCACCTTGGCTGCCCAGCCCTCCTCTTCCCCAGGCCCTGTCCCATGGCCCTCCCCAGGCTCAGCTCTCTCAAGCAGAAGCCAAACAAACCTTAAAAGCTTTCTGCCTGTGTGGGGAGGGCTGTGCAGATGGTTTTAAATGTATCCAAATAAATAAATGGCTTTTGGTCCTCCCTGGCTCCAAGTGTGACTGTATCCCCAGCTCGCCTTGCAGAGGTGCAATTGCTGCTGTGAGAGCTGACCTGAATAACTAAACACTTGGCTGCTGCTGCACTGGGAAATGCAATCAAAAAAAGCACTTCTGCTTACTGTAGGTCTCAAATTGATCAGCATTATGCAAATCTCACCTTCCTGGCTGCTGTTATCTCCAGTTTGTGGCGTTGGGAGCAGATAATGTGCACAAGGATTAGGACAGGAGCCCCTCTGCAAGACTCTTCTCTCCCTAAATTCCTTGCAGGTGCCATGAGGGGTTGGATAGCTGTCACCCCAAGGAGCATCCAAATATAGAGGAGAGCACAGAGAAAGTTTCTCTGCATTTTGCATTTCTGTAGGGAAACTTTGCTTTCCTTTCAGTGCCCTCTGACTGAACTGCTTTTTATGCACCTTCCCCACTACCATTTCAGCTGCTTCAGAAAATCTTTTCACATTAAGCACATCATTAAAATAACATAGAGAGGCCAGTGAAGCATTAATCTCAACTTTAGGTACTTTGCTGGACATGGGGCTTCATTAAAAACCTTGATGGAGTTTGCAGCTTGTTTTCTATTTATCTTTTCTGTCTCCCAAACCTCCCAAAATATTTCCCCTTGGGAGCCTTCTATCTGATGTTTATACAGCCAGCACTTAATGGAAACACAAGTGAATATTCTGTAAAGGTAGAGAGGGAACTGCCTAGTGCAGGCTTGGACTGGGAAAGGGTGAAATTTCCCCCAAGTAAAACCCAAAATGACAAAGTTATCTGGGTTCACTTCACATTTCTTTCCTTTCCTTCTTATTAAAAGGAAAGAAAAGTGAAATGACCTGAAAACACATCTTTGGTTTCAGACTGACCACTGCATGGTGCTTCAGCCTGGCTGATTGTGGCTGGCAGGTTTTTTTGGGGCTGATTGTTGCTGTTTTGGTGTTTTTCCCCATGCCTTGCACCCAGAGCTGCTCTCAGGTGGGTGCACGGCCCTGTCCTCATGGTATCTGTGAGGAAACAGCTGAAAACAGCCCAAAATCTCTCTGTGAGTCAACAGCACAGCCAGGAGTAGAATCAGGGACAGGATTGTGCCCCTGCCTGTCTCCAGGTGCCCCTCTGGGATGGGCTGGGAATGGCAGGGCTGGGAATGGCAGGGCTGGGAATGGCAGGGCTGGGAATGCCAGGGCTGGGAGAGAAGCAGGCACTTGGATCCTGGAGGAACAGATATTAATGAAAAAAAAATCACAGGGAACTTGACCTGCCCCACAGGGAATTTTGGTGTTAAAATGGCAGCACAGCTGGGTTTGGGGTTTTCTGACCTGTGGCACTTCTGGATGTCTCTCTCTTCCCAGAGCAGGAAGAAATCTTTTTCCCAGTGCTCTCCCAGAGCTGTCATTCTCCCCCAGTGCAGCTTTGAGGCCAAAAAATAAAGGGGGTTCTCTCATCTGTCTCTCCCCATCTTATTTTTCACAGAGTTCAGAAGGAAATGGGCAATGAAGAACTGCTCATTTTAAGCAGAGCAGGCAGTTTTCTAGGGTTTTTCTCTCTGTCCCCTTTGCCTGCTTTCCAAAAGTACCTGCAGGTTGGCTGAGGGACAGCATGGGAAGCATGAGCTGCCACTCCCCTCCTCACTCTGGGTTTTAGGGGTTGTCAGACCCAGATTGCTGCTGCAAAGACATGACTTGAATGCTTCAGATCCTTCTGGCAAACTCCAGCAGGTCCCCACCTTCCCCTTCCTAAAATTGCTTTGGCCACTTCCAGCAGAACCAAAATAGCTCATCTGACTTTTTCCATCAGGGGCTCTCCTGGGAGCTGCAAGTGTGCAGGGTTTGGCTGCTGTCAGGGAGAAAACTCTTCAGGATTTGTTCATAAACGTGCAAGGAAGGAGCTGCTGCAGCCTCCTTGTGCTGCTGCATTTTTCTTTCACAAATCCCCCCCAAAAAAGTTGTTCCTCTGCTGCCTGTGCCTGGTAACTGAGCTGGAAGCATGGACTGTGTGCTGCATCCATGGGCTGCAGACACAGCTCCCAGAAGCCAGGGGGAAAGCAAAGCCTTGGATTTGGAAGCACATTGGAACAGTGGCTGGATGGGTTTTGTTTTGGGATTTGTAGTTTAGCCTGGCTGGCCCAGGGGGTGGAAAATTCGATTTTCTGTTTTGATTTCTCCTGAAGGTGCTCCACAAAGGAAACCCAGCCCTGGCAGGACCCTGGGGAAGGGACAGCATTGCTGTGGCTCAGTCCTGCAGCCTGAACATCAGCTGGATTTCACCAGGAATCCAAACCAATTCTTTCTCAGTGCTCAGCTCAGGGATTTCAGCCACCCTGCCACACACAAGGGACTGTGGGGTATCCCCTGGCTGGAGCTGAGATCCCCCACCCTAAAAGCAATTTTCCTGTGCCCTGGCATAGCCCAGATGCATCAACCTCACCCTCAAGGCTCCTGCCCCTCTCCCTGCCCTGGCTCTGGGGTTTTGTTCTCATGGATCACCACGTATCTCTTGGCTTTTGTGGAGATCACTGGGGACTCCTTTGATGTCCACTCATCCCTTGCAAGCCAAGGAAGGTCAGGCACAGAATTGCCTTTGATTTTTAGACCAAAATATGAAGAGCTGGCCTGACTACAGAGTAGGGCAATGTGCATCACTCAGAGCTGCTCCTGCCTGGTGACAAATCAAGGTGTGACCAGTACCAGGCACCCCTTTTGTTCCAGTCCTTCCCAGGAGGGGAGAATTCACTGCAGCCTGAGCTTCTGCTGCCTGCTGGGGTTATTTCCAGCCCTTAATCCTGCTTTTCTTACAGATACAACACAAGCTTGGAGGATCAAGGACTCTGTGAGGGAATCCAACTTCACTTGGCTGGAGCAGCTGGAACCCAAAGCAAGATTTGCTGGATTTGAAGAGAGAATCTTCGGGACAAGGAAGAAAGGCAGAGTGGTGACAGAGCTTATTCATCCCCCTTTTGAATGAACTGGTGTTTCAGAGCCCTCCTCACTCCCCAGGTGGTGGCCAGAGCAGGCTGCTGCTCCAAAGGGCTCAGCAGGAGCTGATGGACACAGATAAGTTGGACAAGGGTGAGGATGAAACACAGTCTGCTTGCCCAGAAGTAGATTCGAGGGAGTTGTTTGTGTTTTGTTCTGAGCCTGCTTTGCACTCCAGCCTGGAATTACTCTTTTCTCCCACATTTCTCCTCCTTGGCTGGCTCAGATTTTCAGCCACCAGCTCTTTGCTGGGATTGTTCCTTCTCCTCTCTCCCTCCCTTCCAAATTCTTCAGGACTTTATTTTCTTGGAGCTTTTCTCAATAAGAATTTAATCAAACAAAACAAAAACCACAGCGACCCGCGGCTCCTTGGCCAGTGTTTGATGTGTAAATATGTAAAGGAGGAGTGTTTTGAAAATGCAATCAGCTGCCTCCTGGGGACCTGAGTCCTACACTGAGCCAAGGTGACTCCACACGGAGATATGTGCTCCTGCAAGAACAGATTCCAGCTGCAGTGGGAGCAGGGGTGACCAGGGACACAGCTAAGCCACTTACAGAGGCATTTTTGGAATTGCAGCCCCATTCTCCTCCAGGCCAGGCAGCTCCTTCTCTCAGTTCCCACCCTGCAGCTCTGGAGTCATTTGCCCATTTTGTTCCCTCTGAAGGTACTCCTCAGTTTTGTGGCCAAACCAAATTTTGGGGGGAAATAACTCCTAATGCTTGAGTCATCCCCATGGAGTGGAGCACCCTGTGCCCGCAGTGGGGCAGAACGCTGGGATTTCTCCCAGTTAAAATTTCTGAAATTTCTGAAATAATCTGAAAGTTAAAAACTCTGAAATTTCTCCCATTTCACCCAGGAGGTGACTCCAAGGAAAGCTGCAGCAGTGCAGGTCAGGAGAGACACAGGGCTCAGGCAGGGGACTCCTGATCTTGTTCTCATCCTGCTTAAAGGATTCTCCTCTGCTGCTATTATTATATAATATATAATAATAAATAAAACACACTGCCACAATTAACACAGAGCAATCTGAGGGTCCACCCCTGCTGCTGCTTGTACTTTGGCTGTGAAAAACAATTCACAACCATTTTAACTTCAAACTTCCCCTGCACCCAGCCCAAAAATGCAGCTGATGGCTCTGTCACAGCACGCTGGGTGCCAGCTGAGTACCTGTGGCACATTAACGGTGGATTGTTGTGAGGAGACTCTCAGAAGAGGGGGCTGTGTGATTACTGATCATTTCTGCACTGCAGTGTCCCCGTGCAGCAACAAAAAACATTCAAATGGCATTTATCTCCTCATTCCAACGCCTGGTTATGTAATTTCCCCCTCTTCTCTTTAACAGTGTGGAGCAGAGCTCACTGCCTTTCTCAGCTTCACCTCTGAAATGAAAGGCTGGCCCTGGATTTGGGGAGCAATGCTGTTACCCAAAGAGAAATTGCTCCTCACTCTCAGGGTAGATGGTCATTACTCAGCAGGAGGTTTATCAGGTGCAGGCTCCACCTTTTAGACACGATGCAAAACTGATACTCCAACCCCTGCCTCCACTTGAAGCCCAGGAGGATTTTTCCCATCAGCTCCACTAATCCCTGTGTTCAAATCCCACCTTCAGTAATTGCAGGCTGCCTCTGGCTCTGAGGAGGGACATTAATCACACCTCCAGCCCAGAGGTGGTTTCTTTCAGCTAATCCCTGCAGAAAGGGGCCACAAAGTGTGTTTTGGTCTCTTTCTCCTCTCTCAGAGTCTGCTGAAATCCTGAGCAATTTCATCCATTCAGGTGTGATACCCAGGTCTCAGTGGTGATGGCTGGAGATAAAGTGCCAGGTTATTTGTGGAGAGTTAAGGGGAAAAATGCCAATTTGCTTTCAGTTTGGAGCTGCAGAGTGTGCTTGAAAGGGAAGCACAGATCTGAAAAAGCAGCTCCTGAAAAAGCTGGCCCTGCCCTCTGATGGGAAGCACAAGAGAAAGGGCACTTTGGAGGAGCTTCAAGAGCCCAATTTGCCCTTTTTGGGCAAATTGTGAATCTCAGTGAAATGAGTCTCTCCTGGGCTGAGTGGTTCACACAGAGCACATCAGGCTGGTGCTGCAGGGAGGAGCCTGGCAGGGGTTCCAGAATTCCCTGGGGGCTGCAGGGATTCCAGAATTCCCTGGGTGATTCAGGGATGGCAGAATTCCCTGGGTGCTGTGGGATGGCAGAATTCCCTGGGTGCAGCAGGGGTTCCAGAATTCCCTGGGTGCTGCAAGGATGAAAGAATTCCCTGCGTGCTGCAGGGATTCCCTGGGGGCTGCAGGGATTCCAAAATTCCCTGGGTGATTCAGGGATTCCAGAATTCCCTGGGTGCTGCAGAATTCCCTGGGTGCTGAGGGGTGGCAGAATTCCCTGGATGCTGTGGGATGGCAGAATTCCCTGGATGCTGTGGATTCCAGAATTCCCTGGGTGATTCAGGGATTCCAGAATTCCCTGGGTGCTGCAGGAATTCCAGAATTCCCTGAGTGCTGCAAGAATTCCCTGGGTGCTGCAGAATTCCCTGGGTGCAGCAGGGATTCCAGAATTCCCTGAGTGCTGCAGAATTCCAGAATTCCCTGGGTGCTGCAAGGATGAAAGAATTCCCTGGGTGCTGCAGAATTCCCTGGGCGCTGCAGGAATTCCAGAATTCCCTGGGTGCTGGGTGCCAGTCCTGCTACAGCCAAGGAAACCCTCCCTGTCTGCAGCCTCAGGTTCCCCCCATGGCACCCCTGGCTTTCCCTGTTCTCTTCTCATTCCCCAACTTTCCCTGTTCTCCTCTCATTCCCTGACTTTCCCTGTTCTCCTCTCATTCCCTGACTTTCTGCCCTCATTCCCCGACTTTCTGCCCTCATTCCCTGACTTTCTGTCACCAGAAAAAGGACTCTTTCTCTGTGTTTTTCACTACAGGGCAGTTGGGGACACCCCTGCAGCTGCTGGACTTTGAGAAATGGGTGTGTTGCAATTAGATAATTACTGCTGATGAAGCCTCTGCTGAGGCCTGGGAAGGCTGAGGATGAGCAGCACTGTGTGAGGGATGGGATGGCCCAAGCTTGGACACACCATGGACGTGAAAAGCTTGTTCTGGGATGGTTTAATCCTGAAATAGCCTCTTGCTGACAGAAAAAGGCTCTGTTTGTTTTCGGTTGCCTGTTTGGGGAAAGGCAGCTCCTGGAGGAAATGCTCCCTCCTGCACACAAACACCAATATTTACCTTGACAAGATAGTTTATTATCATTCCTCATTTTCTCTTCCTTTGAACGTTTCCGTTCTCTGAAGAGGCAAAACCATTGTGTGGAAAAACAATCTCAAGTGGACAAATTATGCAGCTTAACACGTTCCTCCTGCTCAGCTGAGCTGCAGGAGCTGACCATGAGCATGTTCTTGGCTCCCTCCTCTCCTAAATCACCCATTAATTTATCTCTTATTTCAGGTTTTTAAGCTCTCATTTCTTATTTAAAATTTTTAAGAGGTCAGATGTACCTAAGTGACAACTTCTCTATTTTTTTAGGCATTATCCCTTTCTGAAAGGTGAAATGAGAAAAACACAACTGCTGGAAGCAACAATACCTAAGTATATAAAAATTGGACAATTGAGAATATTTTTAGGTGTGAAGAGGGTAAGGAGAGAAGAATTCCCCACAGAAAAGAGAGCAAACCTGTCTCAATAACTACTCACTGCCCAAGTGGAAAATACAAAGGGAAAGCAGAGCTAACTTTTGCTGAACTCCTATTTGGCCTCATAATTCAATCTCTGTTGCCAAATTCAATGGATTAAAAGAGGCAGTGGATGTGCAAAGGGACAATGTGGCTCTGTCATGCATTATCCACCCAGGGGGGTAATAAATGGCATTCCAGTATCAATTTTCCCTCTATGGCAAGTGACCCTGCTTCAGTGCACACCACGGTTTTCCCTAAATTCCCCTGGAAAAGAAGCTGTCCCTCAATGCTGCCAGCAGAGAAGTGACAGAACAGAAAAGACAGATTCAGAAAGTGGATCTGGAGCAGGATGATGGACAGACATAAAAGCCAGGGCAGCTCCTCCAGTTCTTTCCGTCGGCCCCACTGGGACCTTTCCTGTCCCAGCAGATGTTCTCCAGTGCTGGGGAAGATGAATCAGGGAAACCTTATCAATATGATTGCTTAGCAAAAGATTCTGAAAATATGAAACCTATAAT
>JBBMKD010000194.1:17600327-17610625 GCA_037834095.1 Argya squamiceps
GAGAGAAGTTTATCTATCTTACCTCAGCAATATCTAGTTTAACTAAAGTCTTTAATTCTTAAAAATTAATGTCTCACCAGTGCCACACGGAGCTACCGCACATTTTCCTCATTTTAATTTAAAAACGTGTGTGAAATTAGACTCTGCCCAAAATCAGAATTGTTCACTAACTCACCTGAATGTGGTTTATCTATGAGCTCTGCCCTGTGGGCACTCTCCAGATTCTATCCCACAGAAAGTGGGGAGACACACTCAGAGCACCCCCATGGATTTCCATGGAAGCAGCCTGGGTGACTTAGGAGTGTAAATCACAAAAATAAAGGGACTAAGCACTCTTTGTCCTAAATTCATAAATACCTTTAAAAAGGTATTTACCTCCTGAAAAAACACCCTCAATTCTGCTTATGAGAAAGAAGTGAAAATAGAAAAGGCAAATGTGGAAAATAAACTACAGCAAAATGAGAATGAACCCTCCTCTGTCTATCCTTGGGCAACACCAGTGTCGAGCAGCTTGGCTTTTGTTGGGAGGAATAATCAGTTTATTGCTATTATGAACACTCAGGGAAATCCTCTATTTGCTAGAGGGAATGTAATTTACTTTCCAAAAATTTTGAAAATCCTGGATTATAATGTACCAAAGAACTATGTGAAATTAAAAGAGCTCCCTGAAATGCCCCATTTCAGGTGTTTGCAGGAGGGAAATGGAAGCACAGGCAGCTCTGGCTTTCCCAGCAGGACACAGGGAGGCTCTTTAGGACTCAGGATACTCTTTGGGAGTGTTGAGATCACTTCTGCCCCAAAAATGAAAGGTGTGGGCAAACCCAGTGTGCCTGCAGTTACTTCATGATAATTAACTTTATTTGCTTCTCCCTCCTGGATTCTCAAAGGTGAGGGAGGGGGAGGTTTTCCTTTTCAGAGAGACTCTGCTTTAGCTTTGGGAGCTAACCAAGGGACTGAGAGCAGGAATTTCACCCCTGATGGGACAGTTTTGCTCCTGTTCCTGTTGTGTGCAGCTCCTGTTTGTCTCCCAGCAGTCAGGACTGTGGTTTGGCAGGGCAGCTTAAATTGGATTCAGTTTAAACAATCCTCCTGTCCCACACAACTTGCAGCTTGGGGCTGTGGACACACAAGTGACCAGGCTGGCCTTGGTTTGGGTCAATTGTTACAATTCCAGCATGGACCAAACCCAAAGGAATTCTGGCTGAGGAGCTGGTGATGCTGCAGGGAGAAGTGGGGACAGCCAGACAGTCGCTGTCTTTTGGAGCAGCATCTCTTCTGACAGCAGCAGGAAACAAGGATTTCTTGTAAATGCTTTTGAAATAATCAAGCTGTGGCATCTCTGTTTAGAACCGTGAGGGAAAAATAAGAAAAATTACAGAAGGAGATCTGAAACCTGAGGCTTAATCATGCTCTAGCACTCATGAAGGTCAAAGCTGGAAGTGGCAAATGCACACTGAACCACATCAGTGACTAAACAGATCTGACACGACTGAAAAAGCTTTTTTTGCCCTGAATTAAAATCACGTTAAGCAAAATTAAAAGCCTGAGTTGTGTGTCTTAGCATGAGTTTATTAATAACAAAGATGATTCATTGAGATAGCTGGGATCTGCTTAGTATAAGCAAGAGGTACCTTTCTCTGAGCATGTTTAAAGAGAGTGCAGTGATTTTAAAGTATAATGGTAACATAAGGAACTTAATTTACGGTGGCAAAGAGTCCATTTTCCACAAGAATAATAAAACGTGATAAAGCTGAACTTCAGGGCTTGGCAGCTCTGCTCCCCGATGCCTGGGGGAAGGGGGAAGGAAAAATAACCCTGCTCAGGAGGCCCTTTTCAACACCACACACAGATTAAACGTCTCCATAAAATATTCACAAATACCTATTTAAACAATCAAACAAAAAAAACCCCAAGCGTCAACGCCGCTCGAAGGAAATCACAGTGGCTTTCCTCCCTTTGAAGTGTTGTCCTCCCTCTCCAGTTGTCTCCTGGAGATTAAATTTGGAAGGAGAGGATGTTCTAAATTTGTCTGATGGCCTCTGTCACCCCTCCTCCCCCAGGCTCACCCCTGCCCCTCTCCTGCCCCGTTTCCTCCCTCGGCCTGGGGTGATGCTGTGGGGTTTTACCTTTTCTACTTCCCAAATCCTGAACTGCATTAGTGTATAACTCTAAACTCCATACAGAGTGTTAGTTAACTGTCTCCACTCTTTGGTCAGACAGAACAATCCCTCTAGGCCTGAAATCCTAGGACACTCTACTGCCTCAGGCCCTGAAAATTGTCAATAAAAGTGAATTGGGGGGAGCAAACTGGGGGAATGTGACTTCATGAAGCTATAATTGGAGGATTAAGCCCTGATATGTAAATGGACCAAGCTTATAATTGTCTGAAAAGCTCATGACAATCATCCACCTTGGGTGTAACCCCTGAGAGACTTTTGACTGTCCAAGGTGAACCTGCTGAAGGCCTTTAATAAACACCCACTTTCATTCTCTTAATCTTGTCTAGCCTCTGCTCTAGGGAGTCATTCCAAGGCATCAGTTCTCTCTTTATACATTGAACCTCCTGAGAACAGTTGCCCATTTTTGCTTCATTTCATCAATTCAAACCAAGTTGGGAATCTTGGGAGTAGACAGCTCTAGCATCCATCCCTTTGGCAGCAGTTACACCTGAATGTCAAGGTTACAGCACAGTCTGTGCAGGCCAAGGCTCTTTGGGATAATAGAAATGGAAATTTCAGGTCTGGGCTCTGATCAGTCACTCAGTGGGATTCCCAGACAGGCCCAAGCCAGTGGTGCCATCCACAACTGGATCCTGGAGCTTCCCAAGGCACCCACGTCCCAGCAGCTCCTCTGGGAGCTGTGCCCAACCCCTGCCTCCCTGCCCTGAGCCCCAGCTGCTCAGCCTTGGTGGGGGAAATCTGGGGACAACCTTTTTGTGGGAGAGATTTCAGAGGAGAATTCATTCCAGCAGCCAGGCTGCAGTTTGTGTTTGGAGAAATGACTGGGAATTTAGCTGGGAAGCAGGAAGAGAAATCAGTAAGGGAATAAACGTGGAGAGGGGAATTCCAAGGGCACCCTGATGGTGCCAGGGTCTTCAGCACTGCTGCAGCCATGAATTTGTTGAAGCAGGCTCAAATCAGACAGGGATGTTTCATTTTTATAGCAAAGGAGAGAAGGTGGTAACACTTATCCAGCCTAAAATGAAAACTGCAGAGGAGCCTCTTTCCCCACTTTAATCCCTGCTGATGAAATTTAAAAATAGAGATCTCCAAAGCAGTGAGGCTCCTGTTGTTCCTCTGCACCTTTACTGGGAACGTGCCATGGGTCCCAGCAGGAGCTGGAGTCCTGTCCCAGTCCCCTGTGATAACATATGCTGCCTCCCAGGAGAAAGGGACATCCAAGGCATGGAACTGCCACGAGGAGCAGAGGTGCTCAGACCCCTCCCTGCTGTATCCAGAACAGCCCCTCCAGAACAGGCTGGAAAAGCAGCACAGGATGAGCTCCTGTCCCCTTTAGGATTTCCTGAGCTGTCAGACTGGCAGGGGAATGGAAAGGTACAGAATTCCTGATGTAAAATGCAGGACTGGGGCCAGGAGACCTCTGTTCTGTTCCCCAATCCATGACAGGCTGCCCTGGAGAGCAGCTCAGAAGCCCTTTAAATGAGTGACTCCACTGACTGATCAGGGCCCAGACCTGAAATTTCCATTTTTATTATCCCAAACAGCCTTGGTCTGCACAGACTGTGCTGTAACCTTGACATTCAGGTGTAACTGCTGCCAAAGGGATGGATGCTAGAGCTGTCTACTCCCAAGATTCCCAACTTAGTTTGAATTGATGAAATGAAGCAAAAATGGGCAGTAGTTCTAAGGAGGTTCAATGTATAAAGAGAGAACTTTTCAGAGAGAGCCAGGTGTCATACAAATAATTTTGAAGGGAAATTGTGCTTTGTCATCTACCTCTGCCAATTTATGGAGGAACACCAAGCCACAACATAGAATAAATACGTGATAAACTCAGTCTAATCCCTAAAAAACCTCTTTACCCAGTTCAACAGTAACACACTGTGAGAACAGGTTCATGTTTCTGTGCAGCCCTGGTTTGTGCCTGAGATTTTTGGTTTTCTGAAATTCTTTTCCCAGGGAATTTTCTGCAAACAAGAGACATGTTTTTGTAACTGTACCTATGTTTTCATTCTTTCCCTAGGAGGGACTTCTTCTTGATGTCCCTCTGGTGTGACCAATGTGATTGAAGAGGTTTGTCTTTGTTTCACCAATTGAACTGGTCTGTGTAGAACAGTATATAAGGGAGACACATCCCAAAAGTAAAGGAGTCATTTTCAGCCTTCTGAAACTCGGAGTCCATGTCATTGTGGTGTACAACAGCAGCATTTCTGGATTTTCAGTGTCTATTTTTTATGAAATTTACCCAGCTTTATACACCTAAATCTGTGGTTTTCCCCACTTTGTTGGCAGCCCAGACCTTGAAGTGAGCCGTGTCTTACCTGGGTGAGCTTGGGTCTGATGTCTGGGGAGGTGACCCTGCAGGGGATCACCACTGTCCTCTTATCATCCACAATGTAGATGATGTCAGGGTGTTCTGAGTGCATCTCCACAAATGGGTTCCTGTAGTCTGCAGGGAAAAGAACATGGGTTTGGAAAACTGGAAGGGCACACTGAACTGCCCAGAAAGGCTCCCTTGGAGTCAGGACATCCAATGTCATCTTGCCACTGTCACACAGGGATCAGAGCCAATTCTTTGGGTTTAACCCCACGTTCATCCAGAAATTGCCCAGAATGGCACATTTCTGTGCAGACAAGGGAAAAACTTCATGGGTTGCCAGCTCAAGATGCCAAGATATTTCTAAGCCTTGGGAGCCCTCCTGTCCTTCATCTGGGGATATCAACATGCATTTCTTGACTGATGACAGCCTCTGCTTAGGGAATGGAAAAACCCAAGTGTTGTCACCTGGAATTAACCCTCAGAGAATCAGTTCAGTGCAGAGCTAGAGCTCCTTTGCTCCACAACCCACCCCAGTTTTACTCCCAACCACACCAAGGCAGGGATGGACACAGAAGAGTGGCCCTGCTGCCTTTTGTGGGGGTTTGGAGCTTCATTTTAGCTCTGAGAACTGGGAGTTTCATCCTCAGCAGACAAAATGATCCATGGGCTTCATCAGGAGGAGAGCAGGTGTTGGTTGGAGCTGTGTGTGGGACAGAAAGGCCACGGGTGAGGTGATGATGGTGTTTTACAAAAGGGACTCAGGGCATTGTTCCAGGACCAGAGATGTGGGATTCCTGTGTGGACTTGGGACTGATGCCTTAAGTTTCAGCTTTTGTATTTTCAGGTTCTGTGGTGCCCAGGGGTGCAGCTCTGAGCTCACAGTCAGTGTCACTCAGCTCTGCACACAGCAGGGACACAAAACAAATCCTTTTCCTGCTGCACACCAAGGACAACCTTCAGCCCCAAAAGCACAAACAAGGGTGGGCTGGAGGGAGGAACAAGAAGGATGGGACCTCACAGCCTGAAGCTGTAATTGGACAATTAAACCCCAATATGCAAATGGACCAAAACTTATAAAAGTGAGAGACCTCATGATCAACCATCCATTTTGTGACCATTCTAAGTTCATCTTGAGTATAACCCTGGTCAGGCCCTGTCCTGCCCAAGGTGAACCCTAGAGGCCTTTCAATAAATCCCTGCTTTATTCTCTGGCTCTGACCAGTCTCTGTTTCAGGTCAGCCTTCCCAAGGCATCAGGACAAGGGGCTGACCATGAGCACTGGACTCAAGGCAGATAAAGACCAAAAATCTGGATGATTTCTCTAATTTCTAGTGCTGTCTTTTTATGCCAGCTTTTCTTCCACCCCATTGGTTTATTCTGGCTGTGTTTTGGTGTAAGGGCATTGCAGGAAACATTATGTGAGAGAGATTAATTAGAATTAAAACATTAGATCTCTTATCTCCCCACATTTAGGAAGTTTCAGATACACATCTGAACTTTCTGGTCAGGCAGGCCCTGGTTCTAATCAAGCCTTGAGCTGAGAAACCTGATCTTTGAACCACAACTTCATAGCTTGGTCCAAGCCCCAAAACAAATAGGAAATATTTATCCTCAGTTCAGTGTCTCGTGCACTTTCCCAAAAATGCTAAATTCTCCTGTTGAGTCACATTATGAAAATGTGTCTAGTGTTTATCCCTGCAGCTTAATCCCTCTGCAGTCTTGCTCTCCAGTTGAGCCACACTGGGAGGTATCAAATGTGACAATATTTTTATTTTTATTCTACTTGAAAGAAGACACTGGGTAATTAAAAGAAGATCCTTGGGTTATTTGTGATAGGAAAAAGCAGAGAAAGTAGATTTTTGTGTGTTTGCAACGAAGTGCAAAAAGGTGTCAGGGGAAATGTAATCACAATTATTTCTTGTCCTGTGGAGAAAAGGAAAGAACAAGGAATGTGCCACGTGACAGGGGAGGGACAAGAGGATGGAAAAGGGTATAGGATGGATGGATAAAGATACAATAAAAGATAAAGAAATAAAGAAAAAATAAAAAATAAAGAAATTTGATGGGGGGGAAAAAAATGAGCTTCCTGATACCAAACTATTCACAATTCAAGGATCAAATTTTGACTGAAAAGAAGGAAACACTGAATTTAAAACTCTTTCTGTCAGTATTTTTAGAAATAATTTCAAAATAGCACTGTTTGTTTAAGAAGAAACATTAATCAAAAGAAGGCAGCTAAACAAATATGAAATAATCCTAAAATACAGGAAAATATTGAACTGTGCAATGATTGATGCAGAATAAAATATCTCAAAAATATTTCCTGTTCAGGAAAAAAAAATATAATTATTTAACCCCATTCTCCACCATCTTTCCCAAACTCCAAGAGCCATCTCTACCAAATTTTCACATTCACAAGAGACCTAAAATTAATCTACCTTTTTCCAGCTGCAAATAGCACAGGTATGGTTGTAGTGATTCACCTAATGGGAAGGGAAGAAGGGATTTACAAGGTGTGTGACAGAAGCTGTATTTCAGCCCTAACTGATTTTTAATAGCAGCCTGCTCCTGAATTGCCACACGTCCAACCAGGGGCTGCAGATAAACTACCCCAGATGAGATACAATCTGAATTGGAAGCCAAATGAGATAAATCTGGCCTTCTACCATCGCTCTTTGAAATCTTGATGGGATCTTCAAATCACCCCGCACTTAACAGCAGCAAGAGGCAGTTTCTGGGTGATGAGGGTTGGGAAAAGGAAAGGATGGCTTCAGCTGGGGGATTGTTAATCACTCGTGGGTGTCTGGGCTCCTGGGTATCATTCTCACTGTGTTTTTTTAAAAAAAAAGAGAGAAAAAGGTTTTCTATTTTATGGGTGGTGTCCTAGAGCAGATGGCTGTGATTTGTGTTATCTCAGGGATTTTTGTTATCTCAGTGCCTTGTGTTATCTCACTGCTTAGTCCAGTTTATACCCAAGCCTGGAGAGTTCTCTGCCTATGGAAGGGCTTTTCCCTCCCTGGAAAATTCCCTGAAAGGGCTTTTCCCTCCCTGTTTCCATCTGCAATATCAGAGCTCTTAAGCAGGTGGGGGTACCTGTGGGGGGGATAGCTGTGGGTGGGATGTCTGTGGAGGGGACACCTTTGGGGGGATAGGTATGGGTGGGATAGCTGTGGCTGGGATATCTGTAGATGGATACCTGTGGGAACCACTGGGATTTGCCCAGTTGGTCAGAGCAGGGTGCTAAATAAAGCCAAGGTTGTGGTTTTGATCCCTGTTTGAGCCATTCACTTTGGGCCATGGACTCCATGATCCTTAGGGGTCCCTTCCAACTGGGAATATTCTGTGATTTCAGCTCCTGGAGTGAGGGTGCTGCTGTGGCAGTAGCTTGTAGGGCTGCCCTGCTCCAGGTTTGACATGAGAGCCCATCCAGGAGGTGAGGGCTGCCCTTGGGCCATCAGGGGACAGTGACCCTGCAGTGACAGGGCCAGGCAGCTGCAGGGGAAGGTTATGCACCTGGGGTCTGTCCCTGAGGCCAGGGAGGCTTTGTTTCCCCTCCATAACTGTAGAACTCTGTGCAAAAGGAAAAAACAATGCCACAGAATGCCAGAATGGTTTGGGTTGGAAGCTTAAAGCCCATCCAGTTCCACCCTGCCATGGGCAGGGACACCTCCCACCATCCCAGCTTGATCCAAGCTCCATCCAGCCTGGCCTTGAACACTCCCAGGGATGGGACAGCCTCAAGTATCTCAGTCATCAAGCACTGAGGACACAGAGAAGGGCTCAAACCTTGTGTGTCCTGCTCCAAACCCCCTCCTAAGCAGGAGCAAGGCAGTGGCATTGGGAAGTGTTGGGAAAGAAGAGACAGGAAAAGCTTACAAATATGATTGCCTGGCAAGAGATACTAAAAATATAAAACCTGTGAGTGAAATGAATGAAATGAAAGCCAGCTTTGAGATGTAAGCATGGCAGGCAGGAAGACAGTGATTAACTGGGAGATGGGTTTAGTGATAACAAACAATGGGACACTAAGAGACCCAAGGGTGTAACCCCACCCTGCCAAGATATCAGGGAAAAGATAGATAAGAAAGTAGCCTTTAGAGTTTAGAATACAGAGTGATATGGTAATATAGCAGTTCTCATAGGCTGTGTGCAAAGTCTGTAGGTTTTGTATCTGGCGTGGGTTGGTCACTGTAAATTAGAATATTCAACACATAAGGGGATATAATGTATTGTAACAAGGTTCTCTCTTACCTCTTACTCTCTTAGCTCTTACCTCTCTTCCTCACCTCTCTTACCTCACCTCTCTTACCTCTACTCTCTTTCTCTCTCTTTGGGACTTCCCCTCAGCCCAGGCTGGTGGCTGAAGGCAAAATGCCTTTTTTACCCACCACCCTTACAATAAAACCACGTGTTCTAGAATGTCTCAGCTCTGCAGAGCTCCCTCTCCCTGCCATCCATGGGTGTTCCTACAGGGACAGAGAGAATTTCCAGCACTTTCCAGCCAGCTGGACTGCTCACTTAGCAGATAAGCAAATATAAGCTCAGCCTTGGGGCTTAACAGAATGACAAAGGATAAATTCTGAGCTAATCAACTGCCAGCTGATACCTTTGTTATGGTTTGTGCAGACAAAAAGAAGAAAAAAATGGATCCTTCTTGAAACCCCTCAGTAGTTCAGGCTGACGGTGGCATGGAAAAATGATCTGCTGGAACATCAGGAGTGTCACTGCCAGCTTTACAACCATGCTCACCACCTCCAGTCCACCAGCCATCAGTTAACTCCTTGTAAAAAACTCTCTCAGAGACAGAACGTCTTGAAACAAAAGGGACAGGGTCACTTTTCTCTAAAAATGATAACCTCAGCCTGGAGGAAGATCTCCAGCTCCAGGTGGTGTAAATCAGTTGCACTCAACTGTGGCAATCTGGAGAGCTGTGGCATGGGAAATGCAGGTGTTGTCCTCTCCACAGTCACCCACACTGAACTCAGAGGGGAAATTCCTCAGCAAAGAAACCCCTGATGAAAACAGAGTATTTCCCTGGAGTTTGGCATATCTGGGAAGCTGAGAAGGTGAAATGCCCTATGAATCTCACCCAGAAAGAAACACCCAGCAATTCCCAGAGGATGATAATTAAAAAGAACGATTTACTGCAGGCTGCAGAGCTCGTTAGGTGTGAAGAAAGACAAGAGCTGAAGCACGTTGGGGACTTATCAGCTGCAGCCCCAGCTGGGAGGGAGGGAAAGCCCCCTGCCCCGGCTCTCAGACTGGATGTCTGCCTCCCCAGGGCAGGGGAAGTGTGCAGGAAGCTCAGCCAGGCTCAGCAGGGCTCGGGAGGAACACAAAGAGCACAGCCAAGGAAGGGAGCACAGGGCGGGGAGGGAAGGGACTGTCTGACCCCGGGGACAGCATAAAAGCAACTCCAAGGTCAGGTCTCCACGAGAACATTGTTTTCCTTCAGGCAGTGAAGCCCTGCATGTTTAGGTGCTTGTGGTGCCCAGGAGGAGGTTAACTGCTGCTCGAGATGAGCTTTGGGAGGGTCCTTCCAGCTCAGCTGGGCAGTCTCAGCTGTCCCCTCACACCTCCACAGGGGCAGTGGGACACAGATCCAGGACTGGTCCAGGACACAGGGCTGGGACACAGGGACAGAGCACAGGGACAGGGACACAGGGCTGGGACACAGATCCAGGACTGGTCCAGGACACAGGGCTGGGACACAGGGACAGGGCACAGGGACAGGGACACAGGGCTGGGACACAGATCCAGGACTGGTCCAGGACACAGGGCTGGGACACAGGGACAGG
>JBBMKD010000194.1:17629781-17650070 GCA_037834095.1 Argya squamiceps
CTGGGGAGGGACAGGGTCCTGCTGGGGAGGGACAGTGTCCTCCTGGGAAGGGACAGACTCCATCTGGGGAGGGACAGGGCACGCCTGGGAAGGGACAGGCTCCATCTGGGGAGGGACAGGCTCCATCTGGGGAGGGCCAGGGCACTCCTGGAAGGGACAGGGTACTCCTGGGAAGGACAGACTTCCCCTGAAAGGGACAGAATCCTCCTGAGAAGGGAGACACTCCTCCTGGGGAGGGACAGGCTCCTCCTGGGGAAGGACAGACTCCTCCTGGAAGGGACAAACTTCTCCTAGAAGGGTCAGGCTCCTCCTGGGGAGGGTCAGGCTCCTCCTGGGGAGGGACAGACTCCTCCTGGAATGGACACTTCTGCTCAGGTTCCTCACACCCCTGCCCTGCCTTGGTTGTTGCCAACACAGGTTGGCTCCAGCCAGACAAAAGCAGCACCTCCAGCCTAAAGATGCCCCTGGAAAGAGCCCCAGGTGAGGACAGAGCCTCCCTGCACCATTTCTGACTCTGGGAGTTCATTCCCACCTCCAGTTCAGGCTTTAGCACTCTGCTCTGGGCAGTGAAAACCACAAACACAGCACAGCCACAAATCCTCGGGAGCCAAAGGTTGAGCCATACATTATCCAGGGGAGAAAAATATATTGAAAACTGCTTTTCCTGGGCTAATCTGATTTTGCAGCAGGGCCAACATTAAACACGGGAGGCTCCCCAGGCAGAGGGTAATGGGTGACCTCCCTCACCTCTCTGTCAGATGGTTTCCAGCTCCATCTCACTTGGCACAGGGAGATCCCTCCCACACACAGCCTGATGCACCACGCTAGGCCCAGCAGCTAGGGTGGATAAAAAGCCTTTTTAATCTCTGTTCCTTATTGTAACAGCCTTCCTGCAGGCATCCTCTGGGCACTGCAGAGCCCTGGCAGATGGGTGTGAGCCTGGGTGTGGCTCAGTGACAGCTCAGGCAATGTGATCCCTGATTAAGGATCCAGGGATCCCTCCTGGCCTGGGGGAGAGCTGGGGGGACAGAGCCCACACAGCCCCTGCCTCAGGTGACAGGAGATAACTGCTGGGCAGAGCAGAGAGTGCTGTGCAGGCAGCTTAGAGCAGGGATTGCACCAGAGCTTGGGCACACAAATGGCTTTTTGCACATTGGTGAGCTGCAGGGACTGTTGGGGTGTGTAAAGTCACTCCTGTGCAGAGAGCTGGGCCCCTGGGAAGGGACTGGAAGTCAGAGTTTGGAGCTGGTTTGAGGCAAGGAAGGAGTGTTGACAGATTCACAGCGTTTAAAATCTGTTTTGTCATTGCTGGGGATGCTGCTGGGAGCTGAGCTGGCCTGGCAGAGCCTGGAGGAGAACCTCCAGGAACCTTCTGGAATCACTGGGGGCTGTCCAGACACCACACCCTGCCCTGGCCACCAGTGAGAGGTGAGTGACCACAGTGCAGAGCAGAGCTGTCCCCTCCCCTCCTGCCAGGAGAACCTGGGCAAGGCAGAGCCTGCAAACAACTCTGTCCCTGCAGCAGAAATGACACCCAGCAAACGGCTCCTCAGCACCAGCACCACGTGAGCACACCTCAAAATGAGCAGCTGCCCCTTTTAAAGGGTGTTTTCCTGCTCCCATCCCCAAGGAAATCTATTTTTGCTGGAGTTGGAGGGCTCAGGGATTCACTGAAAAGCCACCTGTGTTTAAACCAATGGCCTGTAATCATCTTAGGATTTATTTCAAGGTTACCCCCATGAAGAGAGAAGGCACCACAGCACTGGCAGCATTACTGGATCACAAGCCTTGCAATATTTGGTGTTTTTATTAAGTCTTCAGCTCCCAGAATCAGCTTTCACTTGTTACACTCAAGTGATTTTCTATTATTTTAAAGGTTTAAAAAGACAGCAGCAAATAGCTAAAGAGACCCATCTCCACCCTTCCTTTTGTTGTGAATTTGGACACAGGATTTTTGATTCTCCTAGACATTAATGAAATGCAATGCAAGGTCTTCTAAAAGAGATGTTATTGCTGCCATTGACTTTCCCAGTAGAGGGGAAGGGAGGCTCTTGTGGGGAAGGTCTTGGCTGGAAGTCAGAGAAAAAACTCCCCATTTTTGTCTTTTGTGCTGGCTGGTGAGCTCTGTATGGAGGCACTGATGGGAACTGAGTCAGTGCAAAGGGCAAAGGCCCCCATGAGGGGCTGCAGGTGGGTCAGAATTGCTTGGGGAAAACTTCCCCTCCTGCCCTAATGTGGTTTGAGTGCCTCTCTCCCATTTCCTGTGCTCTGGGAGCTGCTTGTGGTCAGGTTATTTGCTCTCTCAATTCTCCACGTGTCTGTTGAGGACAGTAATTTGTCTGTGAAGATTTACCCTTCATCTTTTCCTCTGCATCTCCACTGTGCTAAACCACTTTTCCTAGACCAGGAGGTGAGAAGGGGGTTCAGTCTCTCACAACCTCAGGCCAGGACTCTCTCCCTTGCCTGCTGTTTCAGCTGAACTATTTTTAAGGAAAACAGTTCATCAGCTTGTAAAGATTTTTGATTTCATCTGTTTGTTTGAAGGGAATGGTTACTAGCAGCCTCTCTTCCTGTGGTTTTCCACCTCAAAATAACCAGGAATCCCCCAGGATGGCTCTGCTGTGGGTGGGCACAGAGCTGAGAACCTCCAGGCCACAGCCAGAGCTTCCCTTCCCTACAGAAGCTGAAGAAGTTAGTCCAAAATTAAATTAGCAATCACAAACTCATCAGGAGAGATGGCAAAGATTCCTTCAGGATGTCCCAATGCAAGTGTTAACCCAAGAGCAGCTCTGGCAAAGCCACAGCATTCCTGTTTCCATGGATTTTCCCAGCCAGGATTTGCTCAGCTGAGTCATGAGAGAGGGGAGCAGTTCCTGCTGCAGATGGGAGTTGTGTGTGGCTCAGCCAGAGGCAGCAGTTGGGGTGTAAATGATCCCAAGTGACAACAGTGAAAAATTAAATCATTAGTCTGGAGCATGGAGACGTCAACAACAGCACAGTAAAAACAACTGCAAAGGGGAGAAAGTGTTTGGAGATAAGATAAGGCTTTGGCCCAGCTTTTGGGATTTGTTCCTACAAGGCTTTTCCTCAGCTGCAGATGCATCAGCACTTCCTGCTGAGGTGGCACAGGCTCACCCTGCTTTCCTGCAATCAGCAAAAGCCTCCAGCAAGGCCACCTGATTGCTCTGGGTGCTGACACACAAACCCTGTGACCTTTCCCTGGCTTTTCTGCAGCCCAAACATCACCTTTGTGGTTCACCTGCTCCCAGGCAGGAATTACAGTGCAATTACAGCCCCTGGAATTGCAGTGCCATGGCCTCTCCTGGCTGCCTGTGATCAGGATCAGCTGCAGATTTATGGGGAGGGGTCACAGAAAGCAGCTTTAGGTCAAAATTGTTTGGTCTTGGGCAGCAGCAGCTCATTAATCAGGGCCATTGTTTTCCCTCTGACACCACAGAGAGTCCCAAGCAGTGCCAGGGATGTCACCAGCCCGTGAGCTGGGGACTGAGGGGACACGTCCTGGCTTTGGGACTGGCTGATAAGCCAGGAACTGGGATCTACATGAAAAATAAACATGAAATCTGGGAAAGGAGGTGGCAATATTTGCAATCATCTGCCAGGCACTTCAAGCACAATTTGAAGTATTTAGGAAATGTGGTAATCTCATGTTGATGGAAAAAAAGGCTGGGAATGTTGTTATTTCTTGATCCAAATGATGGCAATTCCTCTGGGAAAGAGAAGACCTGGCACATCTCCATGATTAGGAAATATGCAGACCCAGTGGGAACAAGATGCACATAAAAGGAACCCTAAAGACCCTAGGGGGGGAAAAAAAAAATCCAAAAATGTGAGGTATGAAGCTGTGTTTGCCTCTGCCCCCAGCGTGGTCTCCTGAGAAAAGCTGGAGGGCTGCAGAGTGTTTCCAATGATTCCCAGACAGGATTACTTCATCAGCACTCCAGACATAGCTTCCCTTCCTCCTCACTGGCCATCCCCAGGACAGGGCACATTCCTCAGGCAAAGCTGGGACTCAGGAGGAATGAGGGCACCCAGGGGTGACCCATCCTGGGGAGCAGCCCTGGCCAGAGCTGGGCACAGCTCCCTGTGGTGCCTTTGGGTCACCCTGTGCTCCCATCCCAGCCCTTCCCCTCCTGCCAGGGGACTCAGGGAGCACTTCCTGCACTCCAGAGCTAATCCAGCATTTCTCTGGAAGTGACCCCAGCCAGCATTTCTTGCCTTTCCCCAGAGCTCTGGGTAGGAAAACAGGAAGGTGGAAGGTTTGCTCAGAAGGGGGAGTGGAGGGACAGCACCCACTTCTGCTCCCTGTGACAGGACAGCACCAACTTCTGCTCACTGTGTCAGGGACAGGAGCCAGGGAAGGACTGGAGTTGTGCCAGGGCAGGGTTGAGGGTGGATTTCAGGAAAGGTTCCTCACCCAGAGGGTGCTGGCACTGCCCAGGCTCCCCAGGGAATGGGCACAGCCCCGAGGCTGCCAGAGCTCCAGGAGCCTTTGGTCAGTCAGGGGGGGATTGTTGGGGTGTCAGTGCAGGGCCAGGGGCTGGATGATCCTTGTGGGTCCATTTCAGGGTATTCTGTGATCAATCTCTGCCTCCTCTGGGCTCTTTCCAGGCCTCCCTGTGTCCCTGAGCCAACTCAGAATTGTCCCCCCAGGTGAACTCCTGGTGGTTGACGTGAGTGTGGATGGACAGAGCTGGAGATTTTTATGGCTTGTCAGCCCAACTGTTCCTCACAGCTCCAGACACCAAACCTGGACCAAGCTGTGGTTCCAGCTCCTCCAAACCCTGCACTGAGCTGCCTTTAATCCAACCAGAATCCCTCTCTGCAGGTGATTTGTATGTGGTGAGTAGTTACTTACAAAGCTGTGGATGCTAAGGAAGGAACACTTTAAATCACTTTTAGTTTAATTACTGTATTATTTTGAGGGGTATCATCAGATCTGCTCATTTATCAAAGGTGACAGGTGAGGCTGAGGAGCCAACAGCAGTAATTCATGGGCTTCATGTGTGCAGCACCAACCCCTGTGCTCACTCACACATCAATGGGATTGGATTTGGCACCTCTGGAAGTTTCCCTCAAACTTATTTGTTTTGTACAGCTGCAAATAATGAAAGCAATTGTTGGGCTGACTCAGTTCCAAGAACTATTCCCCAACCTACTCATGTGCACAGAGAGGATCAGTCACTCCTGAAATCCATCCTGAGATGAGCCAGGTCCTCCCATGCAAAAACAAGCAGTAAATCTCTATTGATTCACCAGTGACTTCCCTCCTGTCCCTACCCAGTTTTAGTCCTTACACTGGACTTTTTAACCTGGAATAAAGGGCTTGCCTACACTTTGATAAGCTGCCTACACTCCAGGGTGGATGTTTTGTTGAAGAGAATTAACTTCTTTAAAATTAGAGCATCAGTAGAGAAGTTTTCACAGATTTTCTGTAGACTTTTGTACCTTCTTCAAAATTTCCTTTTGAAGTGACAAGAAAAAACAACCCTTTCCTTTTCTCTGTGGCTATGACAAGTTAATATTAATTTTTTTCCTTATTAATCACATCACTGCCCAGGTGTTGGCAGACTGGAAATGTCTGTGGTGGCTCCTTTTACTGTGGTGGCACTTCCCAAAGAAGGGACAAGGAGTGATGAAGCTGGAGGTGGCTCAGGCAGGACACAGAGAGATCTGAGGCAGCTTTTATCTCTCTGTAGATAAGAAACTGCCTTATTTCAATGTTTGGGGGCAATGCAATAACCCAGGCAGGCATCAGCTCCTAACTGAGCCCGGCTGCCAGCAGAGGTCAGGATTGAAACTGGCACCAGAAAATTTTGAGGAGGGATTTCCCTGAGGTTTCCATGCAAGCTGCTGTCAGTTGGGAACTGACATTTTTGCCAGAGTTCAGTACAAGAGTTGGTGACACACATATGGAAAATCTGTCCTGGTTGCAGAGAGCTGACCTAGCCCCTGACACCTTTAACCAGGAAACAACTTCCAGCAGTGATTTAGGGCAGCCAGACTCGGTTTGGAGCCACAGCTTTGGGGCTTGAAAAGTAACACTCCTGTAAATTCACAGCAAACAGATGCAAATGAACTTTTCTCAGGTTAAAGAGGTTGGTAAATGAAGTTTCACTGGGCACAGCACACAAAGTAAAGCACTGCCCAGCAGGAATCCAAATGAAATCCCATTTGATGGGTGCTAACTTTGAACTTCACCTGTCCTGGCTATTTCAGTTCTTAGGACATTCATTTCCAGAGCAATTCTCCATGTAACATGAGGCAATAGCAGCAAGTGAAACAGCATTTCCAAATACCCAGTCAACTAAATCATTGTCCTGTCTGTCAGCTTCTCCTTTGATAAAAAAATATGATGGTAATTCATCCTAAAACCAAGGCTTTGGAAAACTGTAACATGGATCCCCTGGAGAGACATTCAAATGGCCAGACAAGAAGACAGACAAGTTATAAAATCCCTGACACTGCGGTTTAGCAAAATGTGTGTTTCTCTCAAAGCAGCTTTTGGTCTTTTTTGCCAGCACTCAGCCTCTGCCTGGATGTGTCAGATCAGGAGGATGCTCACTCATGTCCCTCCTCCACCCTCTGCAGATTAAATCTGTGATTCCCAATTTTTCTTCTTGTTCCTTCATCAACTTGCACGTGAGAGTGTTGGAAGCCCCTGTAACTACTTGTACCTTATCCTCAAACCCTGTACAGAATGAGCTTTGTAAGATCTGGAAAAATAAAATTTAAGCCCAACGGATGGGAATTATCAGGAATGGATCATAAGTGGGCCTTAAAGTGCTACAATAATAAAACTGGTGGAAATGGGAGTGGTTATCAGGAGAGGCTGGAATCATGGCAGGTCTGACACCAAGGGCAATCATTTATCTGCTCTTTCTGTTGCCAAGAGTCTGGGGAGAGGAAAGAAAACCTTCCCCAGGTTGTTCCATCAGCCTGTGTCATTCACCTCCCAAAGGAAGCAGGAATGCCAGCTCTATCATTAGGAATATTTAGAATTAGAGGAGATAAAGTGCTGGGAGATGTCCTTCAGAAAACATTTGCTGGTGCTCCACATGGAACAATCTCTGAGAGCTCCAGCTGCCACATTTGGGAATTACCTGATGTCCTGCTGAGTGGCCGAGCAGGGCCTGCCTTGAGGTACAGGACCCTTCCCTTTCCAAACTGCTTTGGTGCTCCCTCAAAGGCAGTGTGGATATCTCAGTTTTGGACCTTGAAGTGTCCTCAGACCAGACCTCAGAGAGGCTTTCCAAGAAAGGCAAGAGCTGACAGAGGAATTTGGGTGAGGTTCTGCTGAATGACAAGAGGGAGGATTGCAAAGCAACCTCTGACTCTGCCCCAGGGCTAAATCATGACTTGCCATCAAGGAAGATGACTGCCCAGGGAACACCAAATAATTACAGCCCAGCTTTCCTCAGGCCACATTCCCCGAGGTTTTCCTGTTTGGAGCCTTGCTGGTGTGAGTCCAGCACTGATCTCTGCTCCCTGGAGATGCTGCTGTGTCCCATAGGCAGCACCACACAAACTCTGGTGGAAACTGGGCAGTCCCCATTCTGAGGCCTTTATTCCTCTCCTCCATCTCTTTCCTCATCCCCAACCCTCTTTTCTAAGAAAAAAAATGAGCCTGCATGGAAAGGTTTCTTTGTAAAGAACATCTGTGTCCTCCTGTGTGATGAATCACTGACCTGCAGAAGGAGCAGGCCAAGGGAAGGCCACGAGAGGGATGGAGCTGAAATCAGAGTGGGGAGGTAGATGGGCAGGGTGAAGCAGAACAAAAGCCCACCCCTGTTAGCATTGTTGGGCCATTTTTCCTGGAGCCATAAATCCAGAAGCAAATGAGCGAGAGCCTCCTGAGGTCGAGTCAATTGATGTGCCACACTAAACAGAGATGGATTTGAACAAATACAGGGGTTGGACGTGTCGGGAACATGTGAATGCTCAGTGTCAGGGAAATCTGCTTGGTGGGTAATTACTTTGTTTTCCCAGTTTCTGAGCTCTGCCCATTAAGAGGCAATAGGCTGGAGCTGACTTTGGACTTGAGGCTGGAATCTGTTTTCGATCAGCGCCGTGTTCCACTTCTGTCGGCTTTGTGTGCCTGTCTCAGGAGGCTTTCCCTTTTTTTCTGCTTTGTTTTGAAGGATAGCAGGTTGCTATTTTGGGAGACAAGATAAAAGCTGTTTGCTGAGATGGGGAGAGGGAACCTAACCACCTCCTTAAACCCAAGCCCAGTTTCAGCTCCATTTCCACAGCCCCGGGCTGTGGAGGTTTTGTTACCCTGTGCCTGCAGCCTGCCTGGGCAGCTTGGCCTAGCTAGGTCTGGTTTCCTCACTGGTTTGCATTAAGCTGGAAAGTACCAATCAAACCCAGGGAATTGGCTGCAAATCATTTGGTGAAATCCTCCTTAATGACAAACTCCACCAGGCCGTGGAGCAGGGCTTCAATCACTTCCCCAGCCTCCGCCGCACTCCTACCCTGACGTGACCCCAACTTCTCCCCTGTTTGTGAGGCTTCTCCACAGCTGTGACATAATGTTTTTGATGGCAGGCTTTGGTGGAATTCTGCTCGTGGCAAAGCAGGGATCTGCTTCGAATTAGCACTGCACATATTTATCAAGTCTGCATAGCATGGCTGCCTGTTGACAACAATCCCTTCTCCTGTGCCCCGCAGGTTCCCAGATGAGCTCACTTGACCCACAAAGCTTTGGAGCTAAAGCAGTTTTTGGTGTCTGGGAGCAGCCCTGAGAAGGGGCAGCAGGTGGGTGTGATAATCCAGGTGTAATGCCCAGAGCCAGGCTGTGTTTTTAGTGCCAGATCCTGCATTTTGGGTGGGTTGGGGGGTGCCCAGACACATCTAGAACTCCTCTGCCATGCCTGGAGCCATCCTCTCTCTAACAGCTTGGTTGAGTTGCAGCACATCAGTTCCTCATCTGGAAAAAACTGTGGCACGGGGAAGGGGGTTGCACAGTGACCTGGAAACAGCAGATTTGCTTTGTGGGATGCTGATTTTAAAGGTGCTTTGCTGCAGCTGCTTCCAAGAAAAGCAAACATTGCCAGGTACCGGGAGCAGCCCCGGGTCACATTGAAGCCACCTACGCCGCTCGGCCAAAGCTGGGCAGGAAATTCTTCTCCTTTCATGTCTAAATATTTAAGGCCTATTTATTTATTTTAATTCCTCTTGTGCATAGGGATAAAAACACAAATCCTTCAAAGGTTTTTCTTATTATGGAAAGCAGCAGCAACAGAAAAAGACTCAGCTAAAAATAGCCGGATATTTAGGGCAGGCCCCGGTAGTGGGAGACAGATTCAGAGCCTTGATTTCCACCAAGGAACGTGGTGTCTCCAGCATCCTGCACTTCCATCCCAACAGCAAGGTCATGGCATGGTTGGGATGTGACCAGAAACACCAGCCTGGCTGGAGAACCTTTCCTGGAAAACTGCTTCTAATCCAGCCCCTTTCCACGCAGGATTTTGCCATGGCCTAATTTTCCAATTAAAAGCTTGTTTGTTTGTTTTTTCCATATAAAACCCCAAACTGGTTCTGGTTTTAATATTGATTCCAGAGCAGAAACCACGTCACTGTTTGTTTTTCCTAAAAATCTCACCTCTTCATCCCAAAAGTTTCTTGCAAGAAATTTTTGGGATGAAGAGGTGAGATTTTTAGGAAAAGCAAGCATACAAAACGTGCAGTTGCTCTTTGAACAGTAAAATTAATCTGGGTGATGGGTAGTTAACAAAATCAACAAATATGACTCTAAAAGTAATGAAATGAGGAGGGTTTGAAAATCTTTCCTGACTGTGTCTTGCAGAGGATCCAAAGCCCTGGTAAGTAATACAGAGCTATATGAAAATGACTAAGAAGATAATGATGAAAGTTCAGTGAGCACCGAATGAAAACAAAGTGAAAACTGGATGTCACCAAGAAAGAAAAATGTCACCAAGAAAGAAAAATGTCACCATTTGAATTCAGGAGGAGAAAAGCACCAAGGTGGGAGATGAAAGAATAATGCAAATCCATGCAGGCAATTAAATTAAAAAGATTCCTTCTATCCTGATTCCACACATACATTCTTGATTTGCTGCACTAAGAATTCAGAGAGCTAATCCCAGAAATGAAATCCAGATCTGAGACCCTGCAGAATAAACAAACAGCTTATCAAGGTAGAGCCAGCGTTTGCTGGGGTTCCTCTTTCAGAGTTCTGCTCCCTCCTGTCCTGATTAATCACTAAAACCTTTGGTTTAGGCACATGAATTTTGGCCTGGCAGAGGTGAAATGTGGCTCTGAGGGGTTTCTGCCTGTGCTGAAGGAAACCAGCAGGTTCCTGGTGCCCCTTGCTGAGCACGGGGGTGTTTGTGACGTGTGCCAGGGCAGGAGGGAGAACAACACCCAACTGCAGGCAGACAGAATTGCTAGAAAAGCACATCAAAATGGGTTTGAATTTTCCCTGGGTGTGCCAGGAGGTTACAGAGATGCCTGGATGTGCGTGGCCAAGCCAAGACCAGTCACTTGTGCAGCCAAAAACAAGCAACAAACACTCAGAGTCAAAGGAACACTCTTGGGTTCCAGCTGGAAAGGGAGGCTCAGCATTTTGTTGCGCTCTTAAACTATCAAAATGTTTATATCAATTGAAAACAGGCTCTTGGGGGAGAGTAAAAACACAGGGATGAATTTTCAGGCTGGGACCTCAGCTGCCAAATTGTAAAACCTTTGGCTGGAAGGTCTCAGGGTAGAAAGGGCTGCTCAGCATTAACTGCATAGCAGTCGTTCAAACAGGAGCCATCGGAATAAAGAGAGCCTTTAGGAAAATTGTGAGGCATTTCTTCTGGGCTCTAGAGCAAGGTCAAACCATGGAAGCAGCTTTGGGAGGAGAAAAATGCTGCTGGAGAGTAAAAAGAGTTGTAGATCAAGCCCCAATCCTGCAAAGCTTGTTCACAGGAGCTGCTGTGCTGATATCAACATCTGTGCAGTGGGAAGAGTCCTCTGAGGGCAGGCACAGGCAGCAGGAAGAGATCCTGACATGGGGCAATGGCTCTGAAACTAAGGGAAGTCTCCCCCACCATGGCACTGAAATTAAGGGACAGTTTGCTCTGTGGTGGCACTGAAATTAAGGAAAGCTCCCCTGCAATGGCTCTGAAATTAGGGGACACTTTCCCCTGCAGTGGCACTGAAAATGGGAGGATACTTTCCCCTGAAAGGGCACTGAAATGAAGGAAAATTTCCCCTGCAATGGCACTGAAATTTAGGGACAGTTGCCCTGCAATGGCATTGAAATTAAGGGATCAATCCCTTGCAATGGCACTGAAATGAAGGAAAGTTCCCCCTGCAATGGCACTGAAATTAAGGGATAGATCCCTTGCAATGGCACTGAAATCAAGGAAAATTCCCCCTGCAATGGCACTGAAATTAAGGGACAGTTCCCCTGCAATGGCACTGAAATTAGAGGAGAGATCCCCTGCAATGGCACTGAAATTAAGGAAAGTTTCCCCTGCAATGGCACGGAAATGAAGGGACATTTGCTCTGTGGTGGCACTGAGATTAGGGCATGTTTCCCCCACAATGGCACTGAAGTTAAAGAACAATTTCCCCTGTGATGAAGCAGAAACTCTCCCGTGCCCCCATCACCACGGGAGGAAGGACAGCAGATCATTTTTTGTATTCTTCATTCATTTGAGCCATTTTAAAACTACAAGTCCCTAACCTAAGTATTAGACCTGTTTAGCTTTTTATAAATCTTCCTAAAAAGGGCTCTGTTTGTTCATTTTTCAGTGTTGTTTGTTTGGCTTTTGGCCATGAAAATCCAGTTTCTCTGATGAGATTTAATGGACTGTACCAGGAGATCAGAAAGGCAGGAATTCGCAGTGATCCTGATGTGAAAGTGCCAACGTTTGGGTGCAATTCCAGACTGATTCCCATCATTTCACTCCTGAGCAAGGACAGGTTTTCCCCTGCTGTCCCCAAACACCCACAGCAGTGACAACCCTGAGTTAACAATGCTGAGCATGACCTGTTTACTCTTTGGAAATGAGTAATTCTCTGCATGATTCATCTCTTGTTGTCTTTGTTGTTTCTCAGAGCAGCCATGGAGGAATTTAGGCTGTGGTATTTTATTCCTGCAGACAACAGGGCAACTTTCTCTTTTCCCCAGTCTCCAGAAAAATCTGGGTGCTTGGTAAGGAGGCACAGAGAAAAAAGGAAGATTTGTCATTTTTCATTGGAATTCTCCAGTTCTGAACTTGATGAGAATCTTCCTTGTGCTCTGTAGGGACTTCAACCCCCTTGGCACAACCTCTTAAGTCAGTGAGATGAGTGAGGGCTGAACACAGCCATGATTTCAACCTCTCCAGCCCTTCTCTGCTGTTTTTTTCACCAGTGGAACCAGATCCACCACAGCACATCCAAACTGGATCCTGAGCTTGAAGCAGCAGTCCAAGCTCATCGACATTCTGATTTTCCAAGTGGGATTTTCCAGTTTGATCACGTGCCACCCTGTATTGACACCATGTCCCATTGTAGTTAAAAGGGAAAATAATTCAGATATCTACACTAAAGCAGAAGGCAATGAAAAGCTCATGTAGGAACCTGCCATTTGCAAAACCCTGCAAAATGCTGATTTCTGTGTTCCACTGCTGATTCCCTAAATGAATGTTTATTGTTGAAGGCCTGGATCCTGAGGATTTGGAGAGCTGTAATGTGCAAATCTTCTCCTTTCTCACCAAGCCTGGCTGTAGCTGGGAGGTTTGGGATCTACAGGCTCTGCTGAGCCTCCAGGACAGCCACAGGAATAGGGGGGAAAGGAAATCCAAATATAAAATCAGCTCAGTGTTCTTGTCTCCCTCATTAAGGGAGTTATGTTCCTCTCCCTCTGTCTTCACCCAACTCAGGCCACTTGGGTGAGCCCTCCACACAAAGGATTAATCCAAAACTGAATGGTTTTTGATTTAAAATAAGAACAGGATAAAATCTGCAGCTTCAGCTCTTCTGTTTTCTTACAGAAATGCTCACCCCACTCCTGGGCATGATTCAGCACAAGGCAGAAAGGTGCTCTCAGTTACAAAAGTCCTTGAATGCCTCGTTCATGTTCCAAAACCCAGTGAGGCTCCTCAGGGAGCTCACAGCTATGGGATCCTGCCCTCTCTGACCCCAGCCCAGCCCAGGATGGGCAGTCAGTGTCCCACAGGGAGCTGTCTGGCTTTCAGAGAAGGCAGGAGGGATCCAGAGTCATCCCCAAACAAACCCATTTCCCCACAAATTCCCCATATCTCCTGCAGATCCAGGAGGGACACACAAGGTGCTGAGATTTGGGGCCTCCCTTTGGAGTTAAATCTATTTTGCTGTGCCATGAGCTGCTTTTCCCAAAGCAGAGCCCAGCTGGCAGCACCTCAAACCCGTGGGAAATTTTGGGGGGCAAAGCCTGGAGCAGGTGAATTCCCCCAAAGCAGAGCCCAGCTGGCAGCACCTCAAACCCCTGGGAAATTTTGGGGGGCAAAGCCTGGAGCAGGTGGATTCCCCCCCAGCCATTCCCAGGGATTCCTTGTGCACATGCACCCAGCCCCTCTTTCTTCTTCTAGTTTTAAAGTGCTTTCATCTCTCCTGGTTTTAAAGAAACCAGGGAAATTTTGGGGGGCAAAGCCTGGAGCAGGTGGATTTCCCCCCAGCCATTCCCAGAGATTCATTGTGCACATACACCCAGCCCCTCTTTCTTCTCCTAAAGTGCTTGCATCTCCCCTTGTTTTAAAGAAACCAGGGCTGGCCCCACCCTGCTGTACAACTGCAGGGCTATTTACCACTTGGAGAGGAAATCCCATGTCACAACCCCTTGGAGCACAAGGAATAATGTCCGGAATTCCTTTATCTGTGAGCAGGCCTGCCTCACAGGCTCTTTCCTGTCACTTAAGTGTACACAAATATATTCTTTTCTTTTGTCGAGGCAAAGAGCCCAGATTTTAATGACGGTTTATTAAAAAAGAAAAGGCTTTGGCAAGACTCAAGAACAAACGTTCTCTGACTTTGGGACCTTTTGTTCTTCAAGGTGAAAAGTGACTGTAAAGAATAAGGAAAATTGAGTCACTGGTCCTTGCCCTCCATAGTAAATTTGACCTCCAATGTTTTTACAGTGCCTAAAATTGGTGTCCTGGGCTAATCAGGGAAGTTAAAGTGATAAGCCTCTCTCCAGGGCTGCTCTGCAGGATGGTTTATTTGGAAGGCATCAAAACGACCCTTTGGGCACTGCAGTTTTTGTACCCTTAGCTCCAAGGTTTCTGGCCATGCCTTCATGCCAAATTTTGCCAAATGTGTCCATTTAGCAGAGGGATGGGGTGAGAGGTGCTGCTGGACACAATCCTGAGGGCAGGGCTCCTGGGGCTGAGAGGATGGGGAGGAGTGGGATGGAGTATGGGCTGAAATGTCTCCCTGCATGTAGATCCAGCCATTCCCTGCACCTGCCAGGCTCACACTTTGGAAAAGAGCATCAGACACCCAAGAATACCTGAGCCACCCTCCCAGAGAAAGGAGGCTCAGACTCCCAGGGATACCTGAGCCATCCTCCCAGAGAAAGGAGGATCAGACTCCCAGGGATACCTGAGCCATCCTCCCAGAGAAAGGAGGATCAAACTCCCAGGGATACCTGAGCCATCCTCCCAGAGAAAGGAGGATCACACTCCCAGGGATACCTGAGCCATCCTCCCAGAGAAAGGAGGATCAGACTCCCAGGGATACCTGAGCCATCCTCCCAGAGAAAAGAGGATCAGACTCCCAGGAATACCTGAGCCATCCTCCCAGAGAAAAGAGGATCACACTCCCAGGAATACCTGAGCCATCCTCCCAGAGAAAAGAGGATCACACTCCCAGGAATACCTGAGCCATCCTCCCAGAGAAAAGAGGATCAGAGTCTCCCAGGAATACCTGAGCCATTCTCCCAGAGAAAAGAGGCTCACACTCCCAGGGATACCTGAGCCACCCTCCCAGAGAAAAGAGGCTCATACTTCCAGGGATACCTGAGCCATCCTCCCAGAACCCCTCAGTGCTGGCAGGATGAGCTGGAATCCCTCAGGGATACCTGCCAGCATCCCAGGCATTGCTGGGGCCATTCCCTCCTTCCACAGAACAATACAGGGACCACCAGCTCCAGGCCAGAGAGGAGGGAAATCTCCAGCAGGAAACCCCTGGGAGTGAGGAAGTTGCAGCAGAAATATTGGCACCAGCGTTCTGAGGGAGGCGGGGGGAGCAGGCAGGGGGAGGAATCTTTCCAGGAAAAGAACATTTGCATCAGATACTTCCAGAAATAAAATGTCAGAGAGATGTTCTGAGTGCTGGCAGCTCTGCCCTGCTTTGCCCCATCACTCTTTCCATCACTCTTTGAAATCCTTCTCAAAAAACCGGTGATCTTTCAGTCTGGAGCCCCCTCATGCAAAAAAGAGTGCGAGTGCCAAGGGGGACCACAGAGCAGCCCCAGGTGATCCCTGGCACCCTCCTGGCACTGCTGGTGATGTCAGGAAGCTGCAGCCTTGTTGCAGGCCCAATAACTCAGCAGCTGGCTCTTTATTTATATTCCCCCAGCACACAGGCAGTGCCAGATGTGCCGTCCCTGATTCATGCCCATTGTGTTTGACGTCTCCCATCAGAACCAACCTTGGGCTACATCCAGCAACTAAACTGTTTTTAGCAGAGATAAATATTTGGGCAAGCCTGTGATTGGCAAGGACCTGTCCCTCCCTTTGCATCCTTCACAGCTGAGATGAAGGCAGCAGCTCGGAGCACGGCACAGATGTTTTCTGCACAGCAGGAACATCCTGTGCTCTCACCCAGCCACTGAAACAAATCTCCCAAGGAGGGGGATTTTGGCAAGGGGGGACCTGAGAGCTGTTCACCCAAGGCTGTGTGTGTGTCTGCTGGAGCACAGCAGGGAATTAGCAGCTGCCCTTATCTGTGTGCTGTCAGTGCCTGTCCCCGGGGCACGGCAGGCAGGAGATAGGAACGCTGCCACCGACCCTGCCTGCGGGGGGGGGATAAATCACACTGCTAAATCTCCACACTGCTAAATCACACTGCTACATCACACTGCTCTCCCAGACCCCTGGCAGGTGTGGATGTGTGTGGAATATGCTGGGTTTGGAGGTTTGGGAGTTGTAAGTTTTGATTTTCCTTTGCCCTCTGCATTGTGGTGAGAGCAGAAAGGGTCCGTGGTCGGGCAGGGCGTGGAGGGGATGGATCCAGGGGATTTTCTTTGCTTTTTGACAAGTTAATTTCTTTCTCCACTGTTATAAATGATTAGTAGCTAATTTGATATCAAGTATTTTATTTTGCCATTTGAAATTAATTTGAATTAGCTACAATAAAAGCATGCAACATTGATCAAAGTTGGGTGAACATGAGAACAGCCTCAACGGAGTTGAACTTCCTCATCCACAAACTTTGGGTTTCAGGGTACAGATTTTACATATTTTTTTTGCCCTGAGGCCAGTTCATTGTGAGCCTTTGTCTAGTGTGCATATTCATGTACTTTCTTCTTTCGTTGTTTGGTTTTAAAAGATTTTCCTGGCGTGGTCGAGGTTCTGAATTGGATTCCTGGAACTGGGCATTGGGATGCTGATCTGTGCAATCTTTGAGTTCCCTCCACCTAGATCCATATCAGCCATTGATCATCAGAGAAGTGGTGGGTCCACCCAGGATGAACGAGCCATTTCTTGCTCAGCTTGATCTTTTTGGTTGCAAATTTTGGTTTCACCTTGCTATTATTTGAGAACTTTTACAGTTGCAAACGTGCCTTGGCAATCAGAGACGCCTTTCGCAATTTTTGGAAATCAGAACTTGTAGCACGGTTTTAGGTTATCACATATAACATATTTAATACATGAATTTATTTGGAGCATAAATCACATCCACCTTACTGAGTGACCCACAGCCCATGAATAAAGCCAGCAGGGCCCTGGGCTTTGCTGCAAGGTGTCCTGAGCAGGGTCTGTCTTTGCTGTGTTGGGATGTCCCCAGTCCCAGCCCTGCCTGGCCTGTCCTGCCCACCTGGCCAAGGAGCTTTGCCAGGACGATGGGCTGGCTCAGAAATCCTGCAGGAAACCCACCTGTGAGAACCCAGTTCATGCAAAAAAAGGTGAATTAGTCCCTTCCATTTCCCTGCCCTGTGAGAACCTAGTTCATGCAAAAAAAGGTGAATTAGTCCCTTCCATTTCCCTGCCCTGTGAGAACCCAGTTCATGCAAAAAAAGGTGAATTAGTCCCTTCCATTTCCCTGCCCTGTGAGAACCTAGTTCATGCAAAAAAAGGTGAATTAGTCTCTTCCATTTCCCTGCCCTGTGAGAACCTAGTTCATGCAAAAAAAGGTGAATTAGTCCCTTCCATTCCCCTGCCCTGTCACTGTGCAGTTGGTGGCAGTGATTTACAGCCACTTTACTCAGGGCTTGGGCTTTTTCTCCCCAGCTTTATTTGCCTGACCTCAGTTTTCCAGTCTGCTGCAAGGAGGAGGTGAAGCCATGTGTGACAAACCATCCAGGCTGATGTTTGCTGGGATGGATCACAGATTTTCCTACCCTGTGTCAAAGGGACTCCAGCAGGGACAATGCCACTGCTGTCCCAGAAGGAGACACCCCTCGTGTGCAAACATTTCTCTACCAATTGCTGTAAATTCACTGTGTTTTGGAGAGCTGGGACTGTTGTGCCACACAAGGAGCTCTCAGTGCCACCAACCCCAAGGCTCTGACAGCACAATCCTGATTTTGGGTGCAGGTCCAACAGGGAGTTCACAACCTGACAGTGCTGAGATCACACCCAAAGGCAGGGAAGCATCATAAACTCAGCCCCAAATCCCCAAATTTAGTAGGGGGGTCAGAAACATCTCCCTGTTTCGTATCCTGCCTGATATCTGCTTTTGAACGAGGTCACGAGAGATTGTTATTCCCAGCAGAGTGTTGTTGAAATGTGGAATTTTTCAGGAATTTTTCATTAAGGTTGGCTCTGGCAGATAAAATACTGGCCAGGCCAAAGACAACATGCTTGGGAATATGCTGCTCCTGAGCACAGAGCACAGTCCCTCAGCACTGCAGCTCACCCAGCACATGGATTGCCCCAGTGACAAAGAGAATAACAGCCATGGAGGTTGATAATGCCCAGGAATTTTGCTTTTCCTATGTGTTTTCAGCAGCATTCAAAGGCCAGGCTAGCATATTCCAGTGAACACTCCTTTTTGGTGTTCACTTTTCAGTGAGAGGAATTGCTTGGTAGGAGATGAAGCAGTTGCAATTCTATCAATGGATTCACAGATCAACTTTCTGACTCTCCATTAATTTGATCATTTTGACATGAAAAAAAGACAGAATATTGGTCAAGTATAACCAAAGCAGTGGCTGAAGGAGTGCTGAGGGTTCAGGAGCTTTGCTGGGCTGGTTTCACAAGCTTTGCTCCAGGATAAATGAGGAATTCCTGCCAACCATCCTGGATAAACCCCTCCAGCCCTGGCAGTGCTCCTAATCCCAGTCCTGACCCTCCACTGAGCTCAGCTCCAGCACTGACCCCCCTGAGCTCCCTTTGTCCTCTTCTCCCAAAATTTTTCATACCTACCGGACACAGAAATGTGTTCTTAAAGTAAATACCCAAAGTTCTGCTGCTTGGGAAAAACAAAAACACTTTCCCAGGACGAACAATGTCTCTTTTTTTTCTTTCTTCCCACCCTTCCTCATGAAAAAATATCAACAAATATTAATATAAGCACTAAAGCTTTGCTACAGGGCTTTGAGAAGATCTGCCTTGTTTGTATCTGTGTGTTATTCATCTTTTGTTTTCTGCATGGCCGTGCCCACCCTCTCAGGGTGCAAATCCAAGGGGCTGTGCCCAAAAATGAGAATATTTGTTGTGGATGCTGGTACTTAAGCCTTGGCTGTAGGTTTGGTGCAGCTGTTGTAGGGAAACATCCATGGCTGAGAAAGGACAGCACCAAAATGTCAATAATAATAATAATAATAATAATAATAATAATAATATTAGACTGCAAGGGGCAAGGAGGAACTCAGGCTGGATTTTGAGCCCTGGCTGGATATTGCTCAACTGCAATTTTCTGCTTCTCCCCAAAAGTGTGCAGATTCCAGAACAAGTGAGCTCCTGCAAGGGGGATTTCTCCTTTGGATTCTCAACTTCAATAAATTCCCTAGAGCAGTCTGATGCCTGTAATCACCACATTTCCACTGCTGAAAGCAGCAAGGGGCTGCTGAGGGCTCCAAGGAGGAGGGGAAACTCCTCCTGAGCTCCTGGTGGCACTCCAGGCTCATTAAGCAGCTCTCCAAGGGGAACCTGCAACGTGGGGGAGATGAGAACAAACCCTCAGCCTGGAATCCTCTCCCTGTGAGACCCTCTCAGCAGGGGGATCCATCGGATCAGGGCTGGAAATCAGCTCTGCAGATTCCTCCGTGCCAGAAGAATGGAAACCAAGATGTTTCCTGGGATGTTGCTGCAGCTGCAGTTACTCTGCAGCAGTGCAGGTGTGGCTCTGGCTGTGCCATGGATATTTCACCATCCAGGAGGTTGAGGGAGGTACCACAGTAGAAGAAATTCAAGGAAAAAATGCAGCTTTGCAAGCCCTGAGCATCCCTGCCAGGGATTTCTGCCAGTTCAGGCCAAGCCCAGCACAGTCCCCAGCCCTGATCCTCACAACCTGAAATGCCTCCATGTCCTTGCAGCTCCAGATGGGTTTTTTTTCTGCTGGGGGGATGAAAGATGAAGCAAATCTGCTGCAGCTCCTGAGCTGCTTTTTCTCTTCCAAACATCGATCTCTCCATCCCTCCAAGGAGGAAGGGAAGGACCAATCTCCCTGATTTACAGAAGGGCAGAGGCACAAAGGCAGGAAAAGCCTGTGCTGCAGGGAGGAAGGCAAGCCCCAAATGTACTGCAGACCTGAGGGGGCAGCTGCAAACTTCAGTGCAGGGCCTGAGCAAAGCCCCCACACTGAGCAGTGCAGGGAGCAGGGCTGGAACACATCAGCCTTTTCCTTCCAGAGATTCTGGGTGTTCCTCCATCCCAGCCCCTCAGCTGGAGGCAGTGCTGCCCCTGGGGTGTTTGTCAGAGGGCAGGGGACAAAGCTGAGTCATTTAAACCTCCCCTGAGCTCCCTGCTGGTTTGGAGCACAAACCCCACAGAGCTGGCCTGGTCCCCCATGTTCCCAGTGCTCCCAGTCCAGAGCATCCCCCAGTGCTCCATCCCAGTGCTCCCAGTCCAGAGCATCCCCCAGTGCTCCATCCCAGTGCTCCCAGTCCAGAGCATCCCCCAGTGCTCC
>JBBMKD010000194.1:17650170-17662930 GCA_037834095.1 Argya squamiceps
CAGTGCTCCATCCCAGTGCTCCATCCCAGTGCTCCATCCCAGTGCTCCCAGTCCAGAGCATCCCCCAGTGCTCCATCCCAGTGCTCCCAGTCCAGAGCATTCCCCAGTGCTCCATCCCAGTGCTCCATCCCAGTGCTCCATCCCAGTGCTCCCAGTCCAGAGCATCCCCCAGTGCTCCATCAATCTGCCCAAAGCATGTCCACAGCAGGCCTCTGCCTCTCTCTTCAAGAAGTGTTTGGACAAAGCTCTGAGGCACAGGGTGGGATTGTTGGGGTGTCTTGTGCGGGGACAGGAGCTGGACTGGATGATCCATGTGGGTCCTTTCCAACTCAGGATATTCTGTGATTGATTCTGTGATTGAGTCTGTCATTGATTCTGTGGTTCTGACTCTGTAATTCTGTGATTCTGTGACTGTAATTCTGTGATTCTGTGGTACTGTGATTCTCTGATTCTGCAGCTCTGTAACTCTGTGGTTCTGTGATTCTGTGATTGACTCTGTGATTCTGACTGATTCTGTGACTGATTCTATGATTCTGCAGTTCTGTGATTCTCTGATTCTGTGATTCTGTGATTGATTCTGTAATTCTGTGATTCTGTGACTCTGTGATTCTGTGACTCTGTGGCTCAGTAATTCTGTGATTCTCTGATTCTGTGACTCTGTGGTTCTGTGATTCTGTGACTGTGACTGTGATTGATTCTGTAATTTTGTGACTGTGATTCTCTAATTCTGTGACTGATTCTGCAATTCTGTAACACTGTAATTCTGTGATTCTGCAGTTCTGTGGTTCTGTGATTTTGTGATTCTGTGGTTCTGTGATTTTGTGACTGTGACTGTGATTCTGTGATTGATTCTGTAATTTTGTGACTGTGATCCTGTAATTCTGTGACTGATTCTGCAATTCTGTAACACTGTAATTCTGGGATTCTGCAGTTCTGTGGTTCTGTGATTCTGTGACTCTGTGGCTCTGTAATTCTGTGACTGTGATTCTGTGACTGTGACTCTGTGGTTCTGTAATTCTGTGATTCTCTGATTCTGTGACTGTGATTCAGTGACTGTGACTGTGATTCTGTGATTGATTCTGCAATTCTGTAACTGTAATTCTGGGATTCTGCAGTTCTGTGGTTCTGTCTGTGACTCTGTGATTCTGTGACTGTGACTGTGGTTCTGTAATTCTGTGATTCTCTGATTCTGTGATTCTGTGACTGATTCTGTGATTCTGTGATTCTGTGACTGTAATTCTGACTGTGGTTCTCTGATTCCATGACTCTAGTTCTGTGACTCTCTGGTTCTGTGACTCTGTGACTGTGATTCTGTGACTCTGTGATTCTGTGGTTCTGTAATTCTGTGACTCTCTGATTCTATGGTTCTGTGGTTCTGTGACTGTGACTCTGTGGTTCTGTAATTCTGTGATTCTCTGATTCTGTGGTTCTGTGACCCTGTGGTTCTTTAATTCTGTGACTCTGTGATTCTGTGACTGTGGTTCTGTGGTTCTGTGGTTCTGTGGTTCTGTGGTTCTGTGATTCTCTGATTCTGTGACTCTGTGATTCTGTGACTGTGGTTCTGTGGTTCTGTGGTTCTGTAATTCTGTGATTCTCTGATTCTGTGACTCTGTGGTTCTGTGGTTCTGTGACCCTGTGGTTCTGTGATTCTCTGTTTCTGTGGTTCTGTGGCTCAGAGGGGCTGCCTGTCACCCAGAATGTCTAACGAGGCAGCAATTCAGGGCAGAGGAAGACATCAAACCCACCAGTGCCTGAATTCATGCCCCTGAGAATGCAAAGGAAATGCAGCCCCAATGAGCTGTACAGCACAGCAAGTTAATGTATGCTGGTTTGTATATCTGCCCATTGTCCAGGGGAACTCTCCATTTCCTCTGGGGATCAATAATGAATGGGCCTATAAGGGAATGTTATGGTGGCAGCAATTTCTCTTTTCCTACCATTTAACTCTGAACAATATGGAACCAAAACAACAAGGCAGCCTTTCAAAGGCTGGCAGTACAATGCACCCTATAGGATATCAACCCATAAACTGAGGAGCATGAGGGAGACCTTTGCCCTGTGGATGCTGAGAATTCCTCTCAGTTCCTCTGTCCTGAGAGTTCCTTTATCATCTCCAGTGCAGAAGATCAGAGTCTGAGATACTGTCCTGACATCCCACCACACCCAAGTGTCACTACCCTGCTTTCACTACCAGCAGATGGCAAGGCCAGAACTCAGATAAGGATAAGAATTTATAACAGGAAAGATTACTACATTGGGCTGCTCTGGGCTCTCCTCTCTCTCTTTAAGCCTGGTTAGCTTAGCTCTGAGTTGAAGGAGACTTCTGGTGACACCAGATGTATTGGTCAGCCTGGGAATTAAAGAATCAGCAGCCCCAAAAAAGGTTCTGCAAGGCTTTGGCTTGGTGATTGATTCAGGTGAGGTGTTTACCCTGAGCCACACCATCAATGCCATATCAGCATTATCCATCATTGGTATTCCAAGGATGCAAAAGAAAGGAGCTCACACTCCATCAGAAATGTCCAGAACCTGTAACAGCCATCCCAGAGTCACTGGACAAAGGCTTTGGTGTTGCCCTTGTACAGAGTGTGCAGTGCTGGACCCTGGATTAAAGATTACCCTTGGCACAGGTAGGCAGAGAGGGAGAAGCTCAAAGTTGCACTGCTCATTGCCAGAGCACAAATCCAGGTAGTATTTCAAAGCCTACATTAATTTCAAAGGACAAAGATATTGTACAGTGGAAGGGCAAATGGCCTTGAACAGCAGCTGTGCCAACAATCCTCCATGGAAATCAAAACCAGCTCAGCTTTAGCTCCTCCACTAATCTCACTCTGAGCACAGAATTCTCATCTCTGCTGCCCTGAATTTCTCCTGAGTGCTGGACAGATTTGGCAAATGAAAAGTGAGATTTATACCCAGAAAAAACTCCTTTCCTCTTCTTTTGTCCTTCTGCCAGAAACCCACCAGAAAGCCAAAGATTCTGTCCTGGAGGAGGTTAAAACAAATTGGGCACATATTCCTGGGATGGGAGAAGGAAAAGCTTTTCCTAGGAAGCCTCAGCCTGTGCTTGCAGACCTGTGGGATGTTGTGGTGCCTGTCTGGGGAGCCTGCCCTGGCTGATATTGTGCACCAGGTCTGACAGAACATCAGGAAATAACGCTGGTAGTTTATTTTTAATAGCAAATAACCACCATAGTTATGCACAAAGTTCAAGAGAAAGCAACCTCAGTAACCAGAAGAAGGCTTCATGACTTCATGGCTTATCAAATTAAATTAATAATGACATTTCACCAAGTAGGTCTGAGTATTACTTTTCAAATACAAAGTAGACAACAATTAATAAGGCAAAATAGATAAAACAGATCAGAACAATCCCATAGGAATCATAAGGAGACATCAGCCTTGTAAAGAGTGACAGAATTCCTGATGGGAACTGTTTGGAGCTGGATGGGAGAACCTTTGACAAGCCCTGCTCAGCAGCCTCCTGTTTTCCTGAATTCCTCTTCCCAGGGAGTCCCTCCATCCCAGGAATTGTCCCATGCTGGGTGTTTCACCTCACCCTGCACTTGTCTCATCAGAGCAGGGCTGATATTGCCCAAACTGCCCCACAGAACTGAGCTCAGGTCTCTGTGACTGGTTGGGAAAGCCATGAGGAAACACCACAGCCATTCCAAACCTGCAAATCCATCCCTCTGCAGGCTTGGTTTGTCTCCTTGCTGATGGATCAGGGGATGAAGCAATGAAATTGTTCCCAGAATTATCAGTGGTTTCATGGTAACCCCTGGCTTTGCTTTCCCAGACACCTGTGGTGCCATTATCCTTGGAAAGGTCCCACTGGGTGGGATGAGCTGAGAGAAACACAAAATGAGATGGGCCAAGAGCAGGGAGCTCCCAGGCACTGCCCCAGGTAATCCATCCCCACCACACTCTGCTCCCTCCATGCTGACACAGGATTTTAGGGATTAATCACTCTCTCTGGGAATTCCTACTCAGCCAAACCTTTTTGCTCTGTCCTTACTCGACAGAAAATCTGCCCAGACCAAGGGAAGTTGTTTAAAGCACAGGAGTCTCCAGGACTGAGCAGAACAGGATCTGTGCAGCCAAAATAAATGTGAGCAACAGCAGGAAGGGTCCTTGTGCTGCCTCACACAACTGGGGGCTGCTGCAGGCTCAGCCACACTCTGCCTTTCCCTCACCACTGGAAAAGGAGCAGGTTATTTTGCTTTCTCACAGTGAAGCAAAAATCAAGACTTTACAGCAAGATCAGTAAGATCTCTACTTTTCTAAAACGTGCAGTGAGGGAGCAGCTTTCAGTCTGCCTTTTTTCCCCTCAGATTCCACCACAAAACGTATAAACAGCCAGAAGAAAATAAATGTTCTCAGCCACACAATGGACAATTCAAAGACAGGCTATTGTCTTCAGCCAAGCACAGCCTTAAACTTGTGTGAGAGAGAGGCAAAGCTTGTCCCGAGTGCACAAACATGAAAATAACCCAGACATGATCCATTTGCAGAGAAAAAAATGTGGCAGGCCAAAAGGTTACCTGATTCTCTCTGCTTCACACCGTGTAACAGCTTAAATTGTGTTTTAAAGGTCCTCGAGGCTGACATCATTGTTTACATTGACTTGAATCATCCTTTAATTGTAACAAACCCCTTCCAAGCAGCCCAGCTCAGCTCTGCTGTGTCATGCAGAGAGAGCTGACACCACTGCCTTGCCTCATCCACGGCCAGAAAGGGCTGGGGAAAGAGATCTGGCCTCAGAAAGAGAACTGGGAAAGAGATCTGGCCTCAGAAAGAGCTGGGGAAAGAGATCTGACCTCAGAAAGAGCTGGGGAAAGAGATCTGGCCTCAGAAACAGATCTGGGAAGAGATCTGCCTCAGAAACAGAGCTACAGAAAGAGATCTGGTCTCAGAAAGAGCTGGGGAAAGAGATCTGGCCTCAGAAAGAGAACTGGGAAAAGAGATTTTGCCCCAGAAAGAGCTGGGAAAAGAGATCTGGCCTCAGAAAGAGATCTGCCTCAGAAAAAGCTGGGAAAAGAGATGTGACCTCAGAAACAGAGCTGGGAAAGAGATCTGGCCTCAGAAAGAGCTGGGAAAAGAGATCTGGCCTTAGAAAAAGAGCTGGGAAAAGAGATCTGGCCTCAGAAACAGATCTGGGAAGAGATCTGCCTCAGAAAAAGCTGGGAAAAGAGATCTGACCTCAGAAACAGAGCTGGGAAAAGAGATCTGGCCTCAGAAAGAGCTGGGAAAAGCATTTCTCCCCACACCTGTGCTCTGCATTATTATTTCTCCTGATACTCCTCATGAGTTGGGAAGCAAAGCAGTAGAAGCTCCTGAAATCCCTTCCCTTATCTCTGTAAATCATTAATTGAGGAGTGAAGCAGCAGTGGGTGCCCTTCCCAAGGGGAGGAGATGTCCCTGTGACCCAGTGGGGCACCTGTGGGATTTATTTTTCTGCAAGGAAAAGGCAGAGACACCTTGAGTTTTGCAGCAGAAGCTCCCCAGGGCTTTACTTCCCTCCTTCCAGTGTGTGCCTCCCTGCTCCCAAGGGCTCTGGGCAAGCTCTTCCAAGCCTTTTCCTGCTCCTGGAATCAGGATTGCCCACACCAAGGGCTTCCAAGTGCTACTGTGGATGTGTGTGGTGACTCCTGTGGGAGCTGCTCCTGGCAGCTGCATCACTGAGTGGAGAAGCAGAGGGGAAAATCACATTTTACAGCTCTGGGGGAACACTCTGTAGGAGGTGCCTGCACATTAAAGGTCTAAAATGCTGACCCTTGCACTACCCAGCCCAAAAATTGGGGAAATCCACGCTCAGGAGCAGCTTTCAGGGTGATCCCTATTGCTACAAAGGTTGAAAAGTGAACCCTTTTCAGGAATTGAGCAGGAGGAGGAGATTCTGGGCAACCCCACACTCATATCCACACTGCAGCTCCTGGGGCTGGGAGGAAATTGCTTTAACTCCTCAACGAGTGTATCCAGCCCTGATTTCACTTAATGAGCTCTGGATGAGGAGCAAACAGGATGAACACCTCACAGCTCAGCTGTTTCTTTGTGTGTGTGGAGTATCCCTGGGAGCAATCCCATTTTCCTCAGGGCTGGAGAGGAATGGGCAAAGCAGCCCTGTGGTGGTTGCTGCTTTTCCTGCAGGCTGACCCTGTGAAGAAGAATTCCAGGTGAGCAATTTCTGAGCTGTGGGCTCTAAGGAAGCAAACATTTTGGCTGAGGTGCTTTGGATTCGTGGCCATTTTGTAAAAATGGAACAGGTAATGACAGGGTCAGGCTTCCTTGACCCTCAAATCAAGAACAATCCCAGCAGGGCTGAAAACTCCCCTCTCCACTTCCTTGGCAATCACGTTCCCACAGTTCAGAAAAACACAGGAAGATCTAAGGAAACCTATGTGGAAATGAAGAAGACAAAGGCAAGTGATCTGAAAATAGAAGGCTGGTCCATATATTTCCTTTACATTCTGGGCCTCAGTTTGGGTTTTGGATAAAAAGCCAAATTTTGAAACCTTGAGGGCCATGTGCTTTTGCCATTCCCTGCAGGGCACAAAGGAAAAGTGGCTTTTTCAGACTGCCATCATTTGCAGTTCTTTCCTTGTTGCTCAGTCAAGACTCAGTGCCAAAACTTTCCTGCTTAAAGCTAAAACAAAAGCCCTGGTCACACACCCCCCATATATGAGGTGTGACCCCTCCTGCTTTTCCTGATACTGGGGGGACTTGCAAAAATGATTTATTGTAAAAATTCAGTGCAGCAGGAGCACAAAGAGCTGGCAGAAAACAAGAGATTCAGCTGCAGGTCTTAAGCAATCCCACTTTGGTTTTTTCAGAAATTTCTGTACCAGGAAGAATTATAAAGGCAAAATTCATTTTGGGACAGAGAAGAGAGACTGTGCAGACCCCTGGTGTGCAAGGGCTGGGAAATTCCTCTTGGCTTCTCCTAATGTAAAAATTCAAGGAATCCTGAGCCCTGAGGGGAGTTTAGGAGACATCCAGGAAAGGGGGGGGAGAGCAGGAGTGGGATGTAGGATGTCGTGGGGACAAAAAGTATGTGCTGCAAAGTCAGACTAATCCAAGGACTTGGGGATGAGGGAATTGGAGTGAGTCATGAAGATGTCCATGCACTTACTCACTCTCCATCAGAAAATAGTTCCCAGATTGCCCCCTGTCCATTAGAGTGCAAAGCTGTGTTACACTGTTAGTGAGAAACTAGAACAGAAGTTAACAGTGGCACAGGGAGCAGCTCAGCTCCCTCCATGTGGGAATTCCCTGCTCCCATTCCCACAGCCCTTGGAAGCGTGTCCAGCACTCAGCAGGGAGGAATATGCACAGAATGGGCACCCATCAGTCCTGCTCATCACAGCTCAGGAGATCAGGCTGATCCTGATCCTTCCCCCTCAAGGAAGGGAGCTCCTGGATGAGCCTCTGAGGTCACACCTCGTGCAGAAACCTTGATTCCTACGGTTTGTGCTGATCCTGCCTTGCTCCTGATAATTTCAACCTCAGCTCCAGTCCTGCTCCCTGGAGCAAGCCTCAAGCAGGCACTTCTATCAAATGCCATTTCCAGATTAAAACCTGGACTGGAGGATTTTGGCAGCTTCTACTCTTTCCTCTGTGGCCTTAAAAAGAAAACTAAAGAAGTGCCTGATGGGGAGCTCAGTTCTTTATTACACACATTTTATCCAGCTTTTTTTTTGGGCAGCCAGTTGTCCTGGGGGTTGTGATGAAGGAGGGATGGGAATGTCCTGATGGGCACTCAGAGCCTTCGTGTCCTGTCAGTCCTGGGAGCTGCTTTCTGAAGGAAAGCACTGAAAACATTCATTTCAATCCTAGCTGTTGTTTAAATACTCCAATATCCTTTAATTACTTCCACTCCTAATTCCCAGTCCAGTAACATCAGGCTGGTTTGGGGAAAAAAAGGAAAGGTGGACCAGAGGAAATCCCAAAGGGAGCATGTGAGGCTCAGGGGGGCTGTGCTCACTTTGGAAACCCAATGCTGCCTCCTGGAAATCTCCTGTGCAGCTTTAAAAAATGCAGGTGGCTGCTGCTGCTGCCCCCAAAACTCTCCTGCAGTGAGAGCTGAGAGCATCTTCTCTGTGTCCCCAGTGCTTTTCCTGGTGACCCTTCCTGCATCACACCTGCAAATGTCTCTGGAAGCACCAGATGTGTCTCATCCCTCAATAGATGTGGGATAGAGCAGGTTCTCACCCTCCTCCAAACTGCACTGGTGATCTGGGACACAAACCCTCAAAAAAAGCTCAGCTCACCTCCCCCTGGCTGTGTCTGAGGAATCTCCTGTCGGGCTTGGAAACCTTTTGCTCGTGTGCATAATAATGATATAAATACATAATAATAACATAAATGTTCTGTATTCAGCCCCATCTGAGATATTAATTCAGAGTGCAGTAGATTGAGTTATCACTTTGTACAAATAATTAGTCATAAATTAACAATCCAGGGAATGTGTGAAAGGGCAGGAATGACCCAAATAGAGGGGTCCCGTTGCTCTCACTCAGAGCAGACCAACACTCACAGATAAATATTTTGTACAAGTTTTAAAGACAATACTGCAAGTTCTTACAAAAAAACCATCTGGTTCATTTTCTCAGTGTTCTTTTGGGTACGATGCTGTTTTTTCAGAAGTTCAGGGAGCATTCAGAAATATTTGACATTTTTTTCCTTGCCTTAAATGGCTGAACTGGTATAAAGAGATTTCCAGTTGGTTTCGAATGTGGCAGCTTCAGCAGGAGGTTCATATATCACCAGCCTAAAAAAGGTTCCTCTTGCTTTTTATAACATTTTCCCACAGCAAAGCAAATGTTTGGGAATAACACCAATTAGGACACACGTTTTTTTTTGGGAAAACAACCCCTCAGTGCCTCTGCCTTGGCACAGGCACACTCACCCTGCTGGACTCTGTGACCATCCTGGCTGGAAAACTGGGAGGAATCTGAGCTCCTGAAGCTTTTATCTCCTGATACATGGTTTAATTGAAATCTCTGTGTTAACAAGCTTCATTGCCCAGCCAGTATATTCAATTTGTAGAAGACATTGCAAAATTAAACCACACCAAAAAAAAAAAAATCAATTTCAAACGTGCTTTAATTTCAAAGCCATCCGGCAGGACCTAATTTTTAGTCTTCAATCTTTAATAATTCCCAGTGTTAAATCACTGAAATGGGTGAATTTATCCCAATAGCCAAAAAGTAACTTGGATTGCTCAGATATTAAAAACTTTCTGGTGATCATGTCAGCGGGTAAAAGATACTGAATTTTTCATGCACAATTTAAGGTGGAAGAATTTGTTTGCAGATTGTTTTTCCCAGGGCTGATTATGAACCATCCCACTCCATACCTAAAACCTGTTGGCATCTGCACCATCATTATTACCCCACCAGTGGTGATTTCTGAGCAGCAAGACCCCAGCCAGTGCTCTGAGGAGTTGAGAATAAGCTGAGCAATGAGCAAAAGGAAAGTGGAAATTTAATGATACTCATGGAGCTAAATGAGGAAATTTAAAGATGCATTTAGAGCTGTATTTTAGAGCAAGGTGGGAAATCACTGGGATTGTGTTTGTGTGGTCTCTTCCCCCTGCTGAAAGCACCAAATAAGTCAGGAATTCTCTGAAGGAGACCTGGATAAATGTAATGGCCAGAATTCCATCAGTTTCATTGCTGGAGATGAACTTGGTGGGGAAAGTGGCTGAGGAGTTGATACCTTGGTACTGAGCACAGTTGTAGGATTTGCCTTCTCTCTGCATTGCAGATGGATTGGATTGGAATCAGAGTCGGCCTCCTCAGCACAGCCCTGCCTAACTTTGGCCACAGAGATGCCAGGGAAGGTTGAACTACAGCTGAGGGATAAACCCAGGCTTTGGGAGGTCCAGCAGAGCTTCACTCAGCTCAGTGCTGGAGAGGGGCTTTGAGGGCAAGGTGGTGAGGAGTCAATTCCTCAGTAACACCAGGGCTATCCCAAATCCTTGGCCTTCCTTTGGCTCTCCCTCTGCCTTCCAGCCCAGTGAGGGCACCCAGAGGCTGTGCTGGTGTTTTATCTCTTCCTAAAGGTGAGCCAAGCTCCTGACACCCACAATGCAGCTGCAAGTCCTTCACCAGCCTTTCCTATAGGGATGTTCCTGCCTTCCTCCCTCTCTCACAGGATGCAGACTTTGCCTTCTCTGAGCTTCCTCTGCACCTGGCACTGATGGCAAAAAGAATCTGGAGCAAATTCCAAGGTTACCAGGGCTGAAATTATGAGGAAAGGAACCTGGTGAGCAAGGACCTGAAATGTGGGCAGCACCTCCATCCAGGCTTTTCCCCCTGAGCTCCCTGTGCTCCACTCCACCCTGGAGCCTCAGGAACACTTGGGCATGCCACGTTTTTCTCCCATCTCCCCATCCCTGGTTATTATCCCTCTCTGATCCACGAGATCCTGTGGGGATTTATGCCCCTGCAATCCACACTGGATTTTGGGCAGCCTGTTCAGAGCTCCCAGAGCTGCTGCTGCACATGTCAGCCAGCTGGAGCACACCTCAGGAATGCTCCCAGGGCTGCTCCGGGTGCAGCCCGAGGTGGGGGCCCTGCTGGCACAGGACACATTCCCTGGGGATCCTGAGGATTCCTGCTGCAGGGGCTCCTTGCCACCTGCCAGCTTTGCTGCTTCAGCTTTGCCTGGAAAAGCTGGACAAGCCCTTTGGAGCTCAGGCTTAGCTATTTATTTATTTATTCTGCAGGTAACTGTGGTGAAGGTGTGAAATTCCCCAGGGCTTGTGCCTGCCAGTCAGTCCCTTTCTGCAGAAGAAATACATTAAATCCCTGAATGAATCCAAGAAAATGGAGGGCAGTGATGCTCCACAGTGTTTCCAGAAGCTATCCTCTTAACTATGAGAAGATTATAATGTGCTGAAGAACAACAGCCTCGTGCTGTGCAATCCATCCACTACCCAAAAGAATGAAAAAGCCCTTTCTGTCAGAAGGAATTCCCCAATAAACAAGAGCCCATCTCCCTTACACAATTTGCAGCGTCATGAATGAATAGCTCAGTAATCCAGCAAAATCCTCATGCTTAATGAGATAATGAAAAGTCATACGGCAGATGGAAAAGCTCTCCCAAATCTCATTAACCTGCCTGTTGGCTTCTCTGATAGCAGCAAAAATTGGGAATAAATCCGGGGGGAGCAGGGAGTTTGCTGCAGAGGAAAATGAGTTTTGGAGAGCAGGGGATCTAACCTGGCACCTGGGCTGAGAAGGGGGAGGCAGCGAAGAAGCACCACGTGAACAAAAAATTGAAATATCAAAGAATCAGGATTGGAATATGAAAGAGAATGGCCGTGATGTCTGTGCCCACAGCTCTAGCATGAGCCCCGGGACAGCGGGATAGCCCAGACAGCTCCTCCTTTTAAAGCCTCAGCTCTGCCCCAAGTGATCACACACAACCAGAAACCCTCCCACACTGAGGGGGGGAAAAAGCCACAAATTGGTGAACACTCACAAAGCTGCTATTTTTAATCAAGCGGCCAAACCTCGAGGGGAAACACCCGTTAAAATCTGACCTTTACGCGCGACACCTTCGAGGAGGTTTAATTTTTTTCCCTTTATTTCCCAAGATCAGTTTTAATGGAGCTGCGAACCCTGAGCCGCTCGGGGACAGCGCGGTGACACCGGGGCTCTCAGGTGGGTGACACCTCACGACGAGCACAAAAACAGTGGAAAAGAGCAAAAAAAGCGCAGAAAAAGCATCCCGGAGCGCTCTCCTGAGGTCCCCCGAGGGACGGCACGGCCACCCCGGGGGTGTCCTGCCCTGTCCTGCCCTGTCCCGTCCCGCCACCCCCGGGGACACGGGCGGCTCTTACCGTGCAGCAGCAGCAGCCCCTGAAGGGCACAGACGGCCAGGAGGGCGCGGGGCCGGGGCAGCATCCCGGGGCCGGTCCTGGTGCCAGCAGAGCTTTTCCCCTGGAAAAGTTTTCCTTCGCTGACAGAAGTTTTGGGAAAGCCGGAGCGGGGAGGGAGGGGAAGGAGGCGCGCAGGAGTTCTCCCACTTGTTGATTCTCCGGTTAAATTGTTCTTTCCATTCACCGCTTCATCCCGGGGCTGCGGGTTGTGTTTGCTTTCTTTTCTTCCTGAGTTTTTTTGGGTTCTTTTTTTCCTTCACGTCCTTTCCGCAATCCCTTTATTCCTTCTTTCCCCCCTTTTCTCCAATCCCTGCGGTGTCCGGGGGGAGCCTTGCTCTGCCTCAGAAGCCTCCCCAGCTCTCCTGGCTGGCGCAGAGTCACTCAAGGGGGTGAGAAAGCGAAGCAAAAAAAAAAAAAAAACAAACCACCAGAAAAAGTTTGGCAAAAAGTTTCCTGCAGTCGGCGAGCGGCTGCTCACAGCGGAGCGGAGTTTGGGGGAAGGTGGCTGAGCCTCCTCGGGGATGGATTTCTGCAGGTGCCGCGGGGATGGGCAGGAAGGACAGATTTCCCAGCAGGACAGAGGGACGGGGAGCTGCCCGGAGCCCACCTGGCTCTACCTGCCCGGGGACACCTGCCCGGGGCGGGCAACGAGCGGGCAGCGGGGCTGGGGCATGGCCGGAGCCCCCCGGCTCTGCTCAAGGACTGTCCCCCTCCCCTACTGCCTGCCCGGGCTTTGGCAGGAACTTTGATGCGAGCCCGAGATTCTTTATAGGGACCGGAAAAAACAAAAAAAAAAAAACAAGGAGGAAGGAGAGCACTCCCCCGCCGAGGCAAGGGGCCTTCATTCTCTCTCTTTCTCCCCCTCCCTTT
>JBBMKD010000194.1:17680803-17696247 GCA_037834095.1 Argya squamiceps
CCTCTCCTCTCCTCTCCTCTCCTCTCCTCTCCTCTCCTCTCCTCGAAATCTCCTCTCCTCGAAATCTCCTCTCCTCGGCAAGTGGTGGAACTCCAGCCTCCACCCTGGGATCTCACCTCTGGCTTCAGCAGGAGCTGGAAAATGTGCAGCATCACAGGAGCTGCTGTGAGAAGGGAAGGACAGGGCTAGGTTTGTGTTCCCAGAGCTGGAGCCTCCCAGATTTCTGTGGGGAGCTCACAGCAGAGTGTGAGGGCTGCGCTGGCTCCAGGTGTAGGTGACTCTTTCTCAGGATTTATGTGGAGGTGGCAGGTGCTGGTGTCAGGTTTTGAGTTTGTTTCAAGGTAGATTCCAGCTTTTGTGTGTCTGCATGAGCTAGGAAATGAGATTACTTTTCCTTCCAAGATGTACCAGAACATTGTCACTGATGTGGAAGAAGGAAATGGAATAAACACTGAACTCTTCAGGCAGGGGCAGCAGCCACAGACTTTCTGGCCTTTGTCACAATGAGGTTTTGGGCTGTTGTGAACAGTGCTCTGTCTCCTGGTTGCTTCTCCAAAGCCTGTCCTCTGTGCAGGGTCTGGAGGTGGCTGAGACCCCTTAGGACTGTACCAGCCTTAGGGCTGGGCCTACAAAACTGCAGAACATCTCTTGAGGCTTGGGACGTACTTTATCTATTTAATATTTAGTAGTTTTATGTATTTCTGTATCACATTTCCATGATATTTCTGTAGTACATCCTTTTTGTTTGTTTGTTTCTAGACATGGAATGTGTCTTTAATGCTGACAGGGCTTCCAAGGCCTGTATTGAGCTAAAAACACTACAGGATTTATTTCCATTTACATGCTCCATCCTCCCCCTCCTGCCCTATGGTGACTTTTCCTGACAATCCACATTAATCATAAAGCAATTATCCAACAGCTCATCACTGGTTTTAGTGCAGGGTCTGCAGGTTGGTTGGCAGCTGTCAGGAATGGCCTGTTGTGGGAGATGCCCTCATCACACCTCACCCACTGACCTTTGCTCCTGTCTGATCCCTCATGGAGAGGCTGTTTAATCCCTCATGGGGATCTCTTTAATCCCTCATGTAGAGCTGTCTGATCCCTCATGGAGATTTCTTTAATCCCTCATGGAGAGTTGTCTGATCCCTCATGGAGAGCTGTTTGATCCTACATGGAGATCTCTTTAATCCCTCATGGAGATCTCTTTAATCCCTCACAGAGAACCATTTGATCCCCCATGGAGATCTCTTTAATCTCTCAGAGACCTGTTTGATTCCTCATGGAGAGGCTGTTGAATCCCTCATGAAGATGTCTTTATTTCCTCAGAGGCCTGTTTGATCCCTCATGGAGATCTCTTTAGTCCCTCATGAAGAGCTGTCTGATCCTTCCTGGAGAGGCTGTTTGATCCCTCATGGAGATCTCTTTAATCCCTCATGGAAATCTCTTTAATCCCTCATGGAAAGTTTTTTGATCATACATGGAGATCTCTTTAATTCCATACAATGAGCTGTCTGATCCCTCATGGAGAAACTGTTTAATCCCTCATGAAGATCTTTTTAATCCCTCACAGAGACCCATTTGATCCCCCAGGGAGATCTCTTTAATCCCTCATGTAGAGCTGTCTGATCCCTCATGGAGATTTCTTTAATCCCTCATGAAGAGTTGTTTGATTCCTCATGAAGATCTGTTTAATCTCTCAGAGACCTGTTTGATCCCTCATGGAGATCTCTTTAATCCCTCACGAAGTGTTGTCTGATCCCTTGTGATCTCTTCAATCCCTCATGGAGAGGCTGTTTAATCCCTCATGGTGATCTCTTTAATCCCTCACAGAGACCTGTTTGACCCCTCATGGAGATCTCTTTAATCCCTCACACAGACCCATTTCATCCCTCACAGAGAGCTGTTCAATCCCTCACAGAGAGCTGCTGTTTAATCCCTCACAGAGATCTCTTTAATCCCTCACAGAGACCCATTTCATCCCTCCTGGGGAGCTGTTTCCTCCTGTCCATGGCACTGTCTCAACCCTGAAGTCTCCTGGTGGTTCTCCAGCAGCCCTAAGAGCATTCCTGGTGCTGTTTATGGATTAGCAGATCAGATTCCTGGGATCAATGATGGCTCAGGTAACTAAACCACCAGAAAGCTGATCAGACAGGTGAGCAGAGCTGGAATAACCCAGCTCCTCTGCAGAACTGTGGGGTTTGGATCTCCCTTTTCCCTGTTTGGGGGTTCCTGGAACAAGCTCCTGGCTCCCAGCCCTGGGTGGGTGTCCTGTGTGTGTCAGCCAGGCCTCAGCTGCCACGGGGGTGATGAGGCCACTGCTGCTCCCTGGATGCCTGGTTTTGACTTGGGAACAGATAATCCTGTTAGCACTTGCTGCCCTGAGCAGCTCCTCAGCCTTGGCTGGCTCTGCAGTGCAGAAATCCCGCCGTGTGCTCCTCGCTCTGTCCCCCAGAAATGGGCTCCATGTCACCAGGGAATCACTGCAAGCTGCAGGAGTCACGTTTGGCTAAGATGAGCTGGCAAGCATCCCTGAGACTGAAAGAAAATATTTAAATGTAATAATGAGCATTGTATAAAGCCTGGCTTTAAATAAATATTAGGCTTTGACACCAACAGGAAGAAGCCAAATTTCCAGCTGCCCAGGAATGTCATCTGAGGTATTTGGCTCAGCTCATCTCAACAATTTAAAAATCATTTGGGCTGAAAAAGCCCCAAAGTGTTGTCCATCAAAGTGATTTTGAAGATGGGCTAAGATTGTGCAGAAAAATCCTCCAAGGCTGCAGCCCAAGCTGGGCTCTGCTCCTTGCTGCTGGAATCCCCTCAGCCCAGCACCTTCTCCATCCTGCTCCAAACACCCCCTGCCTCTGGAGGCTCTCCAGAGCTTGTACCAGAGGGGTGACACCAGGGCCTGACCCCCAGCCCTGTGCAGAACTCCCATGAAAAGCCTGTTTTGAGGTCACTCCTGGCTGTGGTTGTTTTTTTGGCAGGCCCTGTTTGGTGAACTCCCTGTGTTTACTGATGGGAATAGGGTGGAGATGCTGCTGCACACAGTGATTATAAATATATTCCACATCCTTCCAGCTACGGATAAAACAACTCCCCTGCTCTGAACCAAGTGGCTCCAGGTCAGCCTTCAGAGCACCCAAGCTGAGTGATCCATGGTCTGCAAGGTTCCCTGGTGGCAGACAGAACATCCTGGAAAAAAACCCAAAGCCTAAACAAAACAGCCTCCAGTGAGCTAAAAACAGGGATACACAGGAAAAGCTTTTAATCTTGGAGAGACAGTCATAATTGCCTTCCTCTCTCTGAAAAAAAATGGGAATCCTATAAAACATTTTACTGCCCATGATGCTGCCTGATAATGGGAGAGGGGAAGTGGGAGAGGAGGGAGCATCTTGTGGAAGGATGAAATCCTGGGTTTGGATGGAGGACGTGAGTACAGAACACACCTCCTGCTCACAGAAAAACAGACACAATTCCTCCAGGAGGATTGTAGCTGAGCAGCATCAATGTTGCATTTAATTTTCTCTCCTCTGTCATGGCCAGTTGTTTTCCCTAGGATCAATAAACACTTTAAGGCTGGAAATCCCACCAGGAGAGCAATGAACTGTGTTAAAAATGTAAATCTCACTGAAATAAATGCACTGAGAAACACCAGGTCAGCTCTACAGAGACCAGAGGGGGAGATGTGGGGCTCGTGTCCATGTGGAAATTGTGCTCAGGTTATCTCTGGGGCATTCAGAAGAGGTTGGGCTCTTTTTCCATATCTTAGGATTGGGTTTTCCCCCTGTGAAATGCCTCCAGAGCAGCTTTACCCTGTCTCTGTTCTATCTTAGGGCTTGCAGTGAATATCTGTGTGGCTCTTGCTCTTGAATTTCAGGGTCTTGATTTGACCATACAATATTTCATTTCATTTCATTTCATTTCATTTCATTTCATTTCATTCTCAGGTTAAAATCTGGATCTTGGGGTCGCCTCTCTCAGCTGTCTCCAGTTCCTACCAGCTCTTCCAGCTTCCTCCAGTTAGAAATTCCCACCAGCTCTTCCAAGGGTGTTGTGTACACACAAGTCAAGGTCTCATACCCACATCCTGACCTTAACAGCATCCATACATCCCTAAATTAATTCCTAGCAGCAGTAGCAATGCCTTGATCTAAGAGAAATGCAGGCAGATGTGGCTGGCGCTGAAGGGGAGCATTAAATGTTCCTTTTCCAGCAAGGCTGGGCACGATGGAGTGGCCAAACACACTTCATAATATGTGAAGTGTGTATATATATATATATACTTCATTAATATTATATATTACTTAATTAATAATAATTAATGTTATTAATATATTATATTATATTATATTATATTATATTAGATTAGATTAGATTAGATTAGATTATATATATTAATATAATATACTTCATTATATTCAAACACATAAATAAAAGTTGTTTCTGTGAGCTCTGCTCTGGTGTCCAAGAGCTGCATTCCACTCCCTGTACCTCAAGCCTCTTTCATCACCACCCCTCCCTCCTGACCAGCTTTATGGTGTAACCATTTCAGCTGCACAAGGAGAAAGAAAAAAGAAAAAGCAAAACAAAACCTTGAGCCAGACCCTCACCTGAGGCAGCCCTGATGAGAGGAGCCAAAGCCCCCGCAGACCTGTGTCTGCTTATCACCAAGAGCTGTTATCAAGGTGTGAAAGCCTCTACAGAGAGACAGGCAGCTGCTCTTTTGTCAGCTCCATTACTTCTTCATCCTAAATACATGTAGCATGCTCAGGACACTTCTCACACTGCAATCTGAAGGCAGAGCGTGGACTTTCATAAGCTTCAGGAGGGATTTCAGCTTTCCCTTGATTTCCTATTTTACCTCTTGTTATGTGTTCCAGCAGGAGCAACGCATCGTCCTTCTGCAAGGCCTTTTATTTAATGACTTCAAAATGCTTTGAAACCATTTGACTTTATAATAAGAACTGGGACAGTTCTGCCTCCCTCATTTTGGAGAGGAGGACAAACAGGTAAAGAGGTTAAATGGTTTGCCCTGCAAAAAGGAAATGTATGTATAGCACAGTTTGGAGGAGGGCTTAAAACTTTTGGCTCTGTCGCCTCTGTACTCACCACAGGAATGAATTTCCTCCTTCTGTGGCCATTCCTTCCTCTGTGATCACTGGCAGGGAGGCTGCCAGCCAGAAAATTGCAATTAAAGGGATCCCAAAGAAGAGCAACATTGCAGAGCTGAGTCTGTCTCTACAACAAACTGGAAGGGTGATTTAGGGGAGCTTTGAGAAGAAGAGAATGGGGCTGGTTCACTGGAGCAGCTGCAGAAGGTGTCAGGGGCTCCCAGAGCAGCCTTGGCCCTGCTGCCAACAGCCCAGGGCAGAGCTGCACCAGGACACCAAATCAGAGGGGATTCACCCCAAATGCTTGTAGGAAACTGCAGGTTTATCCCAGTGATAAACCTGGCTGGCCAACACACCTCACAGGGGTTTCTTCCTCTCCATTTCTGCTTTTTCTCATGGCTCATCACACCCTGAGTGTGGAGCTGACTGGGGAGAATGTTGCTTTGAGCATCTCTCAGTGCAGGGTCCCATGATCATTTGTGTTGGCCTGGTGGTGTGTTTCTGCAGAGAGGAGGGTTGTGTGAGTGTGGGATTTCCCAACACCTCTGAGGGCCCAGCCCTTGCAGAGAAGTGGCTAAAATCAATTAGCAAGATGGCATGATTGAGTGCGTCTTGAAAAAGCAAAAAGGTTTCAATAAGGAAAGAAAATAATACCAAAACAAAGACAAAGCTGAACACAGTATAGAGACAAGTTTCCTACTTGCTACAACACCTTGAAAAGTGTGGAGAACCTTTGTTCTTTCTCTCTTCTACTTAATTTTTCAGGTGAACTATTTGGCTCTTGGCCCAATGAGATCAGCAAGAGGCTTTGAGTTACACCTTCCAAACCCAATCAATGCTTTCGTGGTGGCACTGAGCCATTTACTGGCAGGAGGGTATGGAAAATTCGAGGTAAACTTCCTAAAATGTCTAGAGGTAAATTAAAACCCCTTTCCTTACTCTGGCTGGGGGTGTGGGGTATATGCCAACATGTGAGGCTCAGGTTTTGAGGGGCAGGGAAGTTTGCAGCCATCACAGCTGAGGGGGAAAGCCCAGGTGAGAGCTCACAAATTCCATGTGTTGGTTTTCCCTTGCAAAGGAATCACAGGCTCAGGAAGCAGGAGCTGTTCTGGAGCACTGAGTGTCAGCTTTATCCCCAGTTTCTGTGGCAATAGTCACAGCAGGTCAGGTGTAACTGAACAGCATTTCAATAAAGCCTCAGCAAAGTCTCTCAGGAAGGTTAAAAACAGAAAAACAAATGTGTGATTTTGCTACAAGATCTTAGAATTAAAAAAAAAAAGAATAATCTGCATTTATCTACTTCCTGTGCAAGGCTGATGCAAACTGGGATGCCCCTCACAACCTCAGTGTTCAGTCACAGAACACCTGAGGATTACTTGAGTGAAAAGTTGCTTATTAAAAAGAACCCCTTGGCAGTTCCTTCAGTGACCTTCACCTTTGACTTGAAATCTACCTGTATTTGGCCTTCACCTTGGGCTTGACTTCTGCTTCTGCTTACTTCCAGCTGTGTCTGCATCACATCTGCTTTCAGTGATCAGGTTTTGGATTATGAAGGCAAATTCCCCAATCCAGTGATTCCTGTGGGATCATCTCAGTGCCACTGCAATCAGCATGAAGTGCTTTTGACAGCAATATAAAATGTGCCCTGTAGGCCTTGGAGGAGAATCCTCTGACAGAAAAGCCCTCTCAGGCTGGAGATGAGCAAATCCACGCCCCAAATTTTGTTTTGGGTTTGTTCCTGCAGTTTTTCTTCTTGCATATATGAGCAGTGGGATGATAAGGGCTGGGCAGCTGAGTGGGGTAAAGGAGGGATGAGCAGGAACAAAGAATTTAGGCACCACTGCTGGGCCTGGGGACCCCAAATCTTCCCCAGGTGGGGCCTCCAGTGAGGGGCTGTCCCTGCTCTGAGTGCATCCCCACATCCCTGGACTGAGTGTTCCTGGGGCTCCTCAAAATGCAGCCACTGCTCCTTCTGGTGGGAAACATCCTCCCCATTGTCTGGGCTCTGTAGCAGGGCACAAAAACCTTATCAGAACTGAAATTTAAAGTGTAACCCTCACGTGAGCAAAACCCCAGTTTTATTATCCTGACACTTTTCCTGCCTTCTTGGTGGATCCTGATAGAATGAAGGAGAGGATGAGGTCTCCAAAAACACAACAGGTTTTCCTTCCTTTGGAAAAATTCATCTTTCCCAGCCAGGCACCCAGAGCCCAAAGTGGGATTTCTCATCCTAAAATTGAGAATGTCCAAGGAAGGACATTCCATCCAGCAGGAACAGCAGCATGTTCTTATCCAGACACTCACTGGGAGGGGAATGATGGCAAATTCATCTGGGACTATTGTGGGACAGATACCTAACAAATGTCTCCATTTGCATGTTGTTTATAAATAATTATTTTATAAATATCACTGGTGTGATCCTGTTCAGTCTGGAGTGTAAAAACCAGCACTTTTTGTAGTTATCTCTGGAAATAAAGAGGGTGTGGAGGTGCTTGGAAGCAAAAGAATGTGGGATCAGGTTGGTTAATGGGTTAAAAGTAAAAATAATTTAGGTGTCATTTCATAATTGGACAGTTTGTGCTTAAAAGGCCTTGTAAAGAATTTAGAGCAATTGCTGTTTGAGCAGGGCATGAGGTGCACAGAGCTGGGAGAGCCAGCAAGGCCATGGAAAACATGGACAGCCCCCCCTGATCCTCCTGAAATATGCCAGGAGCTGATAGCCTCAGGAATGATCCTTCCAGACACAAATTGATTCTCCCAAGATTGCCAGGAGAGAAGAAGAGTGTCTGGGATTAACAGGGCACAGACAAACCTCAGGGTTTGCTTCCCTCTCTCCAAGTGGACAAAACATTGGGGATTTTTGACACTGGAGGACCTGACTGTCTGAAAAGTGATTTTCAGTGAATCTGCAGATTGCCTTCCTGAGGGCTGAAGGACAAAAATAAGGATTTTTTTCCCTGCTGACAGCTCACCTGCTGTCCTTGTTGTGGGGCCAGGACAGGACCAGGGCCTGCCCAGCAGCTCAGGGTGGATTCATTTCCCTATTTTCACTCCCTAAATGCCCCCTGCACTCTCCTGGAGCTTTGCTTTGTGCCAGATAATGGTCATTTAAGGGCAATATCAGCCTTTGTTTAAACCTACTGCATCTCAGCAGGAAAAAAATGCAAATAGATGGTATCTTTAAATTCCAATCTGGACAAAATTATTGAATTTGAATTAGCTCTATATGTGTCAACAAGACAGAGCTCATTGCTCCTTCCATGCTTTTCCTGTTCCCAGGATGTGACAGGGGGGATTTTTGGGGTGGGATGATCAATAAGCAGCAATTTAAGGAGGGAGGGTTCAGCTCAGGCCTGGAGGGTTCAACCTCCCCTCAGGACTAGCCCAGCTCCAGCTGAAATACAATCCTTGCTTTTATAGAAATTCAGAAATTAGTCAAAATCTGTCCCTGCACATCATCTGTTCATGAAATATTTTCTCCCTCCTACTTATGAACAAACAAACAAAAAATTATTCCAGGTTCAAAATGTGGAGGGAGAGATGGGGAGAGGAGCAAGGGGAGGAGGAGAAAACCAGAAAATCTGTGGAGAGGAGAGAGAGAAGGGGGAAGGCCACCAGCATACAAGTTATTACCAGGGCTCAGGATGTGTCATTTTACTTGTAATAACCAAAGAAACCAGCTAATAAAGGGAAATTATGTTTTTTAAGGCAGATGAACGGTAGTCAAGGAAACACAATACCTTCCATTCTCTGCTGTCTAGCCTCAGGAAAAACACATCTCTGATACTGATGGCATCATGATAAAATCAGAGTTTAGGAATATCTCTACCTGTGCTGCTCGTAGATTATTAAAATGATGAGAACTGTTCCCACTTGTGTGGCAATTTCCACCTCTGTGCCTCTATTAACAGAACATCTCTGCCTGCCAGGGCCAGCCTTGTCTGAGGGATTTTGGTGCTCCAGGGCCAGGGGGTTCATTTAACAGGGGAGAAAATCATCTGTAGAATGATCTGGGAATAAATTGCCATGTCTGTGCTGCTTTCAAAGGGGAAAACTGAATTAAAGCTGAGATTTGGCTGCAGCTGTGAGAGAGAAGGGGTGAGGAGAGAAACAGGGGCCTGGTGTGGATTTTCCCCAGCCTTGGGGCTCCTGTTCCAGCAGGGATGTGGGATGGACCTGCCATTCCATGGTGGGGGGTGTGATGGTGGCTACAGCCAAAACCTGCCAGCAAAGCACTGCCCTCCCCACTGAGCATGGATCTGGGTGTGGGTTTGGGATCTAGGGGTGAATGGAAGATCTAGGGATGAATTTGGGATCTGGGGGTGAGTTTAACATCTAGGGATGAATGGAAGATCTAAGGATGAATTTGGGATCTGGGGGTGAGTTTAACATCTAGAGATGAATGGAAGATCTAGGGATTAATTTGGGATCTAGGGATGAATTTAGGATCTGGGGGTGAATTTAACATCTAGGGATAAATGGAAGATCTAGAGATGAATTGAAGATCTCTAGGGCTGAATTTAAGATCTAAGGATGAATTGAAGATGTAGGGATTAATTTAGGATCTGGGGATGAGTTTAATATCGAGAGATAAATGGAAGTTCTAGGGATCAATTTAGGATTTAGGGATGAATTTAGGATCTAGGGATGAATGGAAGATCTAAGGACGAATTGAACATCTAGGGATGAATGAAAGATCAAGGGAGGAATTGAAGATCTAGGGATGAGTGGAAGATCTAAGGATGAACTGAATATCTAGGGATGAATTGAAGATCTAGAGATGAATTGAAGATCTAAAGACGAATTGAAGATCTAAGGATGAATGGAAGATCTAAGGATGAATTAAAGATCTAGGGCTGAATTTAGGATCTAGGGATGAGTTGAAGGTCTTGAGATGAATTTAAGATCAAGGGATGACTTGAATATCTAGGGATGAATTTAAGATCTAGGGATGAATTGAAAATCTAGAGATGAACTGAAGATCTAAGGATGGATTGAAGATCTAGGACTGAATTTAGGATCTAAGGATGAATTGAAGGTGTGGGGATGAATTGAAAATCTATCTCACCTTTGTTTCACCACCCAACATTCCCCCTGTTCCTTCCTGGCTGGAAAAGTCCCTGAGCAGGGTTTTTTTTTTTAGGCTTGTGCTTTACACTCAGCTTTGCTTTGTTAGGGAAAATGCCCCTTTTTGGTCCCCAACAGTGCCCAAACACCTCAGGACTGACTTAGGGGAGGAGAGGGAGGTGCCTGGTGTGGGAACTGACTTGGGGTCACGTTTGAAAGGAAATATTTCCAGGTTTGGGACTGATAAAACTCCATTGTGACGTTGGCAGTTTCCTGCCAGGGCTGCCAGCACGGCTCCAGCAGGGAGGAAGGAAGAGGTGGGGACTGGCCCAAAACATGCATGGAATATTTTACAGATGATCTGAGCAGAGTCTAGGGGGGTGGAACCCTGGGCAGTGAGAATTTCAGACTTTCTGTGCTGACAGGCACTGACCCCCAAGCAAACAAACACTGCATTGACCTGACGCCTTGGAAAAAGCTTCCAAAATTGAGTGACAGCACTGGGATTGTGGGTGTGGAGTTTGAATAGAAGTGTGTGATAGCACAGGGTGCAAAACTTAGAGTTTAAGGGTTTAGAATACAGTAATATATATTAATATTAGAATATAGTAATATATATTAATATATATTCTCTATATATATTAAATATATTAATATAGTTAATATATATGTAATATATATATAGAGAGAATATAGCAATATAGTAATATATATAAAGCAAGATGGAGGTTTTAGGGCAGAGGTTGAGTCCTCCTTTTTCACCTTCCTCTTCATGGGTCTGGGTGGTGTTTTATAGTTGGGTAGAAAAATCCACATTGAGGGCCACAGGTGTTTGGTTATTGGGTGAAAAGTAAAAATAATTGAGGTGTCATCCCATAATTGGACAGTTTATCCTTAAAAGGCCTTGGAAGGAAAGAAATAGAGGCCAGTTTTTACTTTGTTAGCTGGAGCTCACAGCTTGTGAGACTGTAACAGAGATAAGAATTAATAAGCACCTGAATCAGAACACCAAACACCCTCTCTCAAGCATTTAATCCTGGCTCTGACAGGAAAAGAAGATAAAAATGCAGCACACAGGGAAGCAGGGTGGGAAGGGCAGGCTGCTGGGATACCTGGGCAGGGACTGGGGGCACAGAGCTCAGCTGTAAAACAGTCTCCTGAGCTCACAAATAGGAACAGAAATGTGACCACTGCCCTCTCACTGATGTGGGGCTGCTCCTTGGTGCTCTGCTGGCCGTGCCCACCCTGCCCTGGCACCACCACCCTCCCCAACAGCCTCACCCAGAGCCCCCAACAGGGCTGAAGGGCTGGAGTGGGAATCCCCAGGGTTGAGGACTGACAGCATGGCCAAATTTCCCCTGATAACACTCTCAGACAGCACCAGAGGCCTCAACGCAGCTTTGTAATTCTTTTCATGACATTCCTTAATGATTTTCTCCAGTTTGAAGAGCACCCAGCACTTTCACCCAGAGGATGGTGACAATGATGGGGGAACTCAGAGATAGCAGCTCTGGGCTAATTACTCACCCTCAGCTCTCCAGGCAGAGTGGTTTTCCATCCCAGGTGATTCCCTGCACTTGTAGGATTCCTGTGCTGTTCCTGGGGCTGCCATGAGGCTTTGTGGGACTTCCCAAAAACAGAGGCCACACAAAATTAAGGGAATAAAAAGCAGTTTTATTTATTGAAGGGCCTGCAGGTACATTTTGGGCAGATAAAGCCCCCCAGGGACTGCACCCAAAAAATGGACAATGGGTCACAGGTTTTCACACTTTTATCAGTTTGGTCCATTTGTATGTTGGGGGTTCATCTCCTAATTACAGCTTCAGGTAATGGAGGCATTTACCCCAAGTTTGCTCCCCCCAACTCACTTTAGTTGACATTTCTCAGGGCCTGAGGCAGTGAGGTGTCCTTGATCCCCAGGCCTGGAGAGGAATTGTTGTGTCTGACTAAAATGGGAGAACAGCAGCTAACCCTGTGTATGGAGTTTAGAGTTCCACATTAAAGAATTGCAGGATTACAGATAGATGAAAAATATAAAAGCTAAAATCCTAAGGCACCATCACCGTGCCAGGGATTGATCATTTCCCTGTGCCTGACACAGAAATTCTCTGCTGGGGAGGACACACATCATTAGCAAACTGCTTTGGGGCTCATTTTTTACTCCTCAGCCCTTTCCCTGCTTTCTCCTGACTGAGGCTGGGTTTGACAGTCCATTGTGATGCCCCAAAAGTGACCCAGGCAGCAGGATGAGGGGCATGGAGAGCACAGCTACCCACAATCATGTGAGACCCCTCATGATTGAACCCTTCTGTGCCTCAGAATTCCCACCCCAGGGGCAGAACCCCTGGAATTACCCTGGAAATGCTGCAGGGAAGCTGAGGTTTGCTGAGCACCTGGAGCAGCTGGTGGATAAATCCCAGAATCTCCCTGTGCTCTGTGGGTCCCCAAACCATCTGGTCCCAGCTGTAGGGCTGGAGAGGAGCACAGCAGGCTGGAAGCATTGCTCTCTCAGGGTGAGAAATGTGGGATTGCTGGTCTGTCCCCCTGGCACTGCAGGGAAATGATCCCTCCTGAGGAGCAGAGGTGAGAGGGGGAGGAAAAATTGCAGTGGAAAAATGAGTTGCTGGAGGCAGGTCCCCAGGATTCTTCTTTGGTTCATTTTTCCAGCTTAAACAAACATGTGAAAAATGAGACAAATAGGGAAAATATTGTTTGTTTGTTTGTTTGTTTGTTTTAATTTCAAGTGCTTACACAAATAATCAAATCAAGCTTGATCATGAGCCATGTGACACTGAATGAGTGACACAGAAATATCCCCAGCACCCTGGTGGGCAGTTTACAGTGAGGGGGTTAAATGAAATAGGGATTTTAATGGGGAATACACATATTTTCCCCATCCCTGGGTGTGTTGCAGAGCAGGCTGGGAGGGACTTGGAGCAGCCCAGTCCAGGGGAAGGGGCCCTGACCTTGGCAGAGTTTCCAGGAGGATCTGCTCTGTGCTCTTCTTGCCAGGCACAGGTGACACTGCCTGGCCTGGAATTCCCAGCTCCTCCTTTTCTCCCCTCTTTAAAAATGGGCTTGTTTCCCCTTTTCCAGGCTGTGGGGATGTCACTGGATTGCCACAACTTCTTGGCTGTGATGGGAAGTGGTTTGGCTGCTCCAGTTCCCTCAGGGGCCAGGGCTGCCTCTCATCAGCCCCATGGATTTGTGACCTTCAGCTTCCTTGGATGTTCCAACCCCAAATTCTTCTTTCTTTTCCCCAATCCCTGATTTACCTTCTGGGTGTGGCTGGGGCACTGTGTGTTCCTCTGCTGGGATGTGCCCCTCCTGAGCCTGGAGAAGCTGATCCTTGGATATCATCCATCCCCTCTTCCCTCCAGGGTTTTGTCCCATGGGACTGTCCCAGCAGATCCCCAAAGGGGCCAAATCTGCTCCTGAAATCCAGGATAAAGAGCTCACTGCCCTAAGGATGTCAGCTCCACCATTCTGTGCTCACTGCATCCCAAACCAGTGTGGGAATAGAAAACGTGATAAAAGATTGGTGAGCTGGACATTTCTGATGTGCCACGCAGAAATACACTGTACTTCATTAAATTATCCCTTCACTTCAAGGAACAACATTTAAGCTCAGTAAGATGAGGGATTTAAATGACTTCAAGAGAGCTTCATTTCTCAGAAAGCACATTCAGGCACATGGTGACATTTAATTCTTAGCAAGCTGCAAAGAGAAGCTACAAAATTGGCCACAATTAACATTTCCTTAAAACCTGGCTCCAGTTTAGCAGGGATTCAAACAATGAAATCTCAGTCAAAGGAATAATTTACTCAGTGACTTTACCTCTTCATTTCTGCTCACAAAACTTTTCTGAGCAGCTTCTAAACAGCTCCCAGTTTTCTGCACCACCCCCATTCTTTCCTGGGAGGTACCAGGTATTCATCAGATAAGTTTTATGAGTAATTCTCAGTCTTTCCTTGCTCAGTTCTATATTTAGATTTTCTGCTGCAGTGGCTAATCTTGAGGGGAGGCTTAGGTCACCCATTACTATTTCCATTCTCTGGCTGAGTGCAAATACACACAATTCTGAGCTCAGACCTCACTTCAAACGCCCTCTAATTCCTGCTCATCTCCTCGTCCTCCCCAGCACTGGGCAGAAATGAACTGAAAAGGAAAATGTACAAATATTAATTGACCTCAGCACCATTCTGGGCTGCTGGGGCAGATGTTTGATGTGCTACATTCCCAGTGCTAATTTTAAAAACAAAAAGCCAAAGTGACATTTAGAGGGGGTGGTTGGAAACTGCCTCTCAACTTAGAACTTTGCCTTTGGAGAGCAAGCTTAGATGTCCAGCTTAGATTGAAAATATTTTTTTTAGACATCCATATCTGTGTGAAATGAGTCCTGTTTGAAGTAAAAAAACCACCCCAAAAAATCTCAGACAACGTTTTGTTGAAGGAAGTTTCCTATAAGAAAAAAAATTTTAGCAGACACACTTCAGCCTCTGGAATCTGTTTTTGCACCACTGCAAATACATCCTAAGCCTCTATATTTTATCTGGGCTCAGCTCTACAGTTTTGCTTAGATTTGCTCCCATTCCTCCTCTTTCATGGATCACCCTGCCAGGCACAAACATCCATTTATATCCCAGTGACCCCAGATCAGACCCTCTGTGGCTCCTGAAGAGCCCCACTGCTGGATCTCCATGCTGGAACAGCCAGATTTTAGGGGATAAACTCCACTTGGAATGGAGACATTGCAGCTCAGGAGGTTTCCTGCTCTTATTCAGGGCTCATTGTGGGATGCCAGCTCCATTCCCACTCCCTGGAAATGTCAGGGGCTGTGTCTCCACAGGGGTTCTCTGAATCCTCACTCCCTATTCCCCAATTTAGATGCTGAACATTGCAGTGTTTGAGCCAAAAGCCAACAAATAACCAGCACTGAGGGTACAGCTCTACACTGCTTTAGGAAAGAAATTCTCCTTTGAGCTGTGAAAAACAAAGTGTTGGACAACTTTAGCTTGAATTCCACACCTGGGGGGAGGTTTGGAGAAGGAGATGAGCTGGAGTGGAGCTGCTGGAAGGAGCAGTAAGACCTGCTATAGGAGCTGTAGGTGCTGTAGGTGCTGTAGGTGCTGTAGGAGCTGTAGGAGCTGTAGGAGCTGTAGGTGCTGTAGGTGCTCTAGGTGTTGCTGTAGGAGCTGTAGGAGCTGTAGGAGCTGTAGGAGCTCTGGAGCTGTAGGAGCTGTAGGAGCTGTAGGAGCTGTA
>JBBMKD010000194.1:17715617-17740699 GCA_037834095.1 Argya squamiceps
GCAGCCCAGCATTCCCACCTGGATCAGAGCTGGCATTCAGAGCACCAGCACAGCCTGTTTGGATTCCCAGAGGGAGACCAGACCCATCCCAGCACCACTGGGCCCTTCTCCAGGATCATCTCTGCTCCAACAAAGCCACAGCTGGCCCTGCAGGAGGATTTCTTTGGACTGACACCAACACCCTGACCAACACGGGGTCAGGAGTGTTCTGACTCTGTCAGGGTTTTTTTGTACTACTGCATTTTTTTATTTTAATTTTCCTAGTAAAGAACTGTTATTCCTATTCCCTGAGAATCCCTTAATTTCAAAATTGTAACAGTTCAAAGGGAGGGGGTTTACATTCTCCATTCCAAGAGAGGCTCCTGCCTTCCTTAGCAGAAATCTGTCCTTCCAAACCAAGACATCCCCTCACATTTCTGCAGTACCCAGGGTACCAACCCAGCCTCTATAAAACCAGACTTAAAGACTGCTGTCTTTAGGACAAGGCACCTCTTAAGTCTTAAACCATTTCCACCCAGGGCAAACCACACTGTGGGCAAGGGCCAGCTGCTTTTTGATTTCCTGTGACCCTTCAGAGGTTTGAATGCACATCCTCACCCTCTGAGGATTTACTGAACAAAAACTGTACAGCTTTTGTAAAGGTGAGCTAAGAAGAGAAGCAAATACACCAAAAGATCCTGTAATTGCTTCTCCAGATGAAAAACAGAGAATGAAACTTCTCTTCTGAAGTTAACTCCACTGGCTTCCAGGGCTGGCCACGGAGGCAGCCCTGATGTCTTGGAGCTGATTCTCAGAGGTTATTTATAAGTGAATTTAGTGCCAGATTTGTTGTGGAAAAACCAGATCCTGGCAAAAATGTGTCTCTGTTCCCATCCAGGTGTGAAACAGGAATAAAGGACAGAGAAATGATAAAGGACAGGTGTATGGTATGGGTCTGTGTGTGTGCAGAGCTCTGTGTGTGGGAACAAGAGCTGCTTATTTCCAGAGCTCCGTGTGTCCAGAGTTTTGTGTGTCCAAAGCTCTGTTGGTCCAGGAGCTGTGTCCAGCCCCATGTGTGTCCCCAACTCTGTGTCCAGGCCTGTGTGTCCCTAACTGTGTCCAGCCCTGTGTGTGTCCCTAACTGTGTCCAGCCCTGTGTGTGTGTCTCCAGCTCTGTGTCCCCAGCTCTGTGTGTGTCCCCAGCTCTGTGTCCAGCCCTGTGCATGTCCCCAGCTCTGTGTCCAGCCCTGTGTGTCCCTAACTCTGTGTCCAGCCCTGTGTGTGTGTCCCCAGCTCTGTGTCCATCCCCAGCTCTGTGTCCAGCCCTGTGTGTGTCCCTAACTCTGTATCCAGCTCTGTGTCCAGCCCCATGTGTGACCCCAGCTCTGTGTCCCCAGCTCCGTGTCCAGCTCTGTGTGTGTCCCTAACTCTGTGTCCAGCCCTGTGTGTGTGTCCAGCTCTGTGTCCAGCCCTGTGTGTGTCCCTAACTCTGTGTCCAGCCCTGTGTCCAGCCCCATGTGTGTGTCCCCAGCTCTGTGTCCCCAGCTCCGTGTCCAGCCCTGTGTGTGTGTCCCTAACTCTGTGTCCAGCCCCATGTGTGTGTGTCCCCAGCCCCGTGTGTGTCCCCAGCTCTGTGTCCCCAGCTCTGTGTCCCCAGCTCTGTGTCCCCAGCTCCGTGTCCAGCCCTGTGTGTGTGTCCAGCTCTGTGTCCAGCCCTGTGTGTCCCCAGCTCTGTGTGTCCCCAGCTCTGTGTCCCCAGCTCTGTGTCCACCCCTCCTCTCCCCCCCAGTGCCATTCCCAGCCCCCCCAGAGCTGGGAGCTGTGACACAGCAGTGTCACACCTGACAGGATGCCCCGGACCATGCACTGCTTGCAGCACTGATGATTTCTCTATGAGACACGTGTTCCTGCAGGGGCTGCACCTTTAACACACTCTCCTGAATAAATCCTCCCAGTGCTCCCTGTCTCGTTGCTGTTTTGTTGGTCCCAGGAGAAGGGGAAAGTGCTCCGTGTCCCTCACACAACACACAGCCAACCCTGGTTTTGGACAGGGAGATGCTGGAGGGAAATTTGGGGATGTGCCCTGGGGGCTCTTGAAACATGGAAAACTTTAGAGCCATTTCCAGCCTGGGGAAAGGGCTGAACACAGAGATCTGTCAAACCTCCAAGAGGTGACAAACTCCTGTCCCCCTGACAGGAGAAGGTGCAAATCTTCACCAGGATGAATTTTGCCTGGAGAGAGCTGGAAGAAAAAAGGATGTGAACATTAAAAGCATTTCAGAAATACCTTCTGTCTCTTTCCCATAGCAAAGGTGGGAGGTGCAGACAAATAAAGACAGTTTTACAATTTGTACCTGCAGCTTTGGGGATTATATTTGTAGTTTAACAACTCCTGTCCTTCCTTAGCAGCTGACTGTGGAAGCCTTGGTGGACAGGGCTTGGAAACACTGTGAAAACACCAGTTATTCCCATTTCATCTCCCCAGCACATGGAATTTCAGTGGTTCCTTATGAACCAGCACAGATGGTGCATTACATTCGGGATGGTGCCCTGCTGCTGCACTTAGTGCAGAACCTGGTGCTGCTCCTTAGCTCCAGAACAATAATAAAATGGATTGTTTGGGGTGGAGTGGGATTACACATCCCGTGTGAAATCCCTGCACCATCACCCAGATTGAAAGTCTCATTCCTTAAAAAGTCAAAGCTGGTCTGTAACACCACACAGGGATAATCCAGAGATGGCTTTGACACAGAGCCCCTCACAAACACTCCTGCCATGCCACAAACACATCACTCACTCCACGAGGAGGCAGAGCCCACCCTGCCCATGGATGTTTCCAGCTCTACACAACGCTCCTGTCCTCCAGGTGAGGCACAGACACACCCGTGGAACACCCTGGAACACACCCCAACCCTCCCCACAGGAGAAGGGGGGTTTGAAATGGGTTTCTCTGGTTTTGGTTTTTGTTTTATGCAGGCAAAGTTCAGAGTAGCTGAATGCTGGGGAGCTGGAAAAGCTGAAACCAAACAAATCACACCAAAGACAGAAGTTGGCCATCAGCTACAGGCAGCAGCAGCATTCCCGGCCATGGAGGGCTCTTCCCCCTGCTGGGGAAGCAAACCAGGGTGGGAGCACAGGCTGCAGGGCAGGGAGGGGGCTCGTTTGAAGCTGAGGAAGCCTCGGGGGTGCTCCTGCTCCCAGAGCACGCTCTGGCTGCCTGGGTTCCTGCTTTGTGTGCACTGCCCATCCCGAGAGGATCCTGCACTCCCGGCTCTCCCCACCCTTCCCCACAGCTCCTTCTGCAAACCTGGGAGTGCCAAACGCTGGCAATAACCCTGCTGGCCTGCACAGACAGTGCTGTGGTGGGAGAGGAGCTCTCCAAGGGGAGGTTTGATACGGAGCAGCATTGTGGGTGTGCTGTCCCTGCTGTTCCACCCTCCCGAGGGACTCCAGGCACACCCCGAGGGAAACAGCATCACTTGGAGAGGTGACCCAGCACAGCCCCAGCGTCCTCTCCACTGCAAGCAATGCAAGCAAGAGAAAAAAAGCTCGGCTGGGGGCGTTGCTGAAGCAGGAGGCAAATGTGAAGCTGAGATGTTTGAGGTCTTGGGCGAGTTTGCTCCTGGAGCTGCTCCAACTGCGGCCCCACAGGAGCCTTCGGGCAGCTTTGCCTCTCTCATTCTCTCAGAGCAGAGTTCCTTGGGGTTTGTAGTTTTTTCCTGCCCTGACTGGTTCCCTCACCGGCTCACTCCTCACCCCGACAGGGACCCCAGGGCAGAGGGAAAAAAGTCCTGGCTGAAAAAGGAGCAATCTGGCTGCGATCATTCCCCTGTGCCTGTGGGACAACCACCCCGTTCTCCTGGTTATAATCCCATTTTGAGGCTATCTACAAATACCCTGCCTTACCTGGGAGCTGCCCCTGGGATTGGAGAGAGCATTTTTCAGGGATGACCCCCACCCCGTCCCTTTGGCCCAGGACAGCAGAGCCGGGTGTGGCCGGGCTCCCTCCCCTCCAAACCCACCCTGCTCTATCCCACGGGCTCCAAACTGCTCCTGGAGCTGCTCCCAGCACAGCCGGGATTGTCTGCCCGCAGTTTCCAGCCGTGCCCCGCGGGCTGCGAGCGGGCAAAGCACAGGGACAGAAAGGATTTAACCCTGCGTTTGATCCCAGCTCCACTCGGAGCAGCCCCTGCCAGGGATTCTGTCCTCACTCAATTTGCTCGGCTCATGGGGAGGGCACAAAGCAAGGGCAGGGGGATTTTTTTCCAGGACAATTCTATTTTTTGGTGGCACACGACTGTGTCGATGGCCACGGGAGCCCCACCCCGTGCTCAGCCTTGGGAGAAGGGTGACCCCGCTCTGAGGAAAATGATTTAAAATGCCTTCAGATGCCTTTTCACTTATTTTTATTTAATTCCATAAATATTTTCATAAGGCTCAGTGTCTTTACAACACTTTTTTAAACACTTTTTTTTTTGTTTTATACACACAACTTTGACACTTGTTTGACAGGGTCAAACAGTCCAATATAAACAAAATAATAAAACTGGCAAGTGCGGATCAGCTGGGTTACCAAAATCCTTTTTTCTTTTTTTCTTTTTTTTTTTTTTTTTCTCTTACTGTTAAAACCCCAAAAGCACTAAAATATCAGTATTTGGCTTCAAACTAGAATTTTAAAAACCTTTTTTTTTTTTTTTTAAATTCTCTGCTACAAGTCCCTGTCGTCATAGTGCCTTTAAGCTCCTACAGACTCTTCTTTTCTTCTTAAGGAAAAATAAGCTTGGTGATGCCATGCAGAACTTACAATAGCTACTAAATATACATGTTCCCTGAAATGTAGCTGCAATGAAAAGATGACAGAGCATAAAGAGAACAAAACCAGAAACCCAAAGCACCACAGTGTACTATCAATAACATTGCAATGGACGGCTGGTGCCCATCCAGAAACTGAAACAAATTTCAAATATATTTCTCTATGTAGTATTTTCTATTTACAACTGTTAGATGCACCTAGGTTGGTTCTTGTTTGACTTTTTGGAGAGGGTGGGGAGGCGAAAGTCTTGAATTTAGATCCTCTGTTCTAGTGTCTAGGTTAAGGGTAATGCATGTCATTTACCTAGGGAAGAGGGTTTCTTTTTATTTTATATATATATATATAGATTCAGCCAGAGAAATACCGTAAACATGTAAGTTTGTTACAACTCTCTTGTTTTCTGCATAATGGAATGGGAAGTGGGTTCCTCCTGTCTGGCATTGGAATGAAAAGTCTGTATCAGATGCTCAGTCAAGTCACCCCCATCTGCATCGGGCGCTGCTCCCAGCGCTGTCACACACACGCTCCAGCCCTGCTCCCTGCTGGGACAGCCACAGCAGGTGCTCAAGTGGGGACCCAGTGCTGGTTCTTCTTTGTGCCAATGCTCCATCTCCTGCAGCACCTTGGCAATTTATGGAGGGGGAAGAGCTTTCTTGAAGGCCCAGAGAGCCAAGCCCCTCGTCCCTGCGGCCGCTGTGCCAGCGCCAGCACCAGCGGCGCTGCCCCGGGCGGGCTTCCCACTTTTAACAAAGAAGCTGCTGAGTCCAACAAGTGGCCTTGTCAGATCTTGATTTATGATGCAAATAATGGTGTGGCGGTGGTGTTTCTTTTTTCCTAGTGCTGAATATTTAGGAAGCATCTTCTCATAAAAATTATGGATGTCTCATTCTCACTCTCTGAGGCACAAAACAGTAAATGAACAGGCTTAACTAATGTGCTTGTTACTTGTTGGCTTTTTTTTTTTTTTTCCCCTAAGCAATTAAAAAGGCAAAAGGAGTAAGTGAAATTTTCATCATGTTGACAACATTTTGGAATCTCTCTCTCTTTCTCTCTCTCTCTCTCTCTCTGCCTCTCCCCAGCCATTCAGAAAGAGTAAAACATTTCAGTTAACTGACAGAACCCATCTCATGCACTGCTTTAAATACCCATTCTGTTAAAGAAACAAAACAATATTTGCTATGTATCCCATATTAAAATCTAGCCATAAAAATGCAAAGATACAAAAGAGCATAAAAATAATTTCTGATATAAAATTGGGTTGCCTCCTCTTTGGGAATCCTGGTGTTTGCCTGCTGCTTGTCACAGAGGGGCCACTCCTCCTCTCCAAAACACTAATCTGGCTTTGCTGGTTATTGATAGTTTCTAGATTATTCAAAAGTATAAGAGAGATTATTTTTGGATTTAAATAAAAATAATGCCACCCTTTTGATATGCCCTGAAATAAAACAGGCTCCATGGAAACAACGAAACCACACTCTCTGCTCTTCCCATTCACTTGGATTTCTTAGGGGCAAAAAAAAAAGAAAAAAAAAAGAAAAAAAAAAGAAAGAAAATAAAAAGTATCTCCACGCTCTTTGTCCTGGGGTGTTTATGTGGTGGATCAGATTCCAAAGAAAATGACAAATACCGTGATCAATCACTTCATCCCACATTTTCAAAGGAGCTTGCAGAATAGCTCTGCAAAGATTTCAAGTTCATCTTCTAAATCTGGTTAAACAGTCTCATTTGCCCTAGGAAAAAAAAGAAAATCCTCCTCCTGACAATGGTCTGTTTTACAAGCTTAACCATAAGCTCCTGGACTTGCAAACAAATGTACTTAAGGCTAAAATTGTAGCAAGGGTCTTTAAAAACAGAGCTGTGAATCTCCAGAGGGAGAAAAAGAGAGAGAAAGAGACCTGGAGGGTTGGGCTGATCCATCACTCCAGACTGTGCTGACCCCTCTGAGGGGCCTGGACTGGACCAGCAGCAGCTGGGGCTGGGCACAGAACCACAACCACTGCCCAGGCACACCCAGAGCTCCTGCAGGGAGGGCAGCCCTCAGCTCCTCTGTATTTTGGGGTTTAACCCAGGGCTGATGAGGATCCTTTGCTAACGGGGCAGAGCTCAGGGGGACCCGGCCTGGGGTGGGCACTGAGAGCAGCCACGGGGCCTCACTTTGGGGGTCAGAGCAGCCACGGGGCCTCACTTTGGGGGTCCCTGCTCCTACAAATGGCAATTAGTGCTTTGCTGGGGTGCTGCTGTGCAGGCTGAGCGTGGCCAAAGGATGGGACCTTAGTTCCTGAAGACAGAAAACTGGCCGCTTGTCGGAGCCTCGGGGCCAATTTTCCTCTCTGCAATGGAGGCGTGAAGCCGTTGGTTTTTAAGCTTTTATCTTTGCATGGGAAACAAAGATAGGAGTGGGCTTTTCAAGTGCCTCAGCTTGAAAAGAAAATAAATCAAAGATAAGCCCACGGAAACAAAGCAAAAAGAAGAAAAGCCCCTGATTCTCTTTTCTCAGTCTTACTCCGAGCGTGAACAGATCACACCGAATTGAGAAAAAGACAAGTGCTTAAAAAAACATATGCAAAAGATGAACCGAGGAGAAAACCATCTCTCACTTCCCTAAACAGCTGCTTGCCCTTCTGCTGGGTTTCACCTGCCCACAGGAGAACAGTTAAAGCCAGAGAAATACTGCGCAGCGGAGCGGGAGCACAGGGAGCACATCCAGACAGGCACGAGTCAGACCAGGGATGCAGGACGGGGACAGTCCCGGGCTGGGGACTCGGGGACAGCCAGGGCAGGGACAGAGAGGAGGGAGAGGGAGCAGAGACCTCCCAGCACTCCAAAAAAACAAACAACACCCCCCCCCGACCATAAATAAAATCAAAGAAAATATACACCAATGTAGTCCATGAGGAAGTTCCATGACGGAGTCACACAAGCGAGAAAGCATTCTGGGATGCCAATGACGACTTGGATGGAAATGAAGGAAAACAGGAAAAAAAAAACCCAACAAAAAGAGATGTCCAACTTATGGAGTAAAATAAAATAAAACAGGTCACATGGTTAGAAATCATTGGTGCTTCCTAGTATCTAGTAGCAGATTACTTCCCAAAAACAACAAAAAAAGTTTTTGGTCCTTCTATATATATACATATATGTATATATATTATTATTTTTAAAATGCAAGTATATATATATATATATGTATATATATTTAGTTGCAACAGTGCTTCTCCGAAAAAAGGTCCATCTATAAATATAATTTTATTTATTTTTATTTTTTAAATTTTTAGTTCTTTTAAGTTAAAATTCTCCATCTCTCTAGGTATTATTTTTTGAATGGTGTTAACCTGCTGAAGTTTTGCCAGAATGGTGCCTGGCTGCGTCTGGGTTCGGTGAACTCGAAGACCTGGGACTGGGATATGCCATCTGTCACCATGTATTGTCCCTGATTTAATGGATCCTGGGGTGGTGGGTAGGCTGGAGGAACCGACTTGGAGTAGCTCACACCTGCATCGATGATTGGGGGGAAAAAGAAACAGATCAGTCAAAGAGCAAACGGGTCAATAGTCGTTCTTCGTCATGCTACTGCTCCTTATCACTCCTTATCACTCCTTATCACTCCTTATCGCTTCATAATCAGGTCCCACACGCCAGCACGTGTCAGGACTGGCCAATCTCCAGAACCTGCCTGCCTGACCTCTCAGCTCCGAGGCTGCCTCCCTACGCCAAAACTCCAAGGCTGGGACAAGATCCATTACTTTAGTTGGGCAGAGCTCTGCCCGCCCTGATGGAAAAGTCCTGTGTGTGTGTGTGAGGAGAGCCTGGACAGGCCCTGCCCCGCCGAGGCCAACTCATCCTGCTCTGATTCACCAGGTGTGTTCCAAGCTCCTGCTCCCCCTCCCTCTCCCAGCTCTCCCTGGAGAACAGCCTTGCCCCAACATGCCCCTCTGAGCACCCCGAGCACGGCCCCGAGCGCCGCCCCGCTCCGCTTCCCGCACGGAACGGAGCAGGGCTGCCGTGGAACATCCCTACCCTGCAGGGATGTGCCCACACAGAGGGCAACTCCTCCTTTAGCAACAGTTTAGGACTTTTCCATAGGGTTTGTTCTCAACTCACCAGTCTGGTTTCAGCCCAAAAACGGCTGCACACAACGCAGAAAAGGCTGATTCTGCTCAAACCAAACTGGTGGCAATGGATGGAGTGGCAAGGCTATGCTTTTAGGGTCGAGATGTTCAATTCCCACACAGGTGAGCCACAGCTCCTGTGCAGGAACAGGGAGACAGAGGGGATGCTGCCCTTACAGCTCTCCCATGGAACGAGGGGGCTTCAGCATCCTGTTGTAAAGGATGGTGTGTAAAGGGTGGCTCTGGGTGACTGAAGTGGAACAGAAGGGATGTGTGTCACCACCAAAGCGCAGCCTACAGGGCACAGTGACACAGTCTGGATGTCCTTCCCCACAAGGACAACCCCTCCTTCAGCCTCGGGGCAGCAGGGCTGGCTGGAAACCACGACTGCAGGAAGGAGAGAGGAGCAGGGCTGTGGAGCAGCTCGCTGTAAGCTCTGGCCATCTCTGGAATCATGCAGAACTGCTCTTCCTTCTGCAGTGAGGGGGCCGTCGCCTCCCCGGGCTTTAACCACAAGCAGCGAGGCCACTGTCCCCGAGCAGCTCAGTGTCCTCATCTGGACAGCGTGGCATCCCCCACCTACCTCACAGGAGGGTTGTGAAGCTAAATTAATTAATGTTTGTAAAACACTTTGAGATCCTCGGCTGGGAAGGTGCTGGAGAAGGCAAAATACGGTGATTAGCACCCAGGTACCAGAGCAAGGTGTGCACAGCAATGCGGCTCCTACCACACACAGACACACCAGCGCTGGCCGGGCACGGACGGCGGCACACGACGGGCACTGACACAGAGGGAAAAGCCTCACGAGGGCACCCACAGAGCTCATCACAAAGCTGGGCCAGGTGCTACTTGCTCAGGCAGGACCTCACAGGGGTATAAGGAGCTTTTAAAGTGTGTCTTTAGGGAAGGGAAGTGAGTCGCTTCTCCCTTGCTACTGATTTTTTATCGGGATTTACCGATGGAGGGTGAAAAGCCTCAAAAGGTTCAGATCAAATGGAGATGTGTCTGGAGTATGTCTGATTTCTCCTCCTTTACTGTATTTTGTGCAGTTCTCTGTCCACTGTAGAGGATAACCAAGATCGTTCCTCACAGTGGGCAAAAACTGCTCTGCAATTCACTCACTAACCTTTAATGAATCCATCACAATTATTATTTCAAACTTACTTGGAAAGATCAACCTGGGGATGTTCTCCATCTGTACCTGCACGCTGGAATAGTTACTTATCAATGACCTCTCCACTCTGTCTTCCCAAGCTCCTGTCTCCCACCTGCAGAGCCAAGGGCAGCCCCAGAGCTGGGGTCACACCTGGGCAGGGGCAGCTGCAGGAAACCTGACACGACTCCTGCACCACCCTTGTTGGCACAGAACTCCAAGGAACAGTTTGAATTTCAATCACTGTGTGACTGAAACCCACAAGGGCAGTGCACTGAGCCCTTCTCTACCCACCTCTCCCATCCCTTCTCCTGGCACTGTCCTGCTGTGAGCTGCCCATCTCCAGTGTGGCCAGTGAGACCAACTGCAGAGGACAAACTCCAGCCCTGAGCCCATCCAGGAGTGCCAACCTTCCTCTGGAGGCCACCAGCCCCTGGCCAATTTTCCCAGCAGAGACTGGTGAGGGATTTTAGGATCTGTGGGAATGCTGGATCTGTTACAGGTCTCTTCCATGGCTATAGAGTTGGGAAATAAATCTGCTTTGGCTCTCAGACTGACCAGGAATTACCTCAAAGGTAAACAGTCCCTGTGCCACTAAAATAACTCATGTTCTATGACAGAAGAGCTGTGAACCTAAAGCTGTTACTGGGGGGACACAGAAATTGTTTTTAGCTTTAGAAGTCCTTAAAGCCACCTAGATTTAGTGACATGGTCCCATGGCTTTGGCATGGCTGTGGCTGGGCTCTTTACTGCCTCTAAACCAATTTGAGGAGGGTGAACTCATGTATTTTAATGATGATACAAAATGCTAGGAAATCTCCTGGATCAGCAAAACGCTGTGCACTTGGAAAGCTGAAGAAGTAAAGGCCAGTCTGGCTGATGTCCACTGACAGTGATGGAGTTACTGCAAGGAATGGAATCTACAGTCTGTCTTCTCCAAAAGGGAAAAGGGCAGACTCCCCTGCCCAGATCACTACCAAACCCCCTTCAGTTCTTTCCCAAAACTCCTGAAAAATCTCCTGCCATGCACAGCTTGCCCCTTCCCTCAGTAAAGCAGCTCTTCCCACAGTTTTATGTGTGGCCTTGTGGATCTGGGCTACTGGCATCAACATCTGGGCTACTGGGATCAACATCTGGGCTACTGGGATCAACATCTGGGCTGGATGAATACCAAAAGCTCCTGGCTGGTTCTACCTGCATCCTCTAGCAGCTGAAGGTTTCACATTTCTCTTACTTATCCAATGGCCTGAAGGATCAAACCTGTGGATCTCAAGGACATGCACCATTGCCGTGTGTGGGACATGGAAATAAAACCACTGTGCTCTGGTGATTCCAGAATGCAGCTCCTTACAGCACTTTGCCATAGCTTGAGGTGCCCCAACAATGACTTCTCCATTTTTTTTGGACATACCCATGTTCTGGAAAACAGAAACTGAGAGAGGAAGATTCACCTAATCTGCACATAAATCCTAAGAAGGAGTAATTCTGGGGCAAAGTCTGGCAGGCAGGTATTTTTCTGTTCTGTTCTGAAGGGTTTTTTTCCCTCATCAGAACTCGGGGCCATCGTGCAAAAATTGTCCCTTGAGGGATATTTTTTTAATATGCAAAGCCATAACTCCGCTGCAATTCACCAGAAAGAAATGAGCCAAGCTCTTTTCCAAGGCAATTTTGGGCAGCGTGGCGAGCGGAATCCAAAGCACAAAGGGAAGAATCGATGGGTAAGTACCGATTTCCAGGCACAGCGGCCAACTCCACCCCACGGGCAGAGCTGGAGCTCCTTCTGCTGGTTTGTGCCTCATTCTGCAGCAGCTGCACGGAGGGATCGCTCCCAGGGCGGGGCCAGCCAGAGCTGCTCCCGAGGAGAGCGAGAAAATTCCCAGATTCATAATTTGGCTAGACAAAACTGGTGAGAGATGCTGCGCTGTCACTTGAAATAATGTCTTTTTATAGCACCAGGCGACGTCACTCGAAGCCTTTCGGATTTCTCAGCTCAGAAGGAAACAATTAAAAAGATTTTAAACTGGCTCATTTTTCCCTTCTAGGTTGGGGGGGTGGTTTGGGGTTTTTTTTTTTTTCAAAGTGTCTCTTGTCTTTGAGGTTCCAACACGATTTGAGCAGCACGTGAAGCATGCTGGTCACCCACAGGCAATCACAGGGACTCGTGCAGACGGATCATCCAGCAGGACACGGCCCCTCCCCGGGCTCACACGACACAGACACGGAGAACACGCACATCTCCTCCACATAACCATGGAAACTTGCCTCACCAGCTGTTTACTCCATCCTCCACCTAGGAGATTTTTAGCTTAGCCTTTGATCAGCAGTTATTTCCCAGGCTTTGCCCCCACGGTGCTGTGCAGGTCTCACGCTGCTCATTAGCCAGAGCTGGGGAGGGGACAGTGACATCGCCACCCCTGCTGGCAGTCCTGCCCTGGCCAGGGCTGCCTGAGGAACCTTCCAGCTCCCTCACAGCTCAACAGCAGCTCAGCCAACTTACATCCTTCAGGAAATGCTCAAAACCCCCACAAATTTCCTCCTGAATACCGTAACCCCCACATGGGGAAGCCACACACCTCCAGAGCACTAATTGTTGTATGGTTAATTACTCCTGTCACAGCAACGAGTTTGAGTTAAAGAAACGAGCACAACTGGCTGGGTGGGTCCAGCCCTTTGCCCTCTTCAGCACATTTCAACAGAGGATCTCAAAGCACTGCCCCACCACTCCTGGGCCACGTGCAGGGCTGGCAGAGGATGGTGTGTCTGGAGCTGGTTGTCCCCGAGGTGAGGATGGAGCTGTGAACAGGAACCCTCTGCCTCCCCAGGCACTCCTGACCAGCTGCATTTCCTCCTTTTACACCTCCCTGCTGAACCACCCAACTCTCACTTTGCTGTATTTGCCCAACTCCAGAGGAATTTCAGCAGTGTCTCTCTTTCCACAGCCAGGATTTCACTCCAGGCCCTGGTACTTCCAGAAATTATTCCAGTGAGGAGAACATGCCTTAGCTCCCTTTTCTAACCACAAACCTCCCTTCTCTGTTCAGGAGGGAGAGGGCTGGCTGCAGCTTGAGAAATGCAGGAGGAAACAGTCATCTCATGTCCTGATGTTCCCCAGACAACCACAACATCTACCTACACACACTGAGCTAACCTGACCCTCTGGAGTCTATTTGTCAAGTCTGCTGCTGCAGCCTGGTGTCATTAGAGCAGACATTAAGATAATGATTCCTCGTGTGATAAGAAAAGCTAATCGAGGCAAGATGGAATAAATGATACTGGGGTTTTATCCATCAGAGCTGGGTGAAAACTAATTTCTGCCATTCTGTGTTTGTACAGCCTCCCTCTCCTCCAGCACCCTGCAAGCTGATCACACAGCTCACTCTGTTTCACTGATGGAAGGGATCAGTTCAGCCCTGGAATACTGCTACAGCAGGGAGCAACTCCTTCCTAAAACCCCTCACCAAACTCAAGGTGCAGCAGTGTGTGGGCTCACAAACTGATTTCAGTGGGAATCTCAACATCATTGATGTCATCACCTTGGTTCTTCCCATTAATGTCTCACCAAAAAACTGCCCTGGGGGATTTACTCAGGAAGTGTCACCAGTATCATCCTCAGAGGCCCCCACATGAGGATTTATTCCTGATTTGCCTTAGCTGGTAAAAATCTTTTCTATTTAGCTGGCTTAAATCTTTCTAATTCAATCTGCCCAGTTCCTGGAGGATGCTGAGGACTCAGCTGGATTCTGGATGCCATCAGTGGGATGGTGCTCGTGGGCCCACAGCACGGAATGCTGGTAGGGTCTGGGTTTTACAAGGGGAGTAAACTCTGAGATTGCCCTGAATCTGTGGGGAAATACCACTGACAACACGATCAGCTCCCTTCCTTCACCTCCTGTGCTGCAAAAAACAGGGAGGTGACCCTGATTATCCGAAAATGCAAATGCCCCTCTTTGTTTTCAAGCAGTTGGGCTCTGGTTGCTCAGGCTCTTGCAATCCCCCGAGGCTGTGCCTACACATGTGAATCGATGGGGAAACAAGGCAGGGCCACGTCAATCTTGTCAGCAAGGAAGATGCAATAAAATGGGATTAAAGAGCCGAGAGAACCACGGGAGGGTCCCTGGTCAGCCCTATCCTGCCCAGCTCTGCTGTGCAGAGTTGCTGGGAGAGCCTCAAGTGCACAAGTGTGGGAAGTCAGAGAAGCTGTTCCATGTCTGGGTCAGGGTTTTTATGACATAGTTGGCTGTGAGCTCAAGTGATCAGAAAGGAATAAATTAACAGGAAAATCCAGTGATTCAGAGGGTGTTTGGTGACAGGCCAAGGCAGTTCATGCTGGCTGGTGATTTAACCCCTGCTGGGTTTGCATGGCTGAGTGTTCACGGGCAGGTCTAGTGACAGCATCTTTCTCAGGTGATGCTGACTGAATCTCTGCTTATCCCATCCCTAAGACTTGTCAGGGCTGAAGGCATCTCCAGGGGGAAGTGTGCACAGGGCAGGGAAAGCAGCTGGATGTAGGGTGAGGCTCAAGAGCTCTCCTGAGGTGGGAAACACTCCCAGCTCAGACTAAGGTCACTTCGTTAAATCTCAGCAGACATTTCCTTTTCCAAAAGTGGGAAGGGGTGTTTTAAGAATGGAGTCTCCTTCCTGGAAGGGCCTCTAATTCCCTGACACTGGCTGGCAGCTGCTAGGAATACAAACAAATATTCCTTCTGTGCACAGGCTGTCCTGCAAGGGCCCAGATGTGGACAGAGCTGGGGATCAGAGGGGGAACTGAGTGTTCCCTCAGGCTGCAAACACCAGCCCTTGGAGGGGGGATCACAAGTGGCCAGGGAACAGAGGCCCCTCATGGAGAGAGGCACTCCACCAGCTTCCCTTTTCAAATGCTGAGAAATGGAGAAATTACCTGGGATTAACCTTTGTCTGCATTAAGGATGGAGATCCACAAGGGATCCAGTTTCTAGGCAGTTTCTACTCCTTTAGTCAGTGACTGGCATGGTGCTGGCAGAGGAGGCCAGTGCCACCCTTATGGCCCTTGGTGGGACCCAGGCTCTGCACAGACCCTGCCCTCCTGCCCCTCTCCTCCTAGGAGGGGATTTGGTTGTTTTCCTAAGATAAAACAAATCAATTTCTGCCTTTACTTCACTATTTTCAGGACACACCAGACTGAATTCTGTTCCGAATTCCCACACTGCTGCTGCTGGAGGAAGCTGAAGGGCAACAAACAAGAAGCAAAACCTTCAACAATCAATGCAAAACCCTTTTCTCTATCAGTGAGGTGCAGAGCCAGCACTACCCATTCACTGGATGTCTAATGGACTTAAAGAAGGCCAAAAATTGGTTTATAATGCTGTCTTAAGGCACCTGGTCTAACAGCATTATGTTTTGCCCAATCCAATAAAGAGTGCAAATCCTGGGATAGTGCCCATCATCAAGTGGGTCTGGCAGGGAGCCTGGCCCTGCACACACTGCTGGGCAGACCTGAGAGCCCCACACAGCACCCTCAGCTGGGCATCAAAGCCTTCCTGAGACACTCAGAGAGTGTTCTCACTTAATCACCTGGATAAAGGTCCTGTTGGTTTAAAAAGCAGAGCTTTAAGGTTTCCTCTGCTGCTGTCAGCTGCTCTCCCCCTCTCCTGCTGCAGCCAGCAGAGGTTTAAATGCCTCCTTCCTCAAACACATGCCAGCCATCTCCAGAGCAATACTTCTGGGAGGTGTGGTACAACAGTGCATGAAATAAGCAGCAGTTTATACTATTTGAAAAATGTTTTTCTGCTTCACCTCTAACAAAGTTGATTGCATTTTCCATTTCACCTCCTTCACAGCTTTTCTCTCTTCCTTAAGTGTTCTGTGACAGGGGAATTACCATGGTTTCCCATTCAAGAGGTGCAGGGAACAAGTGAGATAATCTAGGAACAAGTCTGTGATAGGCATCCTGTGACACAGGAGCCAGGCTGGCAGCACCTCGAGCTGCTGCAGCCACTGAGACCACCCTGCATTTAAATAAATAAATACTTCTACTGAATACAGTGACCTGCTCCTCCCTCTGAAGGGTTTCCCTGCTTTTCAGGTATAGCTGATGCTCCAAAAGCAGCTCCCAAGTCCTTTCCAATGCTCCTGTGGTGCTGCAGGAGGGCAGAGGCAGCAGCAGCCCCTGGCACGGGCACACCTGCAGCCCCAAGTGCTGCCAAGGTCTTGGCAAAACAAAACGTTGTCAATATCTGCAAAATGCACAGGGTAAGATTTTAAAAAATCAGTCACCAAAAGGCAGCTCTCAGGAGTTTTCTCCTACCTCCCTCTTCTGAGCAATGCCAGCAGCTCCCTGCTCTGGCAGCCCTGCACCTCTCATTGGGTCTGGGGCACAAGACAAACTAAATAACAAAACTAAGAGTCCTCAGTGTCAATATTTAATTCAATCAACCTGAGACTGGGCTAGGATCACCACAGTGTAGGGCAAAGCATACAGAGCTACTGTTTTAATGACCCCATTTGTTGTTTTTCAGATTTCACACCCTAAAACCCACCAGGCTGTGCTTAACTCTGTGCTGGGGTGTGACTGAACTTCTGTCTGGCTCGAGGACTTAATCCCACAAAAAGAACTGCCAGTGCCACAGCCTAAGCTCATTCCTCATTAAAGAAATGCTGACTGCTGTTTTAGGAGCTAATGAATTTCATAGTCCGAGCAGCCCAAGATAACAACCCCTCCTTTTTCATCTCAGAGAGAAAGAGAGAGAAAGACAAAGAGAGCAGACAGAGAGCAATTGCTGTGTAAGACACAAGTCCTGTCAGGCAGATTGTGTTTGTCAGGATGCAAGTCCAGTGATTTACGTGGGAATACTGGCAGGCATGTTCAGGCACCTCTGAACTGTGTCACTTACTGGCTGAACAGCACAATTATTAATTAATACCTCTATTAATTAATAATGTAATGAACTGAACAGCTGGCAAAAATTGAACCTGGTTTTGTCACGGCAGCCATGCAAGTCAGGCTCTCTCTTGGTGCAGTTCCACGAGCCCTGGGGATGCTCCCGTGCTGAGGGACAGACATGCAGGTGTGAGGGGCTGTGACAGGGGACAGTGTGAGGCACCTGGCCCTGCCCTGGGTGTGCACACTCTGAGCTTTGGACATCTGGCCAGGAGAGTTTTTAAAAGAACATCTCAGGAGACAACAGAAGAAGTTAGTAGAGAGGAGAAGACTGATGACAATGGAGAGACACAGCAAACCAAGGAGTTCACAGCTGGCCTGGCAAACCACTCCTGGACCAGCGAAGCCAGTAGACAACACACAGGTGAGGCAGAAAGCAAAGAGCTCCTTCAACTCCTGCAAAACCCCCCCAAAAACACCTGCACAGAGTGGGGACCAACCTGCCTGCACCTGACCTGAGCCAAGCCTGGAGGAGCTCTCCCAAAACCCACCTGCAGGCCTACTTGTGCTATGGTACTTTGGTAATAAATCAATACATCCATGACTGTGTGAAGCTTTGGAGAACTCGAGGAATGACCTCTCTGACCTTCCCTCTGTGTTTAGAATATTTCCAAACCTGTAGCTGCAAGAGTTATTGCGAGAGAGAATTAACGCTGCCTTTGGCCAGTTGAGACTCTGGTTGCAGCCTGCCTGGCTGGGGAAATGAATCTGACATTCCAGAGATACAATGTCTTTACTAAAATACTTTATTTCCTAGAGTTGTTGCTACTGTGCTGTCTTGAAAAAGTTACAGGCAGCCCCAGGAAACAAGAGTGTCCCTTTCCTTTTCAGCAGCAGGAAAGGGGTACTCCCTCCCCAGTTCCAGCATTTTTGCTTTTTTTTTGTTTGGTTTTTTTTTTTTTTGTTTTTTTGCTAATGGGAGACTTTGGGAATTAGCAGAACCTCGACACACCTCCGCACTCACTCCCATTTCAGCCTGAGATAAACAACTGAGATAAGATTTCTGCCCCCAGGGACAGCTTCTGGACATCAGACTGGAGACACGAGATCAAATTCATCTCTGGTGCACTTCCACTGGCTTTCAACCACCAGAGATTAATTTGGCCCACAGATACATTGAGGAAGGATACAAAGCACAAACGGTATATTGGATATAAAAAAAGAGAAGGGAGGGGGAAGTTGAGGGGATGCTGGATCCTAGCCCAGCAGGATTCAGCCCAGCCCGCTCCACCCTCACATCACCAGGCACAGAGCGTGTTGCCGGTTACCTTTTTGCTTACTGACTTTCTTTACTGTCATTGCCGCCTGCCGCTTTTGGTTCTCAGAAATCTCAAAGCCTGCAAAAGGGAACACGGCAAACACAATTCAGAAGGTTGCTCACAAAGCCTCGTTTTTCCTTTTTGGGGAGGGGGGATGCTCTGTGTTGTTTTCCAAGCATGGAATGCTCTGAGTGTTCTACTGAAAAGCAACTCTTTCTTTCTTGCCCGCCTTCTAATCTCACTTGTGCAGGGGCTGGAGCAAAAGTAAGATTTTTTAAATTTTAATTTAAAAATTTAATTTTAAATTTAGATTTAATTTTAAAAATTAAGCCGTTTTTATTTATACAGTGTCATAAATAAGCTCTATGCTTTTAGAGCTGAGCAACAAACTGAGCCTGGACTGACGCTGGTCACAGTCAGTTTAGGGGCTGGTGCAAGGGAAGGGCTGTCACTGACTTCTTGCTGCCTCCCCTCTGCATGGAACATCCTTAACCAGAGCAGGAAAATGCAGCCAGGAGACCATGAAGGTGGATGGCCAAAGACTTCCCTCTCCCATACACCCACAGAGCTCCAGGCTTGAGCTATGGGCAGAATTTGTTTACTGAGGGCCAAAAAGAACAGTAACTGAAATCAGGAAAGAAACCTATTTATGACTAGGAGAGCAACCAAGGACACTTCAACAAGGCTGAACTGTAATTCTACCACAAAGAAAACATGGGCTCCTCCACCCATTGGGGCTAAATTAAACACCACCAACAACCTCCTTTCAGATTCATTTCCACATTCCTCACCTATCTTTTCATCTTCTTTTACCATCTTCCTTTCTTCTCTGAAAGCTCTAAGCCATCGTAACTTCTCCTCCAGTTTCTTGGCAAAGAATAAGTGCATTTCCTCAGTCTCCTTGTTATGCAGTTTGAAGGCATTCTTCATGCTGACATTGAAGTCATCATCTCTCCCATCTTCTATATCCACCACTTCATATTTATCCATGTCTATGCGCCCTTTGTAATACAGGATATCCCTTCTGATCAGATCCTGCAGGGGGAAAGGGAGACAGGGATCATGGTGAGATCTCATGGAGAGCCTGAGCTCAGCAGGGAATTCCTGGGAGAGCTGAGGAAGAGAAAGAAGTGATGGTGAAATCTGGTCAGATCCCTCAATTCCTGGGAGAGCTGAGAAAAAGTGATGGTGAAACCTGGTCAGGTCCTTCAATTCCTGGGAGGGCTGAGGAAGAGAAAGAAGTAATGGTGAAACCTGGTCAGATTCCTCCAGCTTTCCCTGCTGTGAACACACCTCTTGCTGTCCAGGCAGGCCAGACCATGAGCAGAGAGGAACAAAACACACATGGGCCTGAGCTGCAAAGTTCAGTTTGTAGGCACAAAGAAATGCCTCTGAGCAGGTGCCACGTTCCAGCATTTCCATGTGGGTGAGAAATGTGAGGCACAGGCCCCCCAGGGCCCCTCCAGGCTGTGCACAAGCAGCAGTCTGGATCCATCACTGCTCTGGCAGCACAGGATGCCCAGATCTGTTCTCCACACACATTCCCACCCCCAGGGGGGACTGGTCTCTGCCCCTTCTCCTCGGGGCCCATTTCCTATTCCAACACACCTCACTGGTGAGAAACCACCCTGATCTCAGCTCCAGGCACTCCCAACCCACCTCTGGTCTCATTCCACCCTGGATTTAACCTCTTGATCCAGCTTCGAGTTTCTTTTCTTTTTCTCTCCTTGATAATTACAACCTTTTCAACCAAACCTGTTCATGCTCCTTTCTCAGTTGGTTATTCCCTGTTTTTCAGCAACAGCTCATTTCTCTGTGTTGGGGAGGGAAAAGTGAATTCCCCACTGGCCCCACATCTCTGTGCCTGTTATCTCAGATAACAGAAGATGATCATCAGAAAACAGAATGTTAATTCTCTAGTCGTGGCCACACAAGGTGACTCAATTTATTTAAAACCAAATTCAGCAACACACAATCAAGATTTCCTTCCCCTAACCACTCTCGAAAGCAATATTTAGGTATATTAAATCAATTTAACCTAAATACCTTTGGATTTTTTCAGCAAGCCCAAAAGATAAATGGTATGTCAAAGGATTCATTTGAGAGGAAAAATGAAGGCAATGTACAGCATTTTTTTTATTGAAATAATATTTAGCAGCGAGGCTTTTTCAAGATAAGCAGTAGGTACTATTTTAAACAAATTAATCTTGAAAAATAAACTCTACATCACAATGATTTAGCAAACTTGCTCATGAATCTGCCAGACAGGATTAACTATCACAAGACTGGCCAGAAGCTCACAGGCTTTAAATCCTGACTCCTTCCTTTGGAACACTCTGGGCAGGGGGGGAGAAGGGGAGTTCCATTAACAAATATCTTGTACAAAAACCTTCCTCTGGTGTAGGCCTGAAATAGTGGCAGTCCGAAATGTAAGAAAAAGGTATTTCAGGCTGAATAGGGAACAGCAAATCTTTTCAGTCTTGTCCTAACTTAGGAACTCACTTCTTTCCCTTGGTGCTGTGGAAAGGCTGCAAGAGGCACACAGAGCCTGATCCATCAGGCCAGAACCACACAGGGTGTTTAATGGGAGGCTGGGGCTTGTTCTGAGAGAGAACATTTATCTGCACCACCTTCTCACAAAAACCTGACACCAGATCTCACAGGAACAAGGATGTGCTCCTCAAATCAGCTGCACAGCACAGGTTCCCCTTCCCACTGCTGCTGAGAACTTCCAGAACCAGCCCCAACAAACCAGGCTCCTGATCCACCATGATCCACCATCCTCCTGCAAGCGTGGATCCAGTGCACCTTTCCAGGCAATCTTCACAATTGTGGAGAGATTTGCTCATAAAGGTATTACAAGAATCAACAATGACAAGCTCTGAAAATCCCAGGCTCTGTGCACTGCCTCTTTCCTCATACACACACTAAATTTATTATCTCCTCGTTATGCCCCCAACTTTGACGCAGAAAACATCATGAGCTATTTTTAATAGCTACTGCCAAGTGAATGCTTTACCAGCTTTGTGCTTCCAGAGGACATTCCATGGGTTTGGGCATGTCTGGCTGAGCTGGCCCACACATTTCCCCTCCTGGGATGCAGCAGGAGCTGCCCCTGTCTCTGGTCAGGCTCCTGAGTACTGGATGTGAAGATAAAGGTGTTGCCCAGGAGTTCCTGAAGGAGCAGTGAGGAGATAATGGAATCTCCAGTGCCTCAAATGGCCCCACAGGTTATTGCTGGGGAAATGCAGGAGTGGGAACCAGCAGCTCAGCTGTGGTTTGGCCTTGAGCTGAGCGAGGCAAAGACACGAGCACAAAGCTCCTGTCTGCCACTTCCACTGTCATCTGGAGAAGGAAATTCATTAATGACTCCAGAAGAAATGGATCATCTTTTCTCCCAATGCTTTTCTTCAAAAGAAGGACCATTCCTCACTTGTTGGCCATGAACTCCACACTGACACCCTAAATTTATAAGCTACACTTTATTTATTCCCCACACGGAAGTCTCATGAGTATCACATGCCTAGGCATGGAGGACTTTGTCCCCAGCTGGTTCCAGAAAGTTCATTCCACAGATTAACAACTGTAACTGGATAATTTCATTTTTAATGGGCTCAGCATTTCCTGTTATCATTCTCCCTTCTTCTTGCCAACACTCAGTGAATGGACATTATTTCCTAACTGACTAAATTTTAACACTCATAATATGGGAAGCACAACAATTACTTGATCTGTGGATATTTTATCACAACTTTTAACCAATAACAGACACTACTCAGCTCCTAAGTGAAACAGGGCCCTCCTCAAACTCCTTGCACTGTAATAGAGCTCAAGAAAATGCAGGTATTCATCTGGCCTACAGCAGACAGCAAACAAGGCCAAATCCTTGTTTTAAGGAGCTTTTTATGCACGTGGACAAGAGGATAGAAATTGATAGAGCACAGAAGGGAAACTCCTTGTGTGCCCTCTGCCTGGTGCAGCAGCAGTGCCCAGACAGGAGCTGCTCCTCACACCACTCTGTCCAGCACTGTTCTGTCCTTCCCCAGCACATCCATGAGAAAACATGAGATTAAGGGAAGCAGCTGTGGGGCTGAGGAGGGAAATGGATTGTTCCACCAGCCTGCTGTAAGCACGGTGTGGCAGGAGGACAAAGCAGATCCGTGCACAAAAATGGAAATTTATCTGCTACAGAAGCTGAGAGGAGCTCTGGCTTTGTGGGGGACAGGAATGCTGCTCCTGCTCCTGGTTATCCAGGGATAAATGAGAGAATTAGAATGAGAGAAATGAAGAAATCATTAATCTCTGGGATAGAGCTTTGTTCACAGGCTGGCTCTGCTCGTTTGGGGCTGTTTGTTATCCTGCCCAGGGTGACCACTGCCTGTTCTGCACTGGACAGTTCTGAATGTCACACAAGATTATCTCTGGTAGTTAAATCAGGCAAGAGCAAGAAAATATAAAACCCCCAAAGATGACTCTCAAAACCTTATCAGTGGGGAAAGGCCAAAGAAATGGAGCTGTTTAATCTAGAAAGGCCATAACTAAAAAGGAATGTGCTGTTGGTATTCCAGTATGTGAAAGCTGCTCCTGGTGATCAATTAGTCTCCATTTTGATTGTGGCTTGGCTTAATTTACCACAAGGGAGAACAGGATTAGAAACTTGGGGGAAAAAGAAATGTTTCTATCTAGAAGAGTAGTTAAACCATAGAGCAGAAAAAACAGGGAAGTCTTGGGATGGCATTCCTGGGGGATTTTCAAAAGAAGGTTAGACAAACATCCATCAGAGATGATCTGAGTGTGCTTAATCCTGCAAAGGGAAAAGCTGCTCTCCTGGGCTCCTGGAGGCTGTGTGAGAGGAGGTGACAGATGGAGCAGGGCTGGGAGCAGGTAGGATGAGCAGGACCTGGGGCAGTGTGGGGATGGCAGCAGCAGCAGTGCCTCAGACCTGCAGCCTCTGCACAGCACCCAGCCTGCCTGCCTGGCTCCAAAGGAAATTGATGCATCTGGGTCATTTGCACTTATTTGTCTAAATATGATCTTTTTTTACCCTACAGCTTCTACGATTTCCTTTCCTTCCCCTCGCTGAGGTTAATTAAGCTCTTCTGAATAATGCTCTGCAGTCTGTGCACGTAATCTGTACTAAGGATTCACAAGGAAAAGATGAAGCCAAAAAAAGTGGTTTGATGGGAGCACAAAGAGAAGTTCTGACACATTACATAACCCCCCACAGCTCTGCTCTGCTGGGCTGGGTTTGGGGCCACCCCCTCTGCTCCCACCCCCCAGCACTGTCCCCTCCTGGAAGGGGGAAGGTGACCTTATGTAACTGTGCTTGGAAGGGGAGAAATCTCCTTTGTGGCCATCATTAGGAAAGCAAGGCTGAGCTTTACTGGAAAACCTGGAAGCTGGGATGGGCCCCCACAATGAATCCTGCTCCTGTTGTAGTGGGTTTGGACACCTGCAGGAAGGATTGCACCTCTAAGTCACTGTTCAGTAGCTCCTGGACTCCCACTTGCCTTCTGTGCTGCTTCTCCTGCTCTCTACTTTTCATCTCTAACTTTTTTTCTGCCCCACTAGTCCAGAGCACAGCTCCTTGTGCCTGGCACTGCCTGGGGGAGAGGAAAGGTCCAACCCTCCCAGGACACTCAGGGGGAAAAAGAACAAGAATGACCAGGAGGGCACTCTGCAGTCACCAGGGCAAAATGGCATCACAACCAGAAGCCACTCAGGGGACTTGAGGATGAAATGAACTCCTGACAGGACCTGGCCTGGTCCCACACCTTCAGCCCATGTGTGCAGCATTCCAGGAGTTTCATATTCCTGCTCTTAACTCCTGAGTGTGTGGGGCACAGGGGAGGATGGGGAGGCCTCCAGCAAGGCTTTGGATTTTTGGTGTTTTCTCAGGAGCTGTGCTTTACTCTGTGCTAGGTCACACTCCACTTCTCATGCATGAAACAAATCATCCATGAAACACAAATGGAGGAAGAGCCATTTCCAGCTGTGAGTCATTAGATCCCTCTTAGGAGCTGACAGGACAGCCACAGAATAATCCATGACAAGTTCCTCACTGCCTGTGTAGGTTATTGGTGCTCCTGTTTATCAAACCTTGCATATTCCAGTGCCAAAGGAGTTTCAGAATGACTGGGGGAGGAATGATGTGCTCTGAGGGCATGCATGCAGCCAGGCCCTGTGAGGGCAGCTCCTGGGGCTCCAGGTGAAATGACATTTCTCCCTCAGCCCTTCCCCATCTCTACCATGGGATAATTACATTTATTTATTGTGCAGATCAAGGGGAAGCTCTAAGTAATCAGTGAGAGACACACTGAAGGGATCTGATGGTGGATCTCTAACAGCTCAGAGCTCAGCATTTCCCAAGCCTTGGGATCAGAGCCAGCAGAGCCAAGGGAGGCAGAGGGGGACAGCAAGGAAGGCACAGCACAGCCCCTCCAGCCCTGAGAGGCACAGGGAGGAGGAGGAACAGCCAACAGGGTGGGTTTTACAATGGGGATCATCACTCCACCCCCACGAGCTTTACAGAACACCAGCAGTGCCCTGGAGCCACGAGGGACATCCCTGTCCTGGGGCCAGGGAGGGCACTGTCCTGCTCTGCCCTGGGCTGGGGCAGCCTCACCTCCAGTGCTGGAGCAGTTTTGGGCACAACAGTATAAATTCAGCCATTGGAGAGCATCCAAAGGAGGCCACGAGGATGGGGAAGGCTCTGAGGGGGCCTGGAGGAGCAGCTGAGGGCGTTTGGTTTGTTCAGCTGGAGGAGGCTGAGGGGAGAGCTCAGGGAGGTCTGTGACATCCTCCCAAGAGGCAGCAGAGGGGCAGCTCTGATCTCTTCACTTGTGAGCAGGGA
>JBBMKD010000194.1:17749075-17762621 GCA_037834095.1 Argya squamiceps
TTACCCCCCACCCTTGCAATAAACCCCCGTGTTCTAGAATGTCTCAGCTCTGCAGAGTTCCCTCTCCCTGCCCTCCATGGATGCTCCTACACTGGGGTCACCTCAGTGGGACACAGGGGTACTGCTGGACACAGTTTCTGTGGCTCACAGCTCACCTGCTGCTATTAACACCACAGCACAGCAGCAGCAGCAGCATCCTGCACTGCCCTCCCACCTTCTCCAGGGCAGGGAGGGGCCCTGTAAAACCCAGCAGGGCAGAGACAGGAGGATGAAGCTTAAAAAGCCTCTCCCCAAGCACCAGCACAGACACCCAGCACAGCCTGGCTGCTGCTCATCACCATCTCAATGCAGCAATTGGGCTGTCAGCCCCGCTGCCAGCTTTTGCAGTTCATACAGGAATTGCAGGGCTATCTAATCCCAAATCACACACTGCAGCCAAAACCTAAAACGAGAAAGGGAGGCAACGAGCCAAACCAGGGGCACATGAGATAAAGGCATGAAAAGAGCAAGTGGAGGCTGGATTTGCAAAGAGCACAGAAATCCCTGTGTCACAGTGTGCTCCTCACCCTGAGCATGCAGGCTGCCCTTCCTCAGGGCCCTCCACATCCTCTCTCCTGCACGTGCAGCCAACAGCCAGCCTGCCCTGAAAACCACTTTGGAGTGGCCAGCCTGCCCACAGCACGCCCTTAGCTGTGTCCTTACCTTCTTGCAGAGAACCATCTGGTGATCAAAGAGGAAGAAAACTCGCTGCTGGTTCCGTCCATAAGGCTGGTAAATCCAGGACATCTCCCCCGTGTAGATCAGCTCCGAGCTGCGGTCCAAGATATCATCTCCCTGCAGGGCACAGGCAGCCAGGCTCAGTCAACTGCACTCACCACTTTGTCTTTGCACCACGGAGAGAAGCAGCAATTTAGCGAGATTTTGGCCTTTCTGCAGCTCTCAAAGCCACCCCACCTGATTTCAGAGCAGAAACTGGGATTGGGGGACAATTCTGAAGGAAGGGGAATAAACAAAGGAGGTTGAAAAAAACCAAATGAGGGGTGCTTGAAACGTGGTCACTACAGCTCACATTGCAATGGGGAAAGAGCTGCCCCAGACAGTCCCCACGCCCCTCTCCAGGTAACCCCAGACCCTTGGATCTTGCTGCAAGTGCTGGTGGCATCAGGAGAACAAAGCCCCTTCCTCCTGCCCACCCCAGAGGCACTCTGAATTCAGGTCACCAAATTCCCTGCACACCCTCCCTTTAAAACAGCATCCCAAAGCCCTTCCCCTCTTGGAATCTCCAGCCAGCTACAAAAGCCTGGGACACACTGGGAGATCATTTCCCCATCTCTGAGGCTGCCAGAACTCAGCCCTCTGGATTGCTGCCTCTCCTCTCACTCATCCAGTCCCTTTTCCCATAGCTCATTAGAGCTCCAGCTCCAAAATCCTGTCAGGACCACCCTGGCTCCTGTGGCAGCCCCGGGCCCCCCCTGGCTGGCCAGGCCTCCCTGCTGGCTGCCAGAGTGCCCTCACCCTTCCCTGCCTCCAGCTAAAGCTTGTTTTCCTCTCCCGAGTTTTTTTTTTAAGGATTCATGAGCAGATGGTCTTGAAACACAGAGCTCTCTCTCTCCCACTCTCGGAGAGAACAAATGCAGTCACCCTCCACTAATTGGAATGAGCTGGACTTTTTAAAAAGTTAATTAAAATCTATTTATTAAAAATGGGTGAATTCACCACCACCTGCCCTGTGGGCATCTCGGCGGAGCAGCGCAGGAGGAGGCGGGATGGCTCCAGCTGAAAGGTGAGGAGCAGGAATCAGAGCAGGAATCAGGAGAAGGAATCAGGGGCAGGAATCAGAGCAGGAATCAGGAGCAGGAATCAGGAGCAGGAATTAGAGCAGGATGCAGGGACAGGAATCAGGAGCAGGAATCAGGAGCAGAAATCAGCAGGATTCAGGAGCAGGAATCAGGAGCAGGAATCAGAGCAGGATTCAGGGGCAGGAATCAGGAACAGGAATCAGGAGCAGCACTCAGGAGCTGCACTCAGGGGAAGGATTCAGGAGCTGCACTCAGAACAGGATTCAGGAGCAGCACTCAGAGCAGGATTTAGGAGCTGCACTCAGGAGCAGCACTCAGGGGCAGGATTCAGGAGCAGCACTCAGGAGCTGCACTCAGGGGCAGCACTCAGAACAGGATTCAGGAGCAGGATTCAGGATCAAAACTCAGGAGCTGCACTCAAGAGCAAAACTCAGGAGCAGGATTCAGGAACAAGAAGAGAAAAGCTTTTTTTTTTTTCTTATTGGCTGTGCACTACTGCAGTTCTGGCCTTGATGCCAAGCTGGAACCAATATCTGGGACAAGAGCATCCCAAAAATCCCAGCAAACAGCTTGTCAAGGTTCAGCCAGCTATGGGGGGCATCTAGCTAGACACACACTGCTGGTGCTGCTCACACGTGGTGCCAAGGCAGCCAGGAGTCCCCCCCACTCCTGATTCCGAGGGGAGGATTTCAAACTGCTGCTCAGGTGAATGTGTAATTAACCTCTCAGTATTGATTGGGAGTGACTGCCTGTGTCCCCGGGCCCTGTGACAACAGCAGCTTCATTAAGTCACTGCATCATCAAGCTGCAGCTTCCAAATGGCCTCAGCCAGGGCTTTATCCACCTCCTGCCTCACTCCTGTGCCTGTGCTGGCCCAGGGGCTAAGGAGGGATGACTTCCAGGGACACAGAGGGTCACTGCCCAAAGGGATGGGCTGTCATCACGCAGTGCCCACTTCAGCCTGCCCAGAGCACAGACTGAGTGCTGCTGCCACAGCTCAGGGGGATATGAGCCCCAGAACAAGGAGCCTCTGAAGAAAACACACCAGCTCCAGAAATTGTGAACCTTCCTGGCCACACATGAGCTTACATGAAGAAAATTCCCACAAGCCTGTGGATGGGAGCTTTAGGAGAGGGGGCGAGCTTAGGAGAGGCTGGCTGCTAAAAATAGAAAGCCAGATTTGTCTTTTACTCCTGTGCTAGCATCTGAAGCCTGAGGACACACAGAGGGCTCTGTAAACACTTCTACTTGATTAGCTGAATCCAAACTGTGTAGTCCCTGCAAGCAACATAACCCAAAAACATCCACATCCAAAATGATGGGATTTGTATTGCATTTCTTATGTGGGGATAACAATTTCTCCATCCAGTCTATAGGCTAGAAATAGCTGATTTCCCACTTGGGGTGAGCAAACTGGGAAATGCAGATTGCAGAGTTTGGCACTGGCACGTGGCTGGCCAAGAGCAGTGTGTCCATGGTGCTGCCCTGCTCCTCCAGCCTGGGCTGTGCCAATTCCCACAGCAGAGCCTCAGGGCACAACTGCTGAACCTCCAAAGGCTTTTCCTGTCCTGACACACTTGTACCTCTCTGAAGAGCACAAATTGTCTTTTCCTGGTCCTCACTGAGGGGCTCAGGGGGCAGCTGCAGAGTAGGGGGCAAAGAGGGACATTGGTTTTTCAGCTCCATTGCCTCAATCCCTGCTCCAGGCAGACTTCCCCAAATGTCTGTCCCAGTCCCACGCCTCCAAATCTGTACAGAACCAGGAAAAAATTTCCTTTTTCTTCTCCATTTTTTCTCCAACTCCCACAGAGGCTGGATCATCTGTATCCTTCTGTAAGTTAAGATAAACCCTGCTGAAAAAAGAAGAGGCTGAACTTTTACTTGCTCAGAATTTGAACCAGCAGACATTCAGGAGAGCACAGCAGCAGAGCGGCCAAGAGAAGCCCTGACTCCTGACACCTTTTCCAACCTGAGTTTAGTCCCATAAACCTCCAAAAAACCCCTCAGCCCTCCCCAGATACAACCAGAGCTCTCAGTGCACATCCTGCAGCACCCAGAGGGCAGCCCAAGGAAAGCTGACTCCTCTCTTCTCCAGCCCCAGCCCCTGGTGTGCAGGAATGGGAGCAGAAGGTCACCCAGATCTGGGCTGGCTGTGAGCTCCCTGGAGCCCTGCAGTGACACACTGAGTCCCCAGGCCACTCCTGACTGTGACAGCACAGGGTCAGCTCTGCTGCTGCTGCTGCTGCCTGCAAAGATGTGGATCCCCAGCTCCCCTGTGCTGCTGCAGTGACCACCACACAATGGGCAGCTGGGAAAACCAAATTAACATTTAAATAAATGCTGTTGGGAGCAGCAGGATATCAAGGAAAGGTTGGGACTGAGAGCTGCTGCCCCTCCCAGGAGCCAGACACCTCCCTGGGCTGGGGAATGCTCAGAGCCCACCAGAGCTGTCCCCCAGCCCACCCCAGCACAGCCCTTTGCTGTCCCTGCTGGGCAGCAGGAGGGGATTTTGTGCCCTTTCCCAGCTGCAGGGAGCCAGCAGGGCTCTCTGGTGCCTGACACTGCTGTTCTGCAATTAGAGACTGACAGGCTGATCAGCACCCGGGGCTACACTGAGATCACAGAGAGGAACGCCAGAAATGCTGTCCTTTTCAACAGCCTCAGTTCTGATACCTTCTGTTGCTGGGGGGGAAATAAAAAAAGGAAGAATGACAAAAAAGAAGGCTCTGTTTCAGTCCCTGTTTTTTTTCCCCAGGATTTCTCATCAGGCTGTGCTCACTTTGGTGGTTGCAGGCAGCTTCCTTTCGTGGCACTCTTGGCTTCACTAACTCAGTATCAGGCTGAGGCCAGTGATTATGGATTACATAATTAAGGGCAGCAAGTCTTGATTTAAAGGACCCATAAATAACAGGAATAAGAAGAAATTTAAAAGGACAATGCTCATTAAAATTCTCAAATATATATATTTCTCCCTTCATGGAAATTTAATACTCTTGGAAGCTGCCATAGTGGCACCCCATGGGAATCTTTGGTAGAAATATCTAAATATCTACACAAACCAAAGTAATCTGTGTAAATAGCAAGTTCAAACCCATCCAGGCTGATGAGCAAGGCTCTGTCCTGTGCCAAACATGTCCTTGTTGGATCAGGGACCTCCACAGATCTCCTCCCAGGGAATGGGAGCCACATCACCTCCCTCCTGTGAGGGAAAAACTGGGCTGAAAGGGAGGAAAGTGTTGCTGGAGAGGAAGCCTGAACTGCTGCAGTGATTTCTGCTTCATTTTGTTTTGATGTGGTTCAAGAGCTGTGTGAAAAGGCATAAAATTGAGCAATTCCAGGTGTGCTGAAGCACGGACCTGTTTTCCATCCCCACATCATCCACACAGGGCTCTTGGGGAGGCTGTGCTGAGCCCTGCCCATGGGAACAGAACCCAAATCCTGCCCAGGAGCAGACCCCAGCGAGCTGGGCATGGTGGCACAGGGTTCCAGGGGCTCACAGGATCCCCATGGGGGCAGGAGAGGGGGACCAGGAGCAGAGGGGAAGGCAGGGATGTGTCTCTGAACAGTGTAAATACAGCCCTGCCCACGCTGGGGCTGCCAAGGACTTGGAAACCACGATGGGCTTTGTGGAAATCTCTTTTAATCCTGCTCTGTGTGTGTGTGTGGAGCTATTCCCACCAAGCTTTGAGGGCTGGAGCTCCCTCAGAGGGCAGGAACAGGGAAGGGAGAGAGCAGCAAAGGCTGCCCAGGATGGGCTCTGGCTGCCCCCTTTGAAGGCAGCTCTGTGTGCTGGTTTGCTCTGCTGCCTTTAAAATGTCACTGGTTTGATCTGAGGGTGTTTCAGGGGACGATGCTGAGCTGGGGGAATGGAGCTGGAACATCAGGGAACACTTCAGAACTGAGAGGCACTGAAAGGGCTCGGTGGGAGGTGGTGGAAGCCCCAAATTCTGAGCCTTTTCCAGCTCAGAGGACAAAAGGCACTGGAGGAGTGGTGTGGGCAGCGCCTCTCTGGGTCTGTTTATACTCCAGAAATTCAGGTTACAAAATAAAGCAGTGAGACACACGTGGCCACAGACCAAGCCAGGCCAAGCCCACATTGCCACAAATGACACAGGAACTCATCTCACAGTGACTGGGATTGTTCCTGATTTACAGCACTCAGGGAGATCAGAATCTTGTCCATTACTTGTCCAAAGATGCCCAAGCTGCCAATAATTCCTTGAGACTTCAGGCCTGGTTGTCCCTTGTGCCAGGCCACCCTTTCCACTGGCAATTTAATCAATCAGCTCCTGCTTGCAGGATTTTTTGGGGAAAACCTCTGGCTTTGGTTAACTCTGGGATATTTGCAGTTTTCAAATAGTCACCCTGCAATTCACCACCATGGGGATAAATTTTTATCCCTTGGAGGGATAAAAATGATTCCTAAAAGATGGGATTCAGTAAAACCCCTCTGCTTAAAGCAGCTTGGACATGCCTTTACTTCTCCTATTTATTTTAGGGTCAGCATTCCCAACACCACCTCTCCTTGCAAGGAAATGTGAACACATTTTATACACCAGAACATTTCAAATATTCCCTCACTAAGTAGTTTTTGCTTGGTGGGGAAATTTTTCCTTCTTCTTTAAAAATTCTTTTTCCACCATCTCCTCACGAAACATGGGTAAATTTAGAAACAAAAAACCGCAACTTCAGAGCAGAAAATCAGCATCATCAGTCTCAAGATGCTGAGGAAAAAACAGACATTCCTCCAAATGAAATATTTCCATGTGCTGAAATATTCAGCCCCTGAAATCATTCACCAAGTGCCAGCGTGGTGGGAATTTGGGATTAGCTCTGTCTTGTGCCCTGCCTGGATTTCAGCAGGAAAAAGACTGATTTGGTAATTTTTTACTCCTGGTTGCTGTTTCTTGTGGTCAGTGCTGTTTTCAGGGGGTGTCAGGAGTGCTGTGCCTGTGCCCTGGAACCACTGGGATGGACAGAACAGGTACACAAAGGTCTGATTAGAGCAGAGCAGGGCCAGGAAAGCTGGGAATTACAGCTGTGGGCTCCTCTCTCTGCTCAGAGAACTCCCCACAGACTGGACAGGCCTTGCAGCAGCACAGCAGGGACAGCAAACACCAACTGGGAGCTTCTCCTCAAACCAGAAATGTCCCTTCCCCACAGCCTGGAGAGGCTGGGGACACACACCAGGAGGGACACACATCCTGTACCCCAAAAAGTGCACAGGACACAAAGCTCTGAGCCCTCAGGGGCTGGGTGAGGAGATCCCCTGATGCTCCATGTCCTGGGGACATTCCTGCAGCCACCAAGTGGGATTTGGGGTCTGCAGTGCCTGAGGAACACCTGCACACGTCTCAGCACATCCAAGCACCTCCCTAAGATCCAATCTTTTCATTTCTCCCACTCTCTTCCTGCATTACACTGTGGCTCACTTGTGGGTATTTTGGGTTTCTGTGCATCCTTCTGGCTGTTCCATGGACAGCTGTGCAGTGGGGGCTGGATCTGATGATTCAGAACTGCTTTAGAGGAAAGAATCAAGCACTGAAATCCTCTGCTGGGTCCAACTCTCATCCTCTACTTTCTCATCAAAACTCTGTGACTTTTCTCGATCCAAAATGCAGAATAAACAGGGCAAGGAGGGTGTTTTCCTCTGACCAGGGGCTGTGTTCCCATCAGATTTCTGAGTGTACCAACAGCAGGCTTTGCTGTGTTATGAGAAACTGAAGGATGTTGCTGCAATAATGTGCTCAAAATCTGGAATAGCTGAAAAAAAGCCTGGAAGAATAATTTGGCAAGTTCCTGAGGATAGGATGGAGATAAAGAATGGGTACTGCTAAGCAGAAATGGATTATCAAGGATAGGGCTAAATAAAAATGAATTATCAACTGAGCTAATGGAAGAGAAAAAGAAACTGCTATTCCACAGATCCTGCGTGGAGGTCACCTTGGCTTCCCTCTCACACATGAATATTCACTGGCTTGGAATGGATCTGTCCTTAGTCAAGATTTATTTACAGCCAGAGTCTCAGAGCTGCTCACAAATGACCCCCATTAGCTCATCCTGTGGCACACTGCAGGGCTGAGCATGGAGCTGATGGGGCTGTGCCTCCTGCAGAGCACTCTCCTCATGCTGGAAATGAGTCTGTGTGGCAGTGAGAGATGTTCCTGAGCAGTGAAACAATCAGACACATCCTCTGTGCTCCCTGCTCTCCCAGCCAGCCACAACCCCGGCTCTGATTGCTGCCTTGATGCCTTTTATTGTGTGTTTTATCACCAGATCCAGGGTTAAACCCACCCTCCATCACAGCAATGAAACTAATTCAGCCAAGGAGGACACAGGTGATGCACCTGTATTCCTCTCCCTCTCCTCCCAGCCCTCACAGATCTTTGCCAGAAATAAAATAATTAAAGGATTAAGGCCAATTTCTCATACACCCATTTACACAGGATGATCCCAATGACTGGAATGTGGAGTTATTTCAGACTTCACAAGTGAGGAAGCAGAAAGGCTGCTCCATCACTCTGATCATCTCCTTGCTGAACACATGGGCTGATGACAACAGCGAGAGGATTTACAAAACCGTTTGTCCTCAATCTGCTGCAAAACCCTATTTATGGATTACTTCCATACAATGATTTTAAAAAATCAGGGACGAAAAGAAAAGGGAGAACATAATTTTAGTATGGCTTTTCTTCCAAACACATGGCACAAATGTAGAGACTGAAGGCCTGCTGGTGAGGAATCCTTCTGCTGACTCTGCCTTCCCTGTGCCTCTCAGCTTCTTAATTACACCATCACTACACACAGGGCTGGTTCAGAAATATCTTTAAGTGGGATGTCATTTATAAAATGCAAATAGCATCTCTAACTCCAGTTTAACAGTTTGCCTTCCAGTCATGAAACAACCACCACAAGGATTTTCTTCATTTTCTTAACATCTTTCCCTTCTTCCTCCCCAGTGATACAGCACAGAGGCAGAATGCACACAGAGTTTGCTCCAACTCTCACCTACTACCAGCACTGCAATCACAAAAGTCACTGCAGGTTGTTACTGATGAAATTGGAACTGAACCCTGGATTTTCTGTAGGGCACCATTAACGTTCAAGCACCACCATGAAGTCAGCATTGTGCCTTCTCCACCCCAGCCTTCATCCCAAACTGTGAGAAATGATCTACAGGGTGTAAGATCATTCCAGAACAGCCTGGAACGTGCCCTTGTGTCAGAGTCTGTCCGAAAATGTGATATGCCTCACAACTGTCTCCAGGGATTGAGGACTGAGACCCCAGACCCTGAGAGGAGCCCCCGGCCTGGCTGAGGTGGAACGTTTGCCAGGTCTCAGAGGACTGGTGTGCATCTCCATGAGAACAGAGTGCAGGAACAATGGGACTGGTCACAGTGGACTGAGCCAAGGCTGCTTGTCCCAACTGGTCTGTCCGTACCGGGAGTACAGTTTGCAGCTTGTTCCCAAAACACAGGTGGTTCCTGCTTTGGCTCCGTGCCTCTCGCTTTGGTCCCCACCTTGCTTGTTCCTGAGCATCCAGCCTTAACACAGGTGGCTCCCACTTTGGCTGTAAAACTCTGGAGACCCCCCTGCTCACTTTTGTGATCACCCCACTGGAGGACTTCACGTCTATAGACATCTCCAAGCCTCGAGGACTCGTCCCTCCACGTTGGTAGCTATAATCCCCTTCCCCTCTTTCTCTGTCTTTCTTACTATTCTTAATTTTCTCTCCCCACTATTGCATTTGTTGGCACTAAATAAAGCTGCATTTGTGATTGAGTAAACTGAGTTGTCCCCCACTGTGTCTTTTATGCTCTGAGATCCTTAAAATGAACCATCACAAACCCTGCCTGCACGGGCGGATCGTGACACCCTGCCGGGTCCCCAGCCCAGGTTTCCTGTACCTCCCAGTCCAGGACAGAGGCCTGCCACTGAGCGATCTTGTCGATGTTCTCCAGCCGCCGCTTGCGCTCGTTGATCTGGAGGGTCACGTTCCTCATCACGGCCAGGGCAGCAGCCACGTACCTGTAGTCACTGGGCACACAGGGAAAGGCTCTCAGGGGCAGCAGGACATGCCCAGGAGGCTGCCACAGCCTCGCCAGCCCAAGGGAAGGGGTGACTCTCAGTGCTCTGATGGGATTTTTCCATCTGGATCGTCACAACAGAGCAGCTCGATGGAAATGGAATGGGGAGCCCAGCCTGGCCTCCACCAACACAGCACTGGGGAGCCCTTTCCAGCCTCAAAGTGCCCAGCTGAGGAGCATTCTACAGACAGGCTGAACACTTCTACAACCCACATTTCTCTGGTTTTAAAATGAACATTTAGAGAAGGGTTCATTTAGACACAGACCAGAGCACCTTCAGAGCCACCCCCAGAGCAGTGACCCCATGGAATTCACTCCCACTGCAGATTTCAGCTCAGCAAATCAAGCAACTCTGGTTTGTTTTTTTTTTTTCCCTTGCATGGTCCTGTGAGTGCAGTAACACAGAGTGAGAACAGGCTCCTGCCAGGGCCACTGAGGATGATGATCAGTCTTTTCAAAAAGTGATGCTGAAATCAATGCCATTGATTCCTGCCCTGTGCCTGCTTTTCCATTCCAAGGAGCTGTAATGTTCATTTCCACTGGGAAGACAGGCAAGGCCAGCTGCCACACCACCACCACAATGTATTATTAACTTAAGGGCTGCTATTGATTGCTGACTAATGAGAAAAACTGCCATCTTGGGCAGCTGCAGGGGGAATGGCTCTATTGATTATTGCTAAGGATTGTGCTGGTGACAGCTAAAAGAGGGGTGAATGCTGGGAATTAGATCCCCTCTCCCTGTGTTCCCAACAGGATTAATACTAAGAAACAAACCCACTGTGATGTACAAAAAGTATTATTTGCTCTTTTGGCATCCTTGCTGGGATGAAATCTTGAGCTGAGTTTTCATTTTTTCTTTAATTCTTCAGTCAAAATCCTAGGTGTGGTTAAAAAAAAATCCCACAAATTCCAGGACAGCAGGACTGGGCCTTCAGCAAAATAAAGGAAAATAGAGGATGGGCTGCCTGATATATCCATCACAGAGAGGTCTGGGTGGGAAGGGACCTTAAAGCCCATCCAGCTCCACCCTGCCATGGGCAGGAACACTTTCCACTGTCCCAGGGTGCTCCAAGCCCTGTCCAGCCTGGCCTTGGACACTTGCAGGGGTGGAAAGGATGGTGCTACACAATTAAAAACTTTTTGTGCCTCCCTTTGTGTGAGCATCTGTGTGAAGGGAGATTGGCTGTGTAAGGCAGGAAAGGAGCTGTGCCAAGGGGACATCAGGGTGGTCTGGAGAACACCCAGAAGATCTTTAGGGAAACAGGGAAGTCCCTATGGCCAGGAAGGGTCTGGAGAGGCAGGGAGAGGTGCAGGGTTCACAGACAGTCACTGATGCTCTCCCAGCAGTGATGCTCATGCTCAGAAGGGAGGGCACTCCCTGGCAGAGTCCCCTCAGAACATGTTCCTGCATTCCCAACTGCAGCTCCTTCTGCTCTGGGAGCAAGCTGCACTTGTGACCTTCCTATATTTAATTCATATTAAGCTGGAGTAGATCTTTAAGAGGTGAACAGATGTGGCTTTGTGAAAAATTCAAATGAAGCAGGCTGCAAACAGGCAGCAGTTGGAGGGAGGCAGGCTCTGAGCTCTCCCCCATCCTGCCTCCATGCAGAGTGGGATGGTGCCAGACTTTCATCTTGGGAATGCTAATTCCCCAATTCCAGTGAGAAAACCCCAACAGTGTTTTCCTGTCACGCTGTAATGAAGAGAAGACTCAGGGACTGAACTTTTTGGGCTCCCAGCCCATGTCTGTGGCAGAGCTGGCAAAAACTTAGAAGAAAAAAACAACAGAAGCAGAACATTTGGCCATGAGGCAATAATAGGATCCCATTAGCCATGAGATGAAGGTAAATAAATGGTTTGTCAATTCTATTGGGGCTGCAGTGGCCACTTCCCAGTGCTCCATCAGAATCCCAGTCCAGATCCTTGCCAAACATCACACTGCCATCTCTGGGGAGTGTGGTCTGATTTCAGCATTGTCCTGACCTGGTGCAGGGAAAATCCACAGCTCTGCAGGTGTGGGGGGAGTGAAAAGGAAGGAAAAAGAGGAGGATCATGTTCCTCTGTTAGATGAAGCTCACATCCCTGTGGTTTTCCATGTTTTGCCTCACTCCAGGGCTGGGATTTGGCACTGGCTCTGTGCAGCCACAGTTTCCTCCCTGTGCTGTTACAGCTTCAGGGGTTACTGCTCCTAATGCAAGGTCAGCAAAGCTCACCCTGCCTTCTCCTCTCAGAGCATGGAGAAAGCAGAGAAACAGTGTCCATGGCAATGCAGGGACACAGAGCTCTCAGCCTGAGTCACCCAGCTGCTGCTGAGCCACAGCAGAGCTCCCAAGGCTCCTCAGAACATGACTCTGTGTGATTACTTAACAACATGGTGAGCTTAAAACATCCCAAAGGGAACAGGAATGTGCTCCCAAAATAACCCAAGCCTGGTGTTATCACACTGCCCACATCCCCTTTGCTGTGGCTCCAAAATAACTCACAGAGGGTCATTTTAAACACCCTCCTGTTGGGAAGCCACATCTGAGCTCCAGGCAGTGCTGTGGGTCCTCATGTGGCTGCTGAGGGGAAAACCCACAACCTGTGGGATCCCAGAGCTGCTTTCTGATACCCTGAAGTTCCCATGAGTCCATTCCAAGTTTGATTTGGTCCTTGGAAAAGCAGGAATTGGATCTGAAGCCAAAGGCTTGTCCAAATTGGTGATTTTTGGGCATTTGGCTACCATGAATCACTCAGACTTGTGAGTCAGGTCCAAGCAAATCAATGTATCTCTGCTCACATCACACTTCTGCTCTTCTAGAGCTGGGCTTGGGAAAAACAAGCCATCAAACACTTGCAGAAGTTTCTGAAACATCTCTGATCTTTTCTGTTTTCACTTGCTGTTAAATGGGTTTTGGAAAAAGAAAGAAAATTGGCAGGGCAGGAGCAAATCTGCTCTTACAGGGCCTGATTTTTCTTTCACCTTATTTTCACAGGACTAAATCCCAAGTGGTATCACAGGCACTGCTGCTGATTCACACTGTCAGGCAGCCAGGCTGATTGTCCTCAGCAGCAGCAAAAGAGATCCTGGAAATTTTGGGAAGCAATCAAACTGCAGGTGCTCCTCTGAACCTAAACCCCGTGGCAAAACCAGAGATAGGACTGAGCTGAAAAGCTGAGCAGGTTTGGAGCTCTCCCCACATCAGGCTCCAGCTGCAGATCCTGGCCCTGTACTCACTGTGTGCCCACAGGAGCAGGGAAGGAGCCTCTCAGACCACTGAATGCTAATCAGCAATTTTTCCAGTGTAACTGGTAGCATCAGAAAGTACATCCAAGGGTAATTAGTTCACATGTCTGATTGGAACAGAGCTGAGTGTGTCTCCATTGAGAATTGCTGCTTTGAGAAGACTGAACTGTCTGCTGACCCTTTGTCCTGCTCCTGTTTATCCAGGATGTCACAGGGACAAGGGCTGGACAGAAAACCCCAACCCTTGGGTGAGAAGGAGCACTGGACAGAAAACTCCAACCCTTGGGTGGGAAGGAGAACTGGACAGAAAACTCCAACCCTTGGGTGGGAAGGAGCACTGGACAGAAAACCCTAAGCCCTGCCTGGGAAGGAGCACTGGAAGGAAAGCCCCAAGCCCTCCTGGGAAGGAATCCTGGACAGAAAACCTCAAGCCC
>JBBMKD010000194.1:17781834-17795454 GCA_037834095.1 Argya squamiceps
CACCCCTGGGCAGTGTCACACCCCTGTGTAGTGTCACACCCTGAGCAGTGTCACAGCCCTGTGCAGTGTCACACCCCTGTGCAGTGTCACACCCCCCTGTGCAGTGTCACACCCCTGGGCAGTGTCACACCCCTGTGTAGTGTCACACCCTGAGCAGTGTCACAGCCCTGTGCAGTGTCACACCCCTGTGCAGTGTCACACCCCCCTGTGCAGTGTCACACCCCTGGGCAGTGTCACACCCCTGTGTAGTGTCACACCCTGAGCAGTGTCACAGCCCTGTGCAGTGTCACACCCCCTGTGCAGTGTCACACCCCCCTGGGCAGTGTCACACCCCTGGCAGCAGCAGGAAAGGCAGCAGAAGCAAGGTGCTTTCCCCTCCTGTGGTCCTACTGCTCTTCTCTCACACACCCTGAATTTCTCCCTCAGGAATCTGCCTCCAGCCTCAGTGTCCACCACACCCTCCAGCCCACAGGGGTTTGATACCTTCTCTTTCCTTCCTCCAACTCCTCACAGCTTTAGCAAACCCTCTTCAGCTCTTCCTCTCCTCTCTAAAACTCTCCTTTCCCAGCCTCAGAAATCCCCTTTACCCAAGGTGAGAAATACCCTTCACTCATTTCTGGAAAGGAGAACACAGGAGATTCTGTAGGTTTCTGATAGGATTCTATAGGTTTCTGATGGGATTCTGTAGGTTTCTAATAGGAGTCTATAGGTTTCTGTAGGATTCTGTAGGTTTCTGATAGGATTCTGTAGGTTTCTGATGGGATTCTGTAGGTTTCTGATAGGATTCTACAGATTTCTGATAGGATTCTGTAGGTTTGATAGGATTCTATACGTTTCTGATAGGATTCTATAGGTTTCTAATAGGATTCTGTAAGTTTCTGGTAGGATTCTGTAGGTTTCTGATAGGATTCTGTAGGTTTCTGATGGGATTCTGTAGGTTTCTGGTAGGATTCTATAGGTTTCTGATAGGATTCTATAGGTTTCTGATGGGATTCTGTAGGTTTCTGATAGGATTCCATAGGTTTCTGATAGGATTCTATACGTTTCTGATAGGATTCTATAGGTTTCTGACAGGATTCGATACATTTCTGACAGGATTCTACAGGTTTCTGATAGGATTCTGTAGGTTTCTGATAGGATTCTATAGGTTTCTAATAGGATTCTACAGGTTTCTGACAGGATTCGATACATTTCTGACAGGATTCTATAGGTTTCTGATAGGATTCTACAGGTTTCTGATGGGATTCCGTAGGTTTCTGATAGGATTCTGTAGGTTTCTGATAGGATTCTGTAGGTTTCTGATAGAATTCTGTAGGTTTCTATAGGATTCTGATAGCCTCAGGCTCTATATCCCCCAAAGGTGAACAAGAACAGCTCCAGAGAACAGGCCCCGTGCTCCCTCCCTGCAACCCAAATGCACATTCCCAGGGGCTGCAGCTCCAGCAGGGACCAAATCCTGCTTGGACACTGCAGCAAACTGGATGTTCCCCTCTAAATCCACCAGAACACTGGGAATGAGGGCTCAGCCCTCCCATTTCCCCAAAGCCCAAGCCCTGCTGAGGGCTGGAACACACAGGTGGGAAGAGCAGGAGCTCAGAGCTCACTGCAGAGCCCTGCAGGGCCAGGGAGAGGCTCTGCAGCTTTGTGCCTGGTTTGATTCACTCAAAAAAAGGCCTCCAAACTCTGTTTTTGCACCTCCAAACCAGCTTGGCCAGGGAAGGGCACAGTGCAGTGTGTGGCCCTTTGGGGGACCTGTCTGAGCTGCAGGTGGCACAGGGAGCCCTGGGATGCTGAAATCCTTCAGGAAACCCCAAACTGCACAGCTCAGCCCACACTGGGGCCTACCTCCAGAACATTTTTAGGCTGGATTTGCCATGGGAGAGTCAAATCTCCTTTGGAAGGCTCTTTAGAATCTCCTTTAGAAAGCTCCAGCTTCTTTCTTTGGGAGATCTCACCCTGATGCCCCTGGCTCTGAGGGAATGCTAATGCAAGGGCTGCAGTGGGGAAAAGCAGGTGAGTGATGAGCTCAACAGATACAATCAGATTTTATAGGCAAAAAGCAGCAAGATGGGGAATTAATTCCACCTGCAATACAGAGCAGGCACAACTAAAAGCTAAACCCACCTGCCCAGTAAAGGCACGAGCTGCCAGGCACTGGGACCAGGCTCTGGGTTCAGAGTCTCCTTCTTCACAGCCCCTTAAAAGCTCACTCCAATTTATCCAGCACTTTTCCTTTAGCAGCAGAAAATAAAGTGGGTCAAAGGCAGCTTTTCAGCAGGAAAATCAATCTAAAATTACAACACTTGGGGGAACCAAGGCAGTGGTGAGAGAGAACACGGAGCACTGCCACCCCTGCACCTCTCCACCCCTGCACCTTCTCCTGGAAGAGGAGATCAGGAAGATTTTATACCCCCTCCTTGCTCAGGCCTTGGGAGGACCATTTCTTCCCCTCTTCAGTCACCAGGTATTATGAGAAGCTGCAGTAAAAGCTCCTCAGCTCCAGTTTTGCTCTTTACTTTGGTTTAGTAACATAAGGAAGGGAGACTCAGCATTGCTGAGGTGAGAAGAAATATATTCTGCAAGCTCAGTCTGGTATCCAAAGAGACTAAGGAGAGCTTTAGACAGGAATAAATCCCCCTCCCTGCCCAGGACAGGGGCACTCTGTGCTGTCTCTGAGGAAAGATTTCACTGCACAGCATCCATAAGTGTTACTCTTTTTATTTCTCTTGCAGTGGAAATCTGTCAGAGCCCAAACTCGAAGCCATTTGATTTCCTGTGTTTGGAGTGCCTCACCTGGGCTGTTTTGGAGCCTTGATGAGGGGCTCTGCAATCAAAACTTTGTTTTGAGGCTTGTTGTGCTTTCTAAAGGAGACCTCAAGGTGTAACAATGGAATCCATGGGCAGCCCTGGACTGTTATTCTCTGCTATAAATCCCTCCCTACCAACACTGAGGCTGTTTTCCTGAGCCAGTGGCAATGTGCTAGTTATGCAAAAACTCATCTGTAGCCCATGATGTACAGACAGCCCAAGGCTTTGCCATCCATAGAGGAGAAAAAAGAGGCATTACCACCACAAGAATGTGAAATCTTGTTGGAAATTCTTGCTGGTTTTTTTCCAGCTGCTCCTCCCAACCTGTCAGACCAGTGGAAGTTGACAGGATGTTCAAAGACACCGTGCAGCAACCACGGCTGCACCCTGTGGGTGTCCAGTGTGCTCAGAACAGGCACAAAAATACACCACAGACACCTTCAGCTGTCTAAACACAGCTTGTTGCCCAGGTTTAAATTTAGTTCTGGAGTTCTTATCCACCTTTCTGACTTAGGGGGCTTTCATAACCTTCTCCCTGAGTGCAGCAGAAATCATTCACCATTCCCTGCTGGCTCCACATTTTACCTCTCCTATGCTGCATTTTCTCTTCCCCCCCAAAAAACAATTGTTTTATCATCCAGTTTCTCCTTGAAAGTTCCTGAGCTCCCAAACCTCTGTGGTTTTCTCTCCCCACCTTCCTTCTATCCAAGTCCCAAGCTCCTTAAGAGGATTAGTGCAGGTGTGAGCAGGGAGACAACAATTGCTGTGTGTGCAGGGAATTCAGGAGTGCTTTTGTTTGCCACCCCTGGCTGTCATGTAAAAGGAGGCCAAGGGAATCAGCAGGTTCCTGTTTTCCTCTCCACTTGCAAATGTGAAGTTCCCTGCTATGAGATTTCGTGAGTGCCAAATGCTTTGCCAAAGGTTTTCAGATGATCTGGCTGGAGAGCAAGAAGTGTCAGACATCTCATTGCAGACTGGGTTCCCAGCCCAGTTTTGTCCTCAGAAGTGATTCAAAGGACTTTGAGAGGAGCCCAGCTGTGCACTGGTCTTCTCCTGCACTCCTCTTAGTACTTCCAAGGGGCCTGAAGTCTAAAACATCCTGAAAGTAATCCTATTTGGCTTTATACCTGTCCTGTCTGTCTGACATCCCTCACTTGAATGCTATTCATATTCTATGCAACATACTGTTCCTTTTTCCTTCTGTGCTTGCAGAAGAGAAATACAGATATAAAGAAAAGCCATTATTTTGCAAGTAAAACTAGAACCACCCAGGCTAAATCAGGCAGTTTTCTGGCATCATCTTAAAAAAGCAGGGCTCAAAGTACAACAGAGAAAAACGCAGCCTCCTCATGATGGGAGTGATCATCTGCTCTTCTCACAGTTCTTTCATTTCTTATTCAGCTGCTTTGGAAACCTGAGGGGCAAATCTTCCCCTCCAGCCCCCCTGTAAGACCTGCAGATAAAATAAGCCAGAACTCTTGGTTTTAAATATTAATTCTCACTAAGGCAGCAGAGGCAGGCCTTGCTGCCCTCTGGGAGGGGCAGGGGAAGGTGTGTGGTCCCTGCCTGCCCTCAGTAAGTCATTCCTGGATGGAAAAGCCAAGCCAGCCTCTGGCAGAGCTGATGGAAGGATTGGTCTCACTGGGATACTGGACAGAACAAGCAAGAAACCTGCCTGGTCAGGCTGTTGTGACCCTCAGCACCAAGGATGAGGATCCAGGATTTGTTCCAGACATTTGTCTGAGATTCACTGATTCCCCTCTCTTTGCTCCCCATAAAGTTTGTAAACCCACCCTCCCAGCCTTTCAAAAGTGTAGGGAGAGATGGGGAATTCAGCCAGGACAAGTGATCCATGGGTTGGGGCCCTAAAGACACTGAGTCATTTGGTTTTTGGTGTGTTTTAAAAAAACAGGGCAGTGTTTTCCAGACTGTTCTTAAACCTCCCATGGAAAGTTTGTTTGTGACACCACACCAAAGGGCTGTTAAATCTCTTCCCCAGAAACACAAAGAAATCAGCACTGGTCAGTGCCCTGAGAGGTGAAACTGGCCCAGAATATTTCAGTGTTTAAATTAAGCAAACAAAATGAGATTGCTCTGTTCAGCCTTTCCAGCTGCAGCACAGAGATGTGTTAGTGACACAAGTGAGAGTGTTTCTGCAAGAAGGTTTTCACCTCAATCACACCTGACACAAATCCATTTTCCAGACTTGTTGCCACCATGGGCTGCAGGTCAGACTCCAAATACCAAACACAATTTGTTATCCCAGGCCACAGTAACAGCATTAACCTTTTTGGGCAGCCCAGCTCCAGCTCCAGTCATGGATCTCTCACTCTTGGCACTGGCCAGACCTGGGGGAGACATGAGCTGCACCAGAGGGGGAAAAATTGTGTGCTGGGGAGGCAGCAGCAAGCAGAAACCTTCTTTGCTCCCCATTTTTTGGACAGAAAACAGGGCCATGCTGGGCACTGCAAGGGTTAACTGTGCCCTCTGTCCCAGTGCCACCACCCCAGGCTGGCTCCTCTGGGCCTCACTGACACTGATGGAGCTGCAGGTGACACTGAGGTGGCACAGCCACACTGGGGAGGTGCTGGCCTTGCCCAAAACCTTCTGAAATATCAGACTGAGCTGATTTGGAAGTAGAAATCGGCACTGGTGAGAACAAACACAGCAAAAACTGAGGCAGAGCTCAGTTCTGGATGCCTGAGCCTGCCCAAAACCTTCTGAAATATCAGATTGAGCTGCACTAGTGAGAACAAACACGGTAAAAACTGAGGCAGAGCTCATTTCTTGATGCCCTGAGCCTTGCCCAAAACCTTCTGAAATATCAGATTGAAATGATTTGGAAGTAGAAATCAGCACTGGTGAGAACAAACACAGCAAAAACTGAGGCAGAGCTCAGCTCTGGATGTCCTGAGCCTTGTCCAAAACCTTCTGAAGTATCAGACTGAGCTGATTTGGAAGTGGGAATCAGCACCAGTGAGAACCAACACAATAAAAACTGAGGCAGAGCTCAGTTCTGGATGCCCTGAGCCTGCCCAAAACCTTCTGAAATATCAGATTGAACTGATTTGGAAGTGGGGATCAGCACCGGTGAGAACAAAAACCGAGGCAGAGCTCAGTTCTGGATGCCTGAGCCTTGCCCAAAAACTTCTGAAATATCAGATTGAAATGATTTGGAAGTAGAAATCAGCACTGGTGAGAACAAACACAGCAAAAACTGAGGCAGAGCTCATTTCTTGATGCCTTGAGCCTTGCCCAAAACCTTCTGAAATATCAGACTGAACTGATTTTGGGAGTAGAAATCAACACCAGTGAGAACAAACACAGTAAAAACTGAGGCACAGTAAAAACTGAGGCAGAGAGAGTTCTGGATGCCCTGAGCCTGCCCAAAACCTTCTGAAATATCAGACTGAACTGATTTGGAAGTGGGAATCAGCACAGGTGAGAACAAAAACCGAGGCAGAGCTCAGTTGTGAATGCCCTGAGCGTGGGCAGTGATCCCTCAGAGCAATAAAAAGCAGAAAAGCACTTACCCTCACGAAGCTGGCAGGAAACCATCCCTCCTCATCGTCGATCTGCCCCCACCACCAGTCCTTGTTGGAGGCATCCAGGACCTTGATGACGTCTCCTGCTTTAAACGCCAACTCCCGGTTGGCCATGGTGACGTGATCCCATACTGCCTCAGCACTGACAATGGAGCCACCACTGATCAGCTTTGGGGAGAGAAAAGCACAGTCAGGGAAGGCCTGCAGCCCCACCCTCACACATGCACAGCAGCACAGGCAGCAAAGCTGGCAGACAAGCAGCATTTCCCTGGCAATTCCACCCTGAGGTCGTTCCCACTGCCCTCATCCTGCTCCCAGCCGTGCCAGGTGAGCTCCAGGTGATGTGTCCAGTGTCCCCCAGTGCTGCCCTCACAGTTTTTTTGCTTGCAAGTGTTTGAAATCTTACAGTGCAGATTCTCACGCAGCTTCAAGAAAACAATGTGTATTTTTAGAAATTCTCTATTGTTTACGTATTTCTGCTCTAGGAGGAGAAATGTGATTGATGGTGATGTTCACCATGCAGGTCAAAGAGGTGGCAACCTGTGTAGCCAATCTCTTGACCTCTGTACAAATGTATATAAGTATTGGAGTCAGATAATTAAAAGGAAAAAAAAGAGAAGCTTTCCCTTGACCTGCTGTGTCTGTCTCGTTCCTGGGGTCACCCTGAACCTGACACACCCCAGGACCTAGCACCTCCTCTCCCACCTCCACACATGCACATCTGTCAGGGACAGCTCCATTGGCATAATGCACAGCTCCCAAAAACAGCAAAAACAAGCCATGGTGTCCTGCAAAGGAATTCTCACTTCAGTGGAAATGTCAGAGCCTTGGGGAGGCTTTCCATGCAGATCCAAGCAAAGTTAGTGCACGGATTTAGAAGTCTTTTTCTGAAACTGGAGGCTGCCCATTTTAGTGCTGGTGATGTACTGACACCCCTCACTTCTGCCCTGCTGCTGCCCTGCCCCAGCCCTGGCAGCCCAACCCAAGCTCTGCCCATGGCCCTGCTGCAGGTCCTGGCAGTGGGGACAGTCTGCACGGAGCAGATCATGCACCCTGCACACTGGGCTGATGCCAGCCTGGGGTCTGACAGGAGCTGGGAACATCTGTGGAGCTTGTGGAGCCTCAGAACTGCACCAGCACAGCTCAGATCTCCCTTGGGACAGACATGAGACTCCTGCTCTGTGCTGGCAGGAGGGACCACCCCAACTCTGGTGGTTTCCACACCACCCTCCACCCATCCCTCCATCCATCCATCCCTCCATCATCCATCCATCTCTCCCTCCATCTATCTATCCATCCATCCATCTCTCCATCCCTCCATCCATCCCTCCCTCATCCCTCCATCCATCTCTCCATCCCTCCATCCATCCATCCCTCCATCCATCCATCATCCATCCATCCCTCCATCCATCCCTCCCTCCATCCATCCATCCATCCATCATCCATCCCTCCATCCCTCCCTCCCTCCCTCCATCCATCCATCCATCCATCATCCATCCCTCCATCCCTCCCTCCCTCCCTCCATCCATCCCTCCATCCATCCCTCCATCCCCAGGACACTCCCTGCACCTCTGACTGACAGCTCTGTCTTTTAACAGAATAATAAACTGTGTTTGTGTTTTGCCCACTGCAGGAACACAGATTTTCCCCATATGCTAAGCAGCCTGTCAGAGCCATCCTGGGCCTTGTTCATTGATTCTGTCACTGAGACACCCTGACCATGGTCCTGGGCTTCCTCCAAGTCCCAGTTTGAGCTCACAGGGACAGAGCTCGACCCTGTGACCATTGCAGAGCTTGTGGTGAGGCTGTGAGAGCCACAGTGTCCCCTGAGCTCGGGGAGGAACACAAAGCACACAGACAATAACCCCTCACTGTGGGTATGCAGGTGTAGAAGCTCTCAATGGAAGTCTGCCCTCCCCAAACCCCTGTTAATCACTGCCTGCACAGTGAGAACTTGAAGGAGACCTTCTAGCACAGCTTCAGGTTCTCAACAGAGAACATTGAAGTCATGCAGACAGTCCAGTCCACAGATTAAAGGGCCTGATTCACCTTGCCTTGGACTGGCTTTCCTTTAAAAATCTGAACTCCTTGGGTTTGGGACAATCACAGCTGCACTTCCAGCCCTTCAGTTGTGGAGTCAGCCACACAAAGCAGCAAGACCTGTGAGGCTTAACCTGGCAGTGCCTTTCATCCTCAAAACCCAGATGGATCCAGTCAGTGGGCAGCAAAGCAAAGCTGTGCTCCTCCCACTCTCACTTTGACAAATTGTCCCTTCTAATTCACAATCTGCTGCAGAAGAAGCCTGTCCCCTTTGTGTGTCACACGGGGGATTTGTCCACACAAGCCTCACAAGGCCCTGGGATCCCAGGCAGAAAAGCAAGGCACAGAATAAACCCTCAGCTGATGGCTGAAGTGAGGCAGAGGGCACCTCCTGCTTCAGTGAGGGTTTATCCCATGTCTGGGCTTTTGAGACACAGCTGGAGGGAGCTGGGGGCACCAGAGGCTTCCACCCACAGCATCAGCTCAGTCAGACAGTGATGGACCCCCAGCTCACCCCAGAGCTGGGCTCAGCAAAGCAGGGGAGCCACATCTGGAGAAGGAACAATTACAGAGACTGATTTCTGATCCCAGAACAACAGCTGGGTGCTCAGAGCTGTTTCAGTGCCTCCTCACAAGCCCTTGCTCTGCTCCCATTCCTAAATGCCCTCACAAACAGGAATCAATTAAAGCACAGAGAACCCCAGGACAGATCTGGAAGGGATGAGACTTCAGAGCTGAAGAAATATCAATGATACATTTGAGACCAGGTAGTATTTATCTGTTCTTCTGCCAGGACTGAGCTCTCCTCCTTCCCCAGTGCTTCCCATCTGCCACATTTATGGATGCTGTCCAGGTGGGGTGTCCCAGGTCAGGAAGTTCTGCCCTTCCAGCCCCCAGCTTTTCCCTCCCCCAGGCATTTCACCAGCCCTTTCAGCCTTCCACATGCCCTGCCTGCATTTTTCTGGAACACAGATGACCAGAACTGCAAATACTATTCCCAAAGGCACCTTAGCAGAGATTTGTGGAACAGCATGAAATATTTATTCCAGTGTCACAGAGATCTCCCAGTAATACCTCACATGTCCCCTCTCCCCATGACCACCTCCCACAGTGCTCCTGCATTCAGCTCCTCAGTAAATGCAGTAGAGTACATTCTCTTTGGCCCCAAAATCAGTTTTCTTGTCAAAAAATGACTCGGGTTGGCCTGACACTTGTTCCTTTTGTTAATGCCATTGGGTATTTTAGTCCCTTTTGCAGTGATGAGGAACCAGGAGCAGAGCTATTACGCAGGAGCCGTGTTCCTGCTGCTTCTGCTTCAGCTGACAGAAAACTCTGCTGTCACTTCACACACAGCCAGTTCTGGGCACAAACTGCCACAGAAACGTCACTGAGCCCAAACTTCAGAGGGACTGTGCTTCAAACCCTGCCAGCCCAGTGTGCAAAAACCCATTCCTGAGCCCGAGGCACAAACCCCAGCTCTGAGGGCTGGCAGGGGCTGCAGGGGGACACAAAGGGGGTCACACCTCAGCCTTTCTGGGCTGTTAACACAGTCTGGAAGGTGCTTCCAGGGGATGTCAGGAGCTGGGGTGGCTTTGCAAGGGCTCCAAGCCCCTGGTTCTCAGTGAGCAGTGGTCCAGCCCAGCCCCTGGTCCTTGCTCTCACCCCAAGGAAGGGATCCACACCCCAGGGATCCTGCAAGCAAGCCTTGGCTTTTTGGAGCACAAATCCAGCTCAGCCTGTACCAAAAGGACAGTGAGAGTTGAAATTCCAGCCATCCCACGTGCTGAGCCCATTGAGAGAATGTCAGGGCCCAAAATGAAAAGATCCAGTTGAATTTATCTTGCAAGACATCTTGCTGCATCCGTGGAGCTGTCCAGCCCTCTCAGGGCAGGGTTATGGAGACACAACCTGACATCTGCAGCAGCAGGAGATGACAAGCTGCAGAAAGGTCAGCATGGAATATTATTTTCTCAGAGAATTTCATCACAGGAGCTCTTCACTCCAGAAAGTTCACTTCTCTCAGCTTCAAAGCTGGGCTTTAGTGCTGTGGTCAGAGATATTCAGCCAAAGACCTTGAAAGGAACTTCTCTGCCATCAAGACAGATTCTCCCACACTGCAGCTGAGGGAATCATCTGGACTCCCTGATAGCCAGTGAAGGGAAAGAGACACATCTGGAGTGTGATTCATCCCAGTTATTTCAGCAATCTACCTTCCAGCCAGGTGAATCATGCCCCAGAAATCACTCTGTCTAAAGACAGAGGCAGAAGTTTACATTTCCCACATCTTAATGTTCATCCCACCTTTGATTTGGCCATGGCCAAAACCAAAGAATGAAATTTAAGAATAATAATCACTATAGGAATAGTCAAATATTAAGGCACACTCTCCCAGACACAGCAGTTTTCTGTAGGGTGAAGGTTGATGGAAGTAAATTATGTTCTCTGCACCCAGCAGAAGAATTCACAAAATCTTAGCCTTATAAATCCATAAAAATTAGAACTTAGATATTTGGGATAGTGTCCTACCCATAGGACAAGAGAAGCAGTGAGAAGAAATGCAGCAGGTGACAAGGACATTCAGTGTGACATCCCTGAACACTGCCTGTCTGCCAGGTGCAAGTTCTACTTCCCATTAAAATCAATTATTCTTGTCAGTTGCTCGTTCAAAGTAAAGAGCCCAAAGAGAAAACTCCTCACCTTGTAACATCAGTGCAGAAATGCCCAGGAGCATTTGGGAACTACAGAGCTGAGAATAATGTCTCCTGCTCTACAGGAGCCTGCAGAACTCTTTCTGGGGTGGAGGAGAAACTTTCTCAGTGGGCAGAGGAGCAGATTAACTCTTGGGATGTTGTGTGGGCCATGGGCAGAGGGAAATTCCAGGCACAGAGAGGAGAGGCCACTTCCACATCCCAGCTCCACAAACAAATGGATTTAGTGAGGAAAAGAAAAAGGGCAGAAAGACAAGGCTGTCTCTAATCCCATGCACACTAAGAACAGGGTGTGTTTTATCCCTGAAGCACCAGGATCAGACCCTCAGCCTTCCCAGGGATTTTCCCCACAGGTTTCCACAGCAAACCTCCAAGAACTCAGTCACAAACCCTCCCTCTACATTTGCTCCTTCAAGACACTCCCAACACTCAGCACAACAGGTGAATGTTTTATAGCAGTGAGCAAAGCCAGCAGGGAGGAATGAAACCATTCCTGCTGAAGGGCTGGGAGGATTTTGCTTTCTCTTCCCATCTGGTGTCATTTCCAGGATGGAATGTGGCCACTGGAAATACAGAATTACATTAGAGGTGGTGCCAAAATAAAATGACAACACCAACAAACAGTAAAAAAAGGGATCAGGGGAGTCTGCAAGGCCCCACCTGTGACAGCACTGCCAGGGATGCTGAACTCTGTCCTCACCAGGGCTGGGAAAGCTCAGAAAGGTCCATCTGGCCAAAGATCACTGTCTCCCTCTCCCCTTGCATTTTCCAAAGCCAAAGGGCTTTAATGTGTCATTAATGCCACAGGGGAGCTTCCAAACAATACAAAGGAGGTGCTCAAAAGTGGGAGTTTGACTCCAGATTTTACAATTTTCTGTTCCAGCCATGCCTTGGTGACACGTTTATCAAGTTCAAATAACTGTCCCCATCAAAATAAGCAGGAAAATAAAGAATATTCCTAAATAAAGGAATAACAGGAACAGGTCCCTGTTACAGGACCTGGTGGAGTCTGTCTGACCCTGTCACTGGAGCAGGTCTGGAGCTAATCCACACGAGCCAAGGGAGAGGAAGGGAAGGGGATGCCTCTCACAGTCTGTACCCACAGCACACCCTGATGAAAAAAGCCCAGGAACACCACCCAGGATGGCTTCCCAAAGCACAGAGTGACTCTGACTTCTCCCAGGCCACTGCAGGGTTTAAGTCTCTGAGCCATAACCCAGCCGTGTCCCTGCAGGATTTTGCTCCAGCTCCACATGACAGAACCAACTGGAAAATTATTCTGGGGAATGGGTGAGCCTCTGCCTCCAGTCTGGTGCATTTTCCCTGGCTCTGCTCACTTCCCAAGCCAGGATGCACAACTGGATAGAAACATCTGCTCCAGCTCAGCCCCTGCCTGCAGCGAGGCAGCCAAGGATTGAACAGCTTTGAGTGAAATCAGCCACAACTGCAACTTTTTGCTAAATATTCCCAACTCATCAACACTTAGTGGCTTCTTATGGGCCAACCTGAAGAAAAATTCAGGGGCTCAGTGGTCCCTGAAATGGGCACAAAAGGGCCATGCAAACCACTCTCACCTGCCCAAACCTCTCCCAGGGATAAATGATCACTGCAAGCCCACAAGATTCCACCCTGAGTTTTCAGCACAGAGCTTCTCACTAATCCAAAATGCACTTTATGAAGAGTCATGCTCCAAAAAAACCCTAAATAAATCTATCATCATTCACCATCTGCTTAGAAAACTTCAAAGATCTCAAAGTTTCCAGGACCATGGTCTCTGGGAATATGAATAACCTTAAAGCAGGAAAGTGTTTCTCTATTAGATCATTTATTACTGCATCAGTAGAGTTGTAACAGTAAAAAATGAGAGCTCTGGGTAGTTCCCTTTCAAATCAGCATTACATAAACTGTGCCCTCCTCCACAGGAGCAGGATGCAGGAATAGGAGCAGGCTGTGAGGGGAAGAGGGAGAAATGTGGTGAGTGGATGCCATTTGTTCAAATTGTTCTGGTACAGAGATGCCCTTTATTCAGACACCATAAAAGCCCTGTAAAATCACTACAGCATTTCCCACACTGTGTTCACCAGGCCCTTCCACAATGGAGGCAGCCCAAACAGCTTCAAAGGAGGATACACAGAGCTGGTGTTCAAAGAAATCCATGCTGGGGGGGGAGGACAGGACACAGCAGAGCTCCACAGACCCCCAGCCAAGGGAGTGGCAGCAACACAGCACGGGCTGCTGGGGCTGGGAATGTGCTGTGACCCCCCAGATCCCCCCACAGCCCTGCTGGAACCACTCCCATCAGCTCCCATGGAGTGAGGAGGGGAGCAGGGCATCCCATGTTTCAGTCCCACATCCCATTGATTTTCCCAGCCAGGACAGGGTCCTGGGGGCATTGGGAGTCTGCTGTCACCTCCTAGATCCCTCCCCAGCTCTGCTGGATCCACTCCCATCAGCTCCTGTGCCCATGGCGTGAGGAGGGGAGCAGGGAATCACGTGTTTCAGTCCCACATCCTGCTGAT
>JBBMKD010000194.1:17804901-17840256 GCA_037834095.1 Argya squamiceps
CTAAAATAAAACTTTAGCTAGAGTTCTTTTGACTAATAGCTGAAAATCAGAGCATGTACCCTCACTGCTCTGCAGCCCATTTCATTCCTCTCTGTCACTGGAGCAGCTTCCAAATATTCCCAGGGCTATGCCAAGTGCTGCCCCACCATCTAATGTACCATCATTAACAACTGATTCTGCTCTTTGAAGGCATCCAAGATGTTCTCTCCAGCAAAGTGCTTGCTAAGTGCCCTCCTGAAGACATCTGTAAGGAATTTTTACTACTGGCCTAGATATTTACTCCACCTGGAAGAATTAAGTGGCTCTAAGGAGCTTTTAGTTGAAGTAAATCCTCATTTAAACAAGCCTCAGGAAAATGGACAGGGACTTCCAATTGCCTCGTTTGCTTTTGTTTTATGACCCACTCAGAAAAGAAAAGAAACAGGGAAAGATGGAAAGTGATCTGTGTCTCCCAGGTTTCTGTTGCTATTCCACACTCACTCCTCAGTGCTCCTCCCTCCTCCAGCACTGCCATGGAAACCATAAATTATCCCACTCTCACAAATTTGCACCATCATTTTTATGGTCAGCCTTGCTCCAGACAGGAGCTGCCTTCCTGGGAGTGCCCAGCTGGGGCAGCCAGGATGTGGCTCCAAAAGGAGAAACAGACCTGGCACTGGAGAAACGTGGCCAGGGGCAATAGATGTGGCCAAGGGGTGGGCAAGTCCTCCATGGTCAGGCATGGAGGGAAAAAAACCCTTCTCCTTCTTATTTCATCTGTAATAGCTGGAGTCAGGGAGAACCTGGATATCCCAAAAGCATGGGGAGATTTTTCCTTGGGTTTATGTTTGCTGGGTGGTTTCCTGGCTCACATCCTGTGTTTCCCAGAGCTGACACAGGTGGGAGAGGCTGTCCCAGGTCTGCTGTTACCCCACAGGACATGGTTCCACACTGACATGATGGAAAAATGGATCATTTCTCCTCCAGTTCAGCTGCAGTCTTTGATAACCTGGATCACAATCTCAGTCTGCTTAGACTTAGACCTGTCACACAGGTTTAGGATCCTGTGATGCAGCACAAAGCAATTTAAAAAAAAGCAAAAAACCAAAGCCAGCATTTTCTGCCATCTTTAATACCTTTCCATCTCCACTGCAGTGTGGAAGAGGTGATGCTCTTCCCTGACATTCCCTGCTGATACCAAACAGGCAAACCCCAGGAATGCATCTGAGAACTGAGGAACAGCTGATAAACAGGAAGCAAATTCATTCCAACCCCATATTCCATGGGACAGATGCTCCCAGGGCAGGGAATCACAGGAGCAGGGAGTCAGAGAGGAGTCAGGAATGCACTGAAATGAGAGCAAGATCCATGGGAGGCTGTAACATTCCCTCCTCCATGGCTTGTTCTGCACCAAGCAACTCATTCCAGACAGATATCGACAGCGTGGGAGGCATTCAGAGAAAAAGCAACAAATTTTATCAGAGGTTCTGGGAGGATTAATACCCAGGAAAAGATTAAACCCGTTAAAAGCTCAGCTAAACTCCCATTTCAGAGCCTGCTAACACAGCTTCAACAGTTCCAGAGAGGTATTAGTTATGTAAAACGGGGAGAGCTGGGAGTCTGAAATGGAGAAAGGCTCCATTTTAACCATCTGAAAGGAAAACACCAACAATGGATTTCAAAGAGAGGATCAACAAGGTCAGAAACAAAAAAAAAATTCAGGAATTTTTCCAAGACAGTGCAGGAAGGCTGGAGGGATCAGAGCCAGGGGAGAGCCCCTCTCTGCACCAGGAACAAGAACTCCCCAAACCATGAGGGCTTTGGATCCCCCAGCAGCCCCAGCCTCCTTGCTGGAAGGAACACAGCAAAAATTGCCAAAAACTTGGGGCAATTCCTTCAAACTCTTCATGCTTTTGTACCAACAGCCTGTGGCTGTTTGGGTGTTCAGCCTCACCTTTCCCACCCTTCTGGGAATTCACCTGTCCCAAAAGGTATCTAAGTACTTGGACACATCCTCTTCCTCTCCATAAAAAGGCCAAATTAATCCCATCTCTGTTATTTATTACACTCCTTGGAAATGCAGCCCCTCAAACAACTTTTAACAACACAAATCACCAGCCACTAAATCCAGAGGACATTTGTCAACGTTTCAAAGCATTTTAGTGCCCAAAACAGCCTTAATTAAGAAAGAATATATATATAAATACTACAGAATATTGCAATAAAGGTGCCTGCACTATCACTAGTGCCATCTTAGAGCATTGTTGCACTGGACAATGCCCCTGGGGTCACTCAGAGGAAGAACTGGGGATATTTTTTTGCACTTGGAGCTGGAGGAATCAAAATCCAGATTAGTGCTGCTCTCAGGCTTTGGCACAGGTCTATTCAGGGAGCAGCAGCTACCCAGGGGAAAGGCAGATTTTCCTGGATGCAGCATTCCTTTCTCACAGAGACAACCATGGACAAAGAGAATAAATGCACCAGCTTTTCTGTGAGCTCTGGACACTGGGAACACATTTCCCAGGAGCTCCTGTGTCCATCCAAAGTTGCTGTGCCAGCCTGGGGGGACCTGTGGGATCTGTGCACGCTGCCACCTGGCACAGGTCCCTAAGGACAGACTTCCCAGGGGAGCACAGGTCTGCCACAAGGAAAGGCACAACCTTACAGTGCCCAGAGATCAGGAGAGGCTGAAGTGTCATGGGAGAAACTCCCTGAGTCCTTCTCTTTGTCCTAGGGGAAGGCAGATTCCTCAGAGCCACTAGGGATGGCAGCACTGTCCCCACTCAGTCCTTGTCTCCAGCCAGGACATGCACAGGAACAGCCAAATCCACAACCCATCAGCCAAAACCAAAGCTGTTCCTGCTGATGACACCCCAAATTCTCCTGCAGCAGCCCCAGTGTAACAACCACTCCATCCTGGAGCCACAGCCCCAGGGAAAACCCCTCACATCCCCATCTGCAAATGTCTGAACCCCGCTTGTACCAACAGCTCAGACACCAGGACATCCTGGTGCAGGAGGCAGCAGAGAGTTTGGAAATCTCATTAATGAGCCCTAAAGTACATTCATTATCTCCTAAGGCTCCTTTGGGCTGCAGGTAATTGCTGCAGGCACAACAAGACTGAGGCAGGCAGTGGTGGGATCACAAGTCCCCACCAAACTTTGTCAGGTTGTGGCCACAGCTCCAGCTAATTAAAACTGCAGGAGGGGAGCATTCAGCAAGTCTGGGGACAATTATCCAAGGAAGAATTTGGCCAGGGCACTGTGACTTAAAGCCAGTGCTTTGTGCACAGAGTGCTGAAGGAGTTTAATTGTCAGCACTGATGGGAACGTGACTCATCCCCAGCACACAGGGGCTGCTTTTCCCTCTCCTGATTCACTTCCAAAGCCACCACTCCACACCAGGACCACGCTGGGAAGAGGCAATTTCCTCTACGTGTCAGAACCCCAGGCTGGATCCATGGTTTCCATCTGGGCCCATCTCTTAACAGCTACAGCTACCAGGGGGAACTGGAGTGGGAGCCAGCAAAGGGGGCTGGAATTTGGGAGGAGTCCTCAGGAGCTGGAGGATTTTTTCCTGACATAAAATAATGTAGTCCTTAAATGTACATTTTCTGATTCTTTCAAGCATTTAACTTCTAAAATTGACTCGGGCTTTATTTAATCTTTTAAACACCAAAAAAACCCCCGAGTTAAAATGTCATAACAAGAAAAAAAGAAAAAGGAACCAACAAGCCTAACTGCTTGAGTTATGCTCTTAGACATTTGTCAGGATAATTTTACTCCTTAGGAAACACAAACCCTTTCCAAATGGTGAGCAAGGTTTCACTTTGAGAGCTGCAAGGACAGAGTAACCCAGGTTTGTGCTACTGAAGCAGTGAGAGCTCCCATCCTCACACACACCTTCAGAGTGGCCATGCCCAACTCTTCCCCCCCCCATATCAATCCTGGCAAATTAATTCATCAGTCAGGACAGATTTTTATTTTTTTCCCTGGCTACTGTGCGTTAATTAGCAGAGGGGTTGCCATGGGAACCCAGCAACACTCGTTAGCACCACACAATTCACCATGCTGGCAGTGAACGTGGGCAAGAGCCCCTCACCAGAGCTGGGGACGTGCTGCAGCCAGATGGGTCCTCTGAGGGAGGCTCTGACATCCCTCTGCTCAGTGTGTGCTGGAAAAACCCCTAAAAACCTGGATTCTGCAAGGATCTGTGCTGATGGGACACGGGGGAATGGCTGTAAACTGAGTAGATTTAAAGGGAATATTGAGAAGAAATCCTTCCCTGTGAGAGAGGTGAGGCCCTGGCACAGGTTACCCAGAGAAGCTGTGGCTGCCCCTGGCAGTGCCCATGACCAGGTTGGATACTGGGGCTTGGAACAGCCTGGGGCAGTGGAAGTGTCCCTGCCCATGGCAGGGGGTGGGAATAGATGGGCATTAAGGTCCCTTCCAATCCAAATCTTCCTGTCTCAAATCTCCTGTAACATCAGGACCAGGGACTGTGAGGATGAGTCTGAGCACAGGCTGCATTTTCCTGTATTTAACAAATACAATTTAGGGCCCTGGCAGGAATCAAAGTGAAGCAAAACAGGTTAAGCTGAGAGGGTATGAAAAAAGATCAGCCAGGAGCCCAGCTCCAGGCACTCACTGCAAATAATTATCAAAAATTATCAATTATACCTTGTCCAGCTTAAAGCCTGTGGCACAAACTGCTGTCAGCAGCGGGGTGAGCCCATGGCAGTGACCAGGCTGCTCTGGAGGGATCTCCACTCCCAAACCTCTGAACTTCTGGATTTGCTGCCCTGTGACACCCCAAGGGAGGTTTCTGCATCACATTCCTGCCTGGTGACCAGATACTCCTTTTAAGAGCCTGGATTTTGCTGGGATCATCCCACACCTGCTGGTTCTTTCCCCTGGAGCAGTTCAGCTCCTCAGCTCTGTCCTCAGAGCATTCCCAGAGCAGCTCCTGCTCCACCAGGACCCTGCCAGGGCTCCCTGTGCTCACCTTCACAGGCACATCATCCCTCACTCCCCCATCCTTGTCCCTGCTCCAGCTCAAACACTCCTGTGGAATGCTGCCCATCACCCTGCCCCACTGGCTGCTACAGGGCATTCATCTCTCCTGGGAATTCATTTTCTAATCCATCCTTGGATCATACCTTGCTTTTTCCTGGCCATGCCACACTGTCAGCTCCCCTTTGATCCCCTGCTGGAGGCCAGGCTTTGTCCTGGGCACGGGCTGGAAGGTGCAGCAGGCACTGCTCTCTCCCTGGGAGCCTCACACTGCTCCCTGTGCTGCCAGGGACCTCAGACCTGCTGATCTGGGGCCCTGGGAACATTCCACATCCTCCTCTGCAGGAATATTCAAGGCTTCAACCACCTCTCTAAATGCTCCACCTTCAGTATCTGGGTAAAATTAGAGCCAAATTTCAGCACGGTAAGGAGGAAGGTATTTCAGAAGCAGAACAAGATCCCAGCCTCCTCCAGCCAACAAAACCTGAAATAAAGCAGGGATGTGCCTGCACTTTGCCAAGCCAGCTCCTGAGGGATGCAAGGCCAGGTGCTCACCAGGTCAAGGCAGATTCCCCTCTCCTCCACTTGCTGGAAGAGAAAAGATTTTGGCTTTTCCATCATGTGAAATAGCAGAGACCCCAGGCAGAGCCCACCCTGCTGAGGGCCCCCACCTTCCCCCTGCACCTAACAAACACTTCTCTGGCAAGGAGGAGCCAGATATGACATTTTTAACCCTTTTCCCTTTCTTTCTCTGCAGAAGGGTGCACGTGGCTTGTGTTAAATCCTAAAGAAGGAACAGGGAACCAGCCCTGAACATGTCCCTGCAGAAGGTGTGGTGGCTTCCCACACAATCCCACCTCCAAACACCTCCTCCTACTCCAGGACTGCTTCCCACCCGGCAGATCCTCCTCCCTCACACCTCAGCACCAGCCCCTGGCACAGCTCAGCACATCTGTGTAATGACAACCAACCCACACACCTCTGGATTTTCAGTGAAAGAAAGGGATGTTCAGGTTCACCAGAGCAAGTTATGTGGCCAAGCTCAGCTTCTCCAGGAGCATCCACATTAATAAATTTAATTTTACCAAGCCATTAAAGAAAACAAGCAGAAAAAGACCCCCCCCTGCCAATTTTTTCCAGCCCTTCACATCATTTTCTAGCAAGCCACCCGCAGGAGTTTTTCTCATCTTGAATAAATAGTCATTTTTGCACCTAAGGGAAGATGAAAAACATTTTCTATACTTTCAAACCTCTGGCATCTCCATCAAGCTCAAATCCCTCCTCAAAATACCCTCCAAACCCTGGGGAAAAACATTTGGGCCTTGTGCTAAAAGCTCCAGAAAGTTTCCTTCACAGGCTGCTGTTTCTGCAGTGACTTGCTTTCCTCTTACATAATTCAAGGGCCCAAAAAAAGACATTAACAGTGAGGAACAGAAATGCTAAACCAAGGCTGGTCTCCAAAGCCCAACTGAATGGGAAACCCGAAACAAGAGAGACTCAGCTTGTGGAAAAACAACTTTTTGACAGCTCAGAGCATCTCCCATGCCCCCTGTGCCCGCTGCTCTACCTCAGGTCAGAGGGACTCAGAGCTTTCATGTCACACAGTCCAAGTGGAGAGAGCCCTCCCCAAACCAAGGGCACTAATTATATTAATGAAGGCTTAAGGTCAGTACATCCCCATCAAGCTCAAATTGCTGTTTCTTGAATTAATAGTTCTCCGTCCAGTTTCAAGCAGATGGGAATCCAGAAAGCACCACTGCAGCTGGGAAATCAGTGTCAATATGATAAATCCAGGAGATTTAATTTTTGAGTATTGGGAAAGTGAATGAGATCAGGATTGGGTCTTCTTGTGCCAGGGTAGGATTGGGTTACCTACTCCTGCAGGATTCCTGGGAAAGGGAAGAACAACAAGGGAGATCAAGAATTAAGGGGAATGAAGTAAGTAGACAGGTCATCCAAATTTGTAACAAGACATGACTATTCTTGGATAATTCCCAGGCATTTTGTGAGTATCCAAGCCAAAAAAATCCAGGAATAAATAATGAACATGCAGACAGCTCCAGGGGCCACGCCATGCACTACCAACCCTGTACATGCAGAGGTGCAAGTACAGCCCACACACAGTAATGCCATGATCTGATTCCAGCTGCTTCAGGCCATTAATTCCTTATACAGCGTGGGGCTTATGGAATTTCTATGTCTTTATTACAGAGAGAACCCAAAAACTTCTGTACTGCTCAGTGGGTGTGTGGTTGTGCCTCTCAGAGCCAAGCCTGGTTAACCCAGGGGCCAGAACACCCTGCTCTGGACACACTCCCTGCCACCCTTGGAGGGTGTCTCATCCTCAGAGCTCTTACCCAGCTGAAACTGCTGTGACTGAGGGCAGGAGCTGCCTGAAGGAAGGGCTGGGGACAGGCAGGCAAAGGTTAAAGCAGAGGAACACGATGTGAGGAGCTGGAGGGGCTGTCAGTGCTGCCTCACCAGTGCTCAGATCAAGTGACCTGACACAGCACAGCTGCTCTGGCTCCCCAGCACAGATCCCAGATCTGCCTCCCAAGAGAAATCTCTGCCCTCCTGTAACCCACTGAACACTGAGGAGGGCTGCTGTGTGCAGGCTCCTGCAGCTCTGGGACATGTGGAAATGTGGGAAGCTCTGGGGCTGCCAATCTCCACGAGTGACTCTTGCTCTGGTGTCTAACTTGGAAACACTCAATGCCACCAAAACTAAGCAGCCCAAGGAAACAAGGGACATGCTTGGGGAAGGAGCACTGAAAAGCAGCGCAGCAAAACCAGCCACATGCCCAAAACCTTTCCCTGCAGCTCCTCAGCTCCACCTCAACCATTACTTCTGCTTCGGTGCCTCTCAGAGCTACTGAACGTGTCTGTCAACCTCCACTGCAAACATCCTGGATAAGAGATGAAACATCCCCCTGATCCTTCCCTCCAGGAGTTAATGCCTTTTATTGGGCCAGATTGGATGCTCTGCCAGTCACTGCCCCTCTCCAAGCCCCCCATGTTGGGCGGGCCCAGCTGTGGAGCCCCCTGAGCTGGGGCTGCAGCTCCGTGTGTGCCGCCAGCTCAGGCTCTCCCCTGATCTCCCCTCCCTGCTCTTCCTACGTCTTCTCTCCAGCAGCTTTCATCTGAGCATTGCCTTGCACTGGGAGCTGCAGTGCTCTTGTTGTCAGAGCCTTCCTGGGCAAGGCAGATTTATCCTGATGCATGCAAATGATGGCAGCATGCAGGAACTTGCTTCGGACAGAGCCGGGAGTTTGCAGTGCGAGGCTGCTCTGGAAATGTCACTGTGCAGGATCCGCAGGGGCTGCCTCCACCACCTCCTCATCCCCAGGGCCATCAAGGTGTGTGCCACGCTTCCTCCACCTGGGTGAAAACACTCACAGAGTCATCCATCCATCCATCCATGCATGCATGATCCATCCATCATCCATTCCCCCATCCCTCCATCCATCCCTCTATCCTCCAATCCCTCCATCATCCTTCCATCCATCCCCCATCCATCCACCCCTCCATCATCCTTCCATCTATCCACCCCTCCATCATCCTTCCATCCATCCATCATCCATCCATTCCCCATCCCTCCATCCATCCCTTATCCATCTGTCCCTCTATCCCCCATCCCTCCATCCATCATCCTTCCATCCATCCCTCCATCATCCATCCATCATCCCTCCATCCATCCCTCCATCATCCTTCCATCCATCCATGATCCATCCATCTGTCCATCCATCCCTCATCCCTCCATCCATCCCCCATCCCTCCATCATCCATCCATCCCTCCATCCATCTGTCCCTCTATCCCCCATCCCTCCATCCATCATCTTTCCATTCAGCCCCATCCATCCATCCCTCCCTCATCCATCCATCCACCCCTCTATCCTCCATCCCTCCCTCCACCCATCATCCATCCATCCCTCCCTCCACTCATCCATCCACCTCTCAGATCTTCCTGGCTCACAGAGAAGAACATCCCAGCCATGTCTCCCTCAGCGCTGCAAAGCATCACTTGGCATTACTTATCAACACTTTCAACTCCAAAATCCACCAAATTTCTCCTGGAAGGTGCTGTAAGTACACAACTCAGCAGGTCACACATGTCTGAGCTGCTACCAACCCTGCATTTTCAGCTTCTGAGCACTTTACAGCAATTCATCCCAAATTCCTTGCTTCAACCAGCACAGAGAGTCCTTTTCTCCAGCAGCTTGGATTTTTAACAGAAATTAAGCTCAACACAATACCACCTTCTCCCATCCCCTCCTAAACTTGTTTTTTCCCCCACTGCAAACCCAATGCAGCGGGGCTGACAAGCACAGAGTGAGCCTAAGAATTCTAAAGAAAAATACAGAAACTGAAGAAAACCTAAAGAAAAAAATGAAACTGAAAACTGGGTTCCCCCAGCTGGACAACAAGGAAAGCACCTGGTGTCCATGGGAAAAGCTGTCATGGCCCTGCAATTGCCTCCCTGCAGAGCCCCAGGCTGTACCAGGAGTTTTTAAATCACTGCTACCTCAACCATCCCCTTTTTATTTGTGCCTTGAAGAAGGGAGATTTCTCTCTGTTATTTTTAAACTGGAGACCTTTACAGATGCCAACCTTTGCAGACCAGCTGGCAGCTGGGACAGTGCCCGTGGGAAGGCACCAGGGCCATGCTCAGCCTCCTGTGGCACAGCTCTGGATGAAAAGGAGCTTTCCCAGCTTTCCTCCACTCCCATCCTCAGTGCTGGAAAGAATTCCAGACTCAGAGGGACCCAAGGGATATTCTGTAGAGAAAACTGTGGGCAGCTGATACATCAGGGTAATTCTGGAACTGAAAGCTGGAGGGACTTTCCTTTGTTCTGGCTTTTTGGAGTGGTTTTTTTAGTGTCCTGCATGAAATTCTCTTTCTTTCAGTGGTACCTCTGGCAAATTAGCAACAGAGATTTGCTCAGGGCTTCTAAGCTCCTGTCTGCATTAATCTGCAAACACTGACAAGAAGATTTTTTGGGTCTGTGTGTGCCTTGGTTCTCAAGGACCACAAGTGGGATGAAGGTCCCACAACAGCAATTCCTCGCTCAGCTTCCATTCACTGCTGGAGAGTTTGGCACAGAATATTCTGAGGGCTCAAAGAAAGGGTGCACACACCTCCAGAACCTCTGTGCAATCTAGATCTGCCCTCTCAGAGCTGAGCTGCTGACACAGAAGGGATATCAACCTCCCTGCAGCAGCCACAGACATCAGCCACGAGCCTGGTGAGGGGAACAGAGCAGCCTCACAAATTGTTAAACCCAGAGGAAACCATGCTCAAATCCACAGCAAACCCAGCTCAAAACCAGCTGGGAGAAGGAAGGACAAGGAGAAGTTAAGGTGGATGGTAAACCAGCCAAAAATGTTGGTGCTGTGGTGGTTGTGGTGAGCACCAGGACAGGCTGAGGGGGCACATCCTCCACCAGGGAGGACCAGCAGCCTGCCCAGGGCTCCCTGCAACCTTAGATTGATTTTTCCCCTTCTCCATCACCACAGGATCTCCCAGTGTGCACATTCCACACTGTGGAACAGGAATTCAGCTCAGAGCAGCTCACCATGCTCAGCCCCCTCTCCCCCAACAAGCCTGGCCAGCAGGTTTGCCTTGGCTGCTCAAGATTTAATAAATATCATTTAACCCCTGCCTCCAAACCAAAGCTCAGCTCCCTGGGCCAAGCTGGGATTGTCACATTGACTCCAGAGCACGGGGACAATTCCCACAGCCCGTGCAGATCAGTTAAGAAATTAAGAAGGAACAAATACACTGGGGTTTGCAGCAGCAGCAGCATCCATCCCTTCCCAGCCTGGCAGATCCACTCCTCCCAGGAAAGCATCTCTACCCCAAAAAGCTGCAGCCCTGGCCACTCCTTTGATGCTGTCTTCCAAACCTTGGCACCCAGGATGATGGATGTCAGGAGAGGAAGGTATCTTCACTGAGAGATCAGGTGAGCAGTTTCTGCATTTCCATTCCATTTCCCACTGCATTTCCCACCCATGTCCTTCTGGGGCATTCCTGGGAATAGCTCTGGGATAAGCACAGCCAGACCTGGGAGAAATCTCTCACCCTTCTCACATATTCATACTGACTTTCTGTGTTCTGAACACACAGCAGCCCTGAGCAGTCACTACCAGAGGGTGAAGGCTGCTCACTCTCTGCCTTTGTAAGAGTCCAGCCTCAGGGATGGAGGCTTTGGAGGAAGAAAGCATTGGAGCAATAAATTCTCAGCTCAGACTCCTCATTTAGCAATACTGAGAAGAGGGAGGTGCTATGGGATCTCTGAAATACCTCACATCTGCATGGAACAGCAATGAGTTATTCACCAATTAGAGGGAGGTGAAAGGCCAAAAGCTCCTGTGGCAGAGTGTCCTGCAGGCTCTGAGAGCTCACATGAGCTTCCTGCAGGAGAAATGCAGCCACACACTTATGCCTCCCCAGGGAACACTGTGTGTGAAGGATATTTATTCTGCCTGCTCCTCCCAAGAGCCACAGAAGGGATGCTGCTCACCCTGTAAACACACAGAGATCTGGGAGCAGAATTCCAGGGAAGACTGCAGGACACAGAACATCCCACCTGCAGAGAGCACAGCACCAACACCCTCTGCCTGGTGCAGCAAACTGGGCAAAGTTCACTCAGAAATCAAGAGAAAACAAGATAAAAGACAAGCCTGGCATCCCAGAGGAGGAAACATCCCCAGTACCACAGAATTCTGATGTGCATCAGCTCTCAGCTTAAACCAACAGGGGCTTTGGATTTCCAGACAAAGAGTAAAATTCCAGCTACAGGAAAACATCTCTGCTGCTGCATTTTGGGACTTCTCTCTAGGTCTGGTGCAAACACTCTGCCACTCCCCAAACATCACTAAACATCAGCTGTGAACAACTGCCAGGTCTCCTCTTTATCCACAGAGGTTTATATTCCCTCAATCCCCCAAATAACAGTATATTTTGTTACAATGGCCAAAAATAACCTTGAAAATATGCAAAGAGTTATGATTTCTGACCTTCAAAACGTTGTAGCTGTGACATTTCACTTTGTTATTGCAGCCATGGACAAATGGTTCTGCTAAAATATCTGTCACTAAGTAGTCCCCTATGCCCAGACCACAATAATCTTTTTTAGCAACTAAAAAGGTTCTGCTAAACCATTATGAACTTAACTCCAGTCAGGAAAGAAATGGAAGAGCTGGAGCACCAAGGCAGCAGCTATTCTTGTTAAATTGGTCTCAATTTTTCAAGGATCCAGTTGAACATTACAGAGGTCACAGCCTGCACCACTGTGAGAACCTGAGAAGTCTCTAAACCCCACAGAGTTTAATAAGGAATGCCATATTCCCAAATTGCCTCAAATGTTTTACAGGGTATTATGACTTCCAGTTTTTATAGGTTCAAAACACTAACCAAATAAAAAGTCTATTTCTCCCACATTTCCAAGGTTCAATTTTTAAAAGCCCAGAGGCACAACGTGTTCCTGTGAGCCAGGGAAGCCTCAGCCATCAGCTTCTATCACAGATCCAGCCATCCTTCCAGCTCCCAGGGTTTGTCCTCCCTGTGCACCAGAGCTGATTCCCACGTTAACCTGGTGCCATTCACTTTTTTCAGCTTTTCTCATCATAGAATCATGGAATGGTTTGGGTTGGAAGGGACCTTAATGCTCATCTTGCCCAGGCTGTGGGCAGGGACACTCTCCACTACCCCAGGGTGCTCCAACCTGGCTTTGGACACTTCCAGGATGGGGCAGCCTCAACTTCTCTGGGCAATGATGTTCCAAATGTCCAAAGCTCTTTTTGCATTTCTGAGATAAAACTTCTCTAAAAATCTGAAATCCCCTGTCACGGGACCCTCCAGGCTGAACAGCATCAGAGGGTGAATCTCAGGATCCCATGGAATCCTGGTGCCCACTTCCCTGGGCTGTACAGTTTCCCTAAATCCCCTCCATGCAGGTCCCTATTTCCTGTAAACATGGTCAGAATGGATTATATCTTTTCCTCCATCCTCCTGCCCTCAGGGCCATGCTGCTCTTCCCTGGCAGCCTGAAGCCCTGCCCAAGGCATTGCCACACCAATTTTCTGATGGACACCACAGGCAATCCCCAGGCTCAAGGCTCCACCCCTGGCCCTGACAAACATCTGCAAACAGGGACAGGAGTTATGGCAATGATGGTGCTGGTGGCACCTGTCCAGCTGGACTGAGGCTGTGACATTTCTCAGGGTCACACAGTGGCTTTCCAGGCACTACCACTGGATTTACACTTTTCATCTACTCAATGCTGGGGCTGTAAAATTTCATCTTTCTTTCTGTGCTGCCCTTCCCTCCCAGATTAATTTTATTAACAGCTCTTTTAATGGGCACTATAAAGCACCATTCCACATTTGGACACTGTTTAAGAGGATAAATTTCTGCAGGGACTTTCTGGGATGTGAGGGTGACTCTTCCAGCACATTCCTGGTTTTCCTCACTGGATCACATCCCCTTTTTCCCTTCAAAGGAAGTCTGACCTGTGACACACCCAGTCAGGTACTGAAATACAGCAGCAGCTTTCTCTAAGGTGCAGATATTGAACATTACCACCCCCAAAATGCAAGCAAGAAAGCTCAGGACTTGTGGCCTTCAGATCCTTTGGGTCAGCTCAAATCAGCTGCTGGAAAACCTCTGTAAATGCTGTTTCTTTGGGATTTCTACTTCCCTTTCCCCCCTTGTGTTTCCCAAATAAAACCCAATGTCTTATTTCCCACCGACTGACAGTGCTGTGGCTCAGTGAATTAACAAACCCATGCACGACTGTGCCTTGATTACTCCCTCTCTTTTATGAAGAAAGAAAATGCCAAAGCCTTTAATTTGACTCTTTCAGGAGCCTTGGAGCAGTTGAGGAGCATTTTATCACCTCAGAAAGAACCAGCTCACAGGAGCTGCTCCACACACAGCCCCATATCCCAGTGCTGATCCCAGCAGAGCTGCAATCCAAATCCTGCCAGCCTGACTCCCAGCAAATCTCTGCTGCCTGGGACTGAAATTCTTATCAGATATAAAGACTTTAGGCTGGATTTTCATCTTGATGCTGAGCTGCAAACAGCAGCTCTGGCTAAGCTGAGCTCTGCAGAGAGACCCATCCAGCTCAGGGGCCATTGGTCACTGCCACTGTGCCACCTCAGATTAACGTGTCACCACGGGCCAGCCCTAAGCACCTGCCTCCCCACTGATGTCACATCCCTACATGTTTTTTACTCCCTGTGATGTCCACCCTGTCCCAGTGCAGGCTGCACACAGCAGTGTGGCTCCAACTCATTATATTAATGAACTTTTGATGGAGCACTCAGCTCCTGCCAAGTCCCAGGGGATGTTTTCCAGGCAGCAAGTGAGCCCAGGCTGGGGGCAAGTGAGCCCAGCCCTGTGCTCAGCCCTGCCAAGAAAGCAGAGCCAGCAGCACAGTCCTGGAGTGTCACTGCCTCCATCCATCCCTCACCACGGAGAAACACCCTCCATGATCCTTGCACAGGGATAAAATGCTGCTGTCCTCACTCTCCAGCACTGTTTGGAGTGCTGCAGGTTTGCTCCAACCACAGCCATGCTAAATGCTGAGTGTCTCACTCCCTCCTCCTCTCCCTGGGAATTTTTCCTCCCCTGTTCCAGCCAATCGTGCAGGGGAAAATTCCAGCCTGAGCTTCATTAGTAGAAGATATAAAAATAGAAGTGCATTATCTTTTGTAGTTCTCTCAGTTGATTCAGCGGCAGCACGAAGGTAAAATAATTAAATGTTTGGTGATAAAAACAAGCCCAACAGGAGAGACTGGGCTTTTCTGGAAGCTGAGCCTGGAGATCTGGGGGCTCTTGTGCTCCACAGACTTTGCCCTCCCCTCTCTCCATAGCTACCAAAAGGATGATGATGATGCCTCCCTCCCTCCTTCCTTCCCTCCTCCTCAACTCCAAAATAAACACAGGATGGAGGCTTTGGGAGAAGCTGGCAAATGCCTCTGCTGCAAAGCAAGAACTTTTCCTGCCATCTCCCCCAAATCCTGCCTGGCAATTCCCTCAGCACCTCCAGAAGCTCTCTGGGAGCCAGGAGAGCTGCAGGAGAGGGCGGGTGTCTGTGTGGACCAAGGTCAACACAGGAGATGTTCAAAAAACATTAGGGAGTTGACTTGATCCTTCATCAAAATCCTTTCTGCTTTCCCTTCCTAACACTTCACTGCCCACGACGTGGCAGGCTGAGCCGATGTGACAAACTGTCGAAACACATTTTTTTAACAGAAAAAAAAATAAATAAACCTAGACTTTAAAGGTAAAACTGGTCCCTTTGAGTCTCTCTATCATATGTGATATTCCTGCTGGAAAAAAAAGGGCTCTGAGAGCAACTTGCTGGGAAGAGGCTCCAATGGTAAGAGCTCCAGTCTGCAGGGAGTTCCCAGGCTTCAGCTTGTCTTTTAAGCTCCCATTAGTTAATAAAAGCAACCACAGAGGTGCAAAAGCACCTGAGTATTTGTCAATCCCCAGACACAAATATACAATATGACACTGTTCATTGACTCCATAAAGTAACCAGACAAAATTCCCTAAATCATTCTGCTGGCACCAGCAAAAATACCTGCTACCAAAGGGAAAGGACCATCATTTCTCCCTCTCCAAATTCCCCCTCTGTGCTTTATTCCTGCTGTTGTGCTGGTAATGACCTATTTACCACCAGCCTGTGGAGGGTGGCAAATCCCACCCACCTCTGAGTTCCCTGCTGGAGCCTGAGATTGCTATTGATGAGCTCCGTGGCTTGATGGAAAGGAAATGAGTTGAGTTTAAGGGCTGCTGGCACACTCTCTGGAGAAATGCCAGGGAATTTTTAGACAGTCTTCAACCCAACAATAAAATGCCATGGATGTGAGTCAGAGTGGATGTGAGCATCTCCGTGGGAAATCTGGGAGCAGCCAGCTCTGTCTGGACGTGTGACATCCCTGCCCAAAGGAGCCACCCCAGAGCCCAGGGGCCCAAATCCACTAATTTGGGTCTCTGGAGCTGCACACAGCTCAACACTCCCTGCATGCACACAGGGTCACCTTTACACTGCCCTGGGATGGTCATTTCTGATGTGTGGGGCTGCAAATCAATCTCTTGCTCACATTGTGTGTGTTTGCAACATGTAACAGCCTAGAGAATTTTTATACTCTTAGCTTATAAGTACATCAGGTAGTAAAAACCAGCTTTTTCTTGGGGTGGATGGGGAGTGAGTGTGTATAGAAAGCAGCCTGAAATGCCTGGCCATATTCATTAACACAGACTCCAAAGAAACTAAACGTTTATGTTTGTCTCCAAAAAACTGGTTACATATTTATTTTTAGTTCAAAAGGATTCTCCTGAAAGTGGAGTGGTTTAAATTATTGGTATCTTATGTCAATGCTTGACGGTGTAAGACAAAATAATTAAAACCTGACAGCTGAAAAAGAATCTTGTGACTTCCTAACACACTGGAAAGCCCCAAAGTCTTGGCTAACCAAGAATCTGGTTCATGATTTTAAAGGTCTTGAGCTCATGGCCAAACTCCCAGAATCTCCCCTGTGAACTCCACTTTTAGGTCCATCAGGATGAGCAAGATCCCTGGAGTTCCAGCTGACAGATTTAAAATGGCTGGAGCTACTGGAGGGAAAGAAAATGGGGGGAAAGTCTGCTCTGCATTTATGCACCAACACCAGGAAGGGAGAGGTTCTGAATAAGTAGCACAGGATGCAACAGAATTATCTAAGAATTAAGGCCTATTTTATGTTAGAAGAAGAACCCAGTGCTCTTGGTAATCAATACAGGAGCCTTTTTAAAAGTCAGACCTTGAAGCTGCTGGACACAGATAAGGCTCTCTGTGGCCTTGTCTCTGCAGCACCCAGCTCTGCCTGTGCTCCCTAAGGTCATCCATAAATCCCCAGCACTTCTGGCCACACCACACACCCCAGGAAGGCTCAGGGCAGGCTGCTGAACTGCCAAGATAAATCCTGCTCCTGCAGCCAACCCACCTCTATCAATCTTCTCAAAAGCAGCAATCAAAACACTGATTTGCAGGATCTCACCTACTTGTTTCTCCTTCTTTAGGACCAGTGCCAAAGCCAAGACTTACGTGCAGCTCCTGGCACCTCAAACCACAGTCTGCACCAAATCACCACCAAATCACACCCTGACATTTCCATCCTGCAGGTTCCCAAAGCACTGGTGGCCACAGGACACTGCAGCCAGGGATGGGTGGAGGGAGGGATGGCTCCACTGCCCAGCTTTCCAGCACAGCCAAACTGGCAAATCCTCCCATCTGTTAAGGCTTGGATCCACTCCAGGTAATAACAATAAAACACTGCCTTCCCTTGCTCCAGCCTCACCCATGGCCCATTTCCAGAGCCCTTCTACTCCTGACTCCATCTGTCCTGGGGAGGTTTGCTGCCCCTCTCTGCAATTGCCATCAGGATAAATTCTATTTTGGGCACATGCTGCTGGTGCTGTCCAGAGGTGCTGGCAGGAAAAGCCATCCCTCTCAGAATTTGAGGGGCTCTGGGCTCCAAAAACCAGCTCTGAATCCTCTGTCCTGCTCACAAGCCAAAGAAGACTGTCTCTTTGAGAACCTGTTCTGGTATTTTCTCCAATCCCATGAGAACTGCCGACATGAAGATACTTCAGTTATTTTCCAGAAATACAAATCCATGGCCTAGTGGAGTACATTTTCTGCGTGTTCTAATTTGTCCTGACCTCCAGCCCCAGATTTCCCTTTATAACACACTCCTCTATTCTTAGTTTTACCTCCTGCATTGTATCCTTCCCCCTCTTCCAGCTGCACTCTCTCGATTTGGAAAAGCCTGAACCTCTTTTTCCCTGCCTTCTTCCCAGACTGGGGATGGTTCCTTTGCCTGCAATCCCACCAGATTCATCCAAACTCATCCCAACCTGCTGCAAACTCTGTTCCCACTTCTCTCTGCTGCTCCAAGCCAGTATTCTAAACACAAACACATTTAACACCCTGCAGTGACAGCCTGAGGGTGACACAGCGAGGGGGACACGCTTGGAAGGCAGGAGGGAGGTCAGGGGAGATATTCCATACCTGGAGTCCACTGCTTTGAGCCATTCTGCTGGGAATGCCAGTGTCTGGCTGTCAGGATTTCCTTGGATTGCTGTCTCAGAGCCTCCCCTGCCTGTGAAGCTGCTGTGTGATCTTTGAGGAGCCTGGCTGGCCCCTGGGGAGCTCTGTCCTTGCCTCACTGCCCGAGTCCATCTCCAGGCAGGACAAGAGGCAGGAGCAGAGCAAAGGGACACTCCAAAGGCCATGGCAGCACAGCCTCTCTCCCTCCAGGAGCACAGGGATCCTCCTGCAGCCCCAGCTCTGCCCAGACATGGCCCTGGTCAGTCTCCACACAGCCCTTGCCAAAACTGCATTCAAAGCAAGGCACCTTCAGCAGCCCCAAATGCTGAAGATGGACCAGAAACCATCTGGCTTACCAAAAAGGTAAAACCTCCCTCATAAATGCCACCAAATCCAAGAAAAATATCATGCTGGCCTTTCAGGAGACTCCTGGGAATGATGTGTAGCAGAAGGGAATACAGGTGACCTTACCCCTGATAGGTAACAGCTGTGTTAATTGTGTTAATTACCCAACACGGCCTCGCCCCAATGAGACACAGCTACAGCCAATAAAGATAAATGAGATAAAACAGACTGGGTGAGCTGGTGAGGAGGAGCATGAAAGAGGAAGAACCTTGAGGAAAAAGGATCCAGAAGATCATGAAGAAGAAGGATCCTGGGGAGAGGGAATCACTGCTGTGAGCTCAGTCTGGGTCTGCAGTTAAAGCCTGTTGTTAGAACCTGTGGTCACAGTCTAGCTGGGTAAAAGCTTGCAGTCACAGTCTGCACATCAATCCCTGCAGCCACAGTCTAGCTGGGTAAAAGCCTGCAGTCACAGATTGCACACCAATCCCTGCAGTCACAGTCTGCACACCAATCCCTGCAGTCACAGTCTAGCTGAGTAAAACCTGCAGTCACAGTCTGTACACACCAATCCCTGCAGTCACAGTCTGTGCACATCAATCCCTACAGTCACAGTCTAGCTGGGTAAAAGCCTGCAGTCAGAGTTTAGCCAGGTAAAAACCTGCAGTCACAGTCTGCACACCAATCCCTACAGTCAGAGTTTAGCCAGGTAAAAGCCTGCAGTCACAATCTGCACATCAATCCCTGCAGCCACAGTCTGCACACCAATCCCTGCAGTCACAGTCTGCACACCAATCCCTGCAGTCAGAGTTTAGCCAGGTAAAAACCTGCAGTCAGATGCTGCACACCAATCCCTGCAGTCACTGGCTGGGTAAAAGCTTGCAGTCACAGATTGCACACCAATCCCTGCAGTCACAGTCTAGCTGAGTAAAAGCCTGCAGTCAGAGTTTAGCCAGGTAAAAGCTGCAGTCACAGTCTGCACACCAATCCCTACAGTCAGAGTTTAGCAGGAAATCAGAGGCTGCAATGGAAACCTCCAGCAGGACTTTGCTGCAGCCAGAGTCAGTGAATGGTTGGAGTCAGGGTGGCTGAGCTGTGAAGAGAAGTAAACCAGGACTCTTTTCATGCTGTGAGAAACAAGAAATCTGTGTCTCAGCTCATTTCTACCCTCCAACAAGAGGGCTGCTGTAACAATGGATGACATCTGTGAGAGTCAGGACTTCATTCTGCTGAATTACCAGAAGCCTTGAGCATTGATGGACTTTCACCAGTCTCTCAAGCTGGGAATCTGGTGAAAGGAACTTCCAGGTGATGAGGCAGCTCTAATCCCTGTGCTGCATCACCTCATCCCATGGATTTAAAGGTGATCAGAGAGTGGAGCACAGCATGGCCCCAGCTCCACCACTGACACAGAATTCCTGCCCAGGGAAAACTCCCTGTGAGGGGACAACAGCCTGCCCTGAGCCCTCAGCTGTGCCTGGGAGATGTGGGGTGATCCTACACAAACCCTGGGGATTCCACATTCCAACACCCCCTTCCCACCACCAAAACCACTCCAGGGTGTTCCTCAAGACACAAATTCAGAACAGAAAGCCCCAGGACAGCCCTCACTGCCCACCTGCCACACATCAGGGCACTTCACACTCCTTCCCCTGGCCACTGAAAGGAAGGAGGGACTCCAATAAACAGTGGGAGGAAGCTGAAAATAACAATCCAGAAAGCTGCAAACATCTGGAAGGCCAATGCTTTGCTCTACAATTCTGCACTGATTTCTTGCCTCAAATAGATTTCTAGATGGACTGCAATTAAAATGAGTTACACAATGCTGGTGAAACATCACTCATTTCCGCTTCAGATTTTATTTTTGCATCTTTTGCTTTCTAGATCCTTTTGCGTTTCAACAGCCACTCCTTGGATCTTAACTTCTTTTTTCTTTCCACTCTTCTGCTGGCCAAATTGCTCTGCATCCATTTTTACCTTTTATTCCAGCAAAGATGCTGCTGGTGGTGGCTCACACAGCCCTGGAACAATTCCCTGGGCAGTGGTAAAAATTCCCACTGTGAGCCCTGACTGCAGCTGCTGAGCAAACCCACAGAAACCTCTGAGCATTTATCAGAGGCAATTCTTTTGTGAGCTGCCCTGAGCCCTCAGGATCCCCTTGTCACATGCCTCCAGGACATCAATTTCCATCTATTGTCCTGATTCCTGCTCAGAAGCCACAGGGAGGGAGGAAAACTCTGAGGAAGGCTGGGCTACAGGAAAAGAGATTTACTTTGCTGAAAACCTTGTTAAGCCAGGCCAGCTCCCCCTGAAAAGGGCAGTGCTGCCACTCTCCCTGCTCCAGCCCTTTGCTGGCCATTCCCGCACTGGGGTGGATGTGAAAACAAGATGATAAAACGTGGGACTGCCAGCCAGCAGCAGCAGTGTCAGACACCAAGCCCAGCTCTCCTGAGCACCAAGGCTGAGCTTTGCAGAGCAGCTGGGACAGATTAACTAGAGACTAATGACAGAGAGCAGGTTTAGAGGGGAAAAAACCCTAAATCCTTCCCTGTTAGGGTGGGCAAGCCCTGGCACAGAGGGCCCAGAGAAGCTGTGGCTGCCCCATCCCTGGAAATGTCCCCAGGATGGGGCTTGGAGCAGCCTGGGGTAGTGGAAGGTGCCCTCAGCCATGGCAGGGAGGGAATGGGATGAGCTTTAAGGTCCCTTCCAACCCAAACCATTCCATGATTGCATCATTATGAGCACAGCAGTCCCTCTGCACTTAGCCAACACAACCTCAGTCTCTGGCTGCTGTGAATAATACAGAAAACTGCTGGTATTCCCAAGCCTTTGATCTTCATTTGACTTTTGAGGGTTTTCAGGCACCATTTTCATTTAAAAATAAAAGAAGTACTCAAGTATTTATACAGCACAAAGGCTTTAAAGGCTTTAAAACTTCAGAAAAGATTTTTAAGATGCCAGAATGAAGAATGTCAAGTATTATTATCACTTGAAATTCAACCTGAGTTGGAAAAACCCTGCAAAGGTAAAACTGTCTGCAGGAGGAACAGAGAGGCAAAAAGGGCAGCAAAACCCACTGCAGTGATGGGGGGATGTCTCCAGCTGTGGGAAACCTGTTCAAAGGAGGAGCAGAAGTCTTCCCTGCCCAGCTGAGAAAACCACTGCAGACATGTCCTGACAGAACAGGAGGGAACGTGCCCCAGGGAACAATCCTTCTTTTGAGGAGAGGATGGCCAAACACAGAAGCTTGAAAAGGAAAGATTTGGGAATTAAGATGTGAGCTCGTGTCACTCAGCCACAGACAGCACTTCCAGGCCATCCAGAGCATGGCTGGGCTGCCTTGGGTGGCTTTTGTGCCATTCCTTTGTGCACCATGAGCCTCTCCTGGCTCTTCTTGCTGGCTCTGGGGTGACAACTGTGGGTACCCCGAGTGGTTCTGCCCCAGGGCTTACACCACAAGAGGCTGAACAGCTACTCCAGAGCTCCTGGTTTTACTGAGGTATTTCTGCTTAATGCTGATTAATTTCTCAACAGCACAGAAATACCACAAAAGGCTTAGAGAAACAAAAAAAGCCTCATTTAGATGAGTTAATAACAGAGAACAAGTGTATTATTGGTGAAGGCTCTAACGAAATGCAGAGCCCTTCTCTGGCTGCAAAAACAGAAGGCTGAGCTCTGACGCTGCATATGCAAAAGATTTGAAGCCAAATGAATCTTCGGTGGAGCCCTGCTGACATCACTGTTGGGATCTCGGGTGGAATTCAAGATGTTGCTTTAAATGAAAGCAGGGAGCTCCTGGGTGGGAGCTCTGCTCTGCCAGGGGCCCCCGCAAAGCCCCAGAGGGTGAGAGGCATTTTTCATCCATCTGCTCCAATCCCACCTGCCTCCAGTACAGCACTTCTCATCCTCACTCAGCAAACCCTGCAACAGCAAAGGGCAATTTCCCTCTGTGCGTTTTACAGAAAGAGAAATAAAGATGTAGAAAGATGAAACAGCCCCTGCAGCATCACCCTAGCTGCAAGAGGTGGGGAATGGGGGGCAGTTCCCCCAAATCCCAGCCCTTGGAGGGCCCCATCAGTCCCCATCTGCTCCAAACACTGGGCAGGCACAGCTCAAATCAGGCTTTTCAATAAAATATGGAGAGCCCTGATGGATGGTGGGCAGAAAAACCCATCCCCTCTGCTGAGCTCATTAGAATTTCTGGTTGTAACAGAGATTTTTGTGGTTTTAAAAATATAGAAGATGTAAATTCTCTTGTGTCCAAACACCAGAAACTCGAGAGCTAATGGGGGTGAAGACAGAGTGCTCTGGATAAACAGGTTATTCCATCACCATCAGTTCTTGTGCCTCTCTCAATCTGCTCTGCAGTGAGTGGCTCAGCCACTGTCCCAGACAGGGCACGGAGCTGCCTGCACTCCTGCTCTCAGCCAGCGTGGCAATTTACTGCCTCCTTGGGAAGGCTTTGATATGGGAAAACCACAACCGAGCTTTCTCTTTGCTTGAAAGGCACCCACGGGCTCAGGCACAGCGAAAGCGTTTGCACTGCCCTGAGAGATCAAAGAGCTCAAAACCTCTCGCTTTTATCGGGCAAATTAAAAACAAACAAAGCCTTTCCTTCCTTTCCTTTCACTCTGCTAATGCCCATTCCCCTCCTAGGCTTTCCAGGCATCCTGCAGGAGTTAAGGCTGGCAGAAGAGATGGAGGAGCAGAGATGCAGCACCGTGGAGAGCTGAGAGCTCACCCGCCGTGCAGGGCTCTGTGCCCACTGCTCCCATCCCTGCCCGTGCCAACGCTCACATGGATGTGCCCAGGATGGAGGATTCAAAACCCTGATATTCCTGCTCTCTGACTTCCTGCGATTTTTGTTTGTGCTCCTGTGTGTGTCCATAATTCCTGCTGCTCCCTCCTCCCTGCCCATCCAGCACGGAGCTCCCCTCTCATCCCTGATGCTCCAGCACAGATCCCCCGAGTGCCAGCGGGACCAGACAAGAGCTCATCCAGCTGCAGGAGCCTTCAAACGGTGATGAAGCCCTTCTGAATCCTGTGTGGGCAGGGCAGGCACGGCGAGGGAGAGGGGGAGAGCCGAGGAGCAGCAGCCCAGGGCTAAAAGTGGATGTTGACTTCACTCTCCCATTTGGGAGTAGGTGGAGGAGGTGGGTGGCCGTGAGCAGAGGGGAGGCGGAGGGGGCAGCAGCTATTTCCAGCTGCACTCATGTGCCATTTCTCTCAGTGCTGAGATTTGAGAGAAAACAGCAGGAGGTGGGGAGTGGGGGGAACCAAAAAAGAAAATCACAGACTCTGTGCAGGAGAACATGTTAAGGAACAAGAGAAAAGTAGTTATCGACAGCACGGCCCTGAGATTCTACCAGTACTGGGGGGTTTAAAAATATAACAAAACCCAAGGGACTGCTTCCCTGTATTGAACACAAGAGGATATGATGGAAATGAGGACACTGACCAAGGGGCTCAGGCTAATGTGTGGCCCCAAAATGATGGTAAAAGCTGCTGCTTGAAGAAAGCTTCCCTCCTAATAAACTGCAAGGTTTTCTTGGCTCCCAGAGATTATGTAATATGTTCTTGCCTGCTGCTGCTGCTGCTGCTGCTGACTCATATTTTCCAAAATATATCTGGGAAGGAAAACATATGCACATGTGTTTTAATCCATAGGTTTCCCTGTCCGTGTCCAGAGCGATGCACAGGGAGGCGCACACACATGTACACATGTGTGCCCTGATGTGTGTGCAGGGAGGAGCGACAGGGACAGCCTGGCAGCTGCTGGAAAACACAGATTAAACCAGCACAGCTTTCTGGGGCAAAGCACAGCAACCCCAGCACAGGAGGGAGCAGGGAACAGGGAAGCCTCGGAGGGAGATGGCAAAGGGAAAAGCACCGAGTGTGCACTGCTGACAACCTCCAGCCAAACCCGGGCTCTGGGGACCAGACAGACTCATACTGAGCTTCAAATCCAGCTGGGACAATGGGCTTTGTGGCAGCTGGGGCCACGGTGACAATCTGCAAATGGCAGTGGGCTGAGAGGGACATCGGGGTGGCCTCAGCACGTGGCTCAGCAGCACTCATCCCTTGCTGGGGGCAGCAGGGGCAGTGCTCCCTGAATTCCCTAAACCTACAGTCTGGCTCCTGTTAATGCCTGGGAACACACTTCCCAGGCTCTGGGTGTGCACTGAAGAAGCCAGGCTTCTCCTGGCTGAAGAGCTCTAAGGCAGCCTGTTAGTCTTAAGCAAATTTGTTCCCAGCCTGCAGGTTTGGGAGGTTTAGCTCCTCTGCTCCGTGCCTGGGTGTACTTTTAATTCCTTAGGAGAGACTTTTTGACAATTCTGCAGAAGCCTCAGTATCCAGGAGATAGGATCGATCTGCTGCTGGGCATTGGAACAGAGATCCATCTCCCCTGGACCAGAAGAGACTGAAAATCTATCCAGATGTCAACCCCTGATCACCAAATGACAGCAGCAGCTCTGCACCGATGACAGCCCAGTCTCCCTGCCCTGCTCCTCGTGCCTGTGTGCTTGGGCAAAAGCAGGGAACAATTCCCCACACAGGGACAGGTGACAGTGCCCCTGTCCCCTCTCACCTTACACACAGCTCTGGAGACACAACGGGCCCTCTCCTCCATCCCTGCATCATCCTCATCCCCACACAAGGGCACTGTTGATACTCCCTGCCTTACCCATCCAGCACCAGAGCTAAAACAATTCTATTTTAACACCTGAAACTTCATCAGAGCCAACTGCTCTTTCTTGTTTTAGAGCAACTTTTAAAATGTTTCATCTGCATTCAAAACCCGTTCTATAGTTGTTACTTTTTAACTTAATTCTCCCAGAACTTCACAAAGGAGCGAACATCCAGCATGCCTAAAAGGCTTTGGAATAAACCTAAAAAACAAACATTAAAGATTGATCACGCTTTTTCAAGATTATACTAAAACTGACTGAAGCTCAACTAGATAAGGAAAGAGAGTTGCATTAAATTAATCAGCACCTTATCAAGCCAGGAAGAAAGAACTGTAGATAACAAGCCTTCCCTAAATTTGGTATCAGAACAGAAACTTCAGTGCACGACATACTGAGAGAACCTTGTCAGATTTACTGAACAAAATACAGGGGAGTGGAGCAGCAGAAATAGCAGGGGAATGTGGTCCACAGAAATGCTTTGAAAAAACCCTGTTTTCTGATAATGCCAGCAAGAGTCGATGCTTTTGGCAAATGGAACAATTTTACTTGACAAAACTTTTCCCCAGATATGCCCAGCAAATTAACCCACCCTTATTGGGGTAAAAGATGGATCCTCAGGGGTTTGCTCTGCACTCCTGTTTGTGTAGCTGAGACCAGACTGCATTTGCTCCATTACAAGGGAACAGTTCCACACACAATTCCCTCCTTTCTGCTTTCCCAGCCCTGCGAGCTGGGCCACCGATCCCTCTCCCGGCATCGCTGGGTGTGAGCTGCAGCCACTCTCACAGCTCTGAGCTCCTGTGCAGGGGCTCAAATCCCCCAAAACTGGCACCAGCAGCAGCTTCACCCTTTGGAAACTTTGGGGCAAACATCCCCAAAGTATTGAGAGTGAATAAATCCAGCCAGCAACACTCAGGGATTTTCGGCTTTTCCCAGATGCCTGGCGAGGCTGCGGGCTCTCTGCGGCACAGGGCAGGACATCCCTGAAAAGCAGACAACCATCCTCACCATTCCAGGAGGGACAGGAGGGGAACAGGGCAGGGGACAGAGGCCTTGGCAGGCAGTAGGACAGCCAGGACACTGCTTTCCCAAGCAGGAGCAGCGGGAAGGACGTTCCAGCCTCAGCCCCTCCGGCAGAGCGCAAAGCCCCGGGCAGTGACAGCCTCACTCCAGAAGGACACTGGAGCACACACGGCTCATCTCACCACAGTGACCAGCCTAGAAATCCACTTGGGGCTTCATCCAGGGACAAAAAGGGGAAAACAAAGAGCTGGGCTGCTTTAACCAGGGTGATGATGGTTCCTGGGATTGCTGTGCCTCCCTGGCACCCGGGGCAGGGCTGTCGGCAGCACCCACAGGGGTCACTGCCCTGCCCTGCCCGGACAGGTCCTGGAGGAGGGGAAGGGAACAGCTCATCCCTGGAGCCTGAGCCCAGCCGGGCGAGCAGGGTGGGCTCAGCACAGCCCCGGCTCTGCCGAGGCACAGATGCAGCTGAAAATAGCCCCACGCCGGCTGCCAGCAGCCCATACGTTGTGTTATATATGTCTCAGCTGATGCAAAGGAAGGGGCAGGCGCTGAGCCACATGGCCCTTCACATGGGCACGGCCACATTCGGCTGCTCCTGGCTCCAAAATCCCCCAAAGGCATCCTCTGCCACGCTGGAGCAGCTCAGCCCGCAGCACCCGGCACCAGCCTGGCCCTCTGACACCACCCCACGGCAAGGTTTGCACAAAAATGAACCAGGCAGACCCCAAATACGGTGCCAAACACCCTTTCCCACTGATGGCCCCACATCCTGCTCCAGATCCCAACCCCTCTAACCCCCATCCCAAAATGTGTCACTCTGCAACCACCGTGTGCCTCAGTTTCCCCAGCTCTGTGACAGCACAAGGGGTAGCTCCCCAAAGCACACTCCTATGAAATTATATCCATGGGGATAAACTAGAGTCAAATCCAGACCTTATTCATTAAATCCTTGCATGCACGCACTCCCTTCATCCCCCAAAATTCTCTTTAACTCAGGTGGAGAAGCTTTCAGGCTGCCCAACACAGACCCCACCAGCAACTGGGGCTTCCTGCCCTTGTGAACACCCCACCAAGGTGGTGTTTCTGAAAATGCCAGAGTAATTCCCAGGAAAACCAGGAATAAGGAGAAGAGGCCACGTGGCCCTTTGGTGGTTAGAGCCAACCCAGCCGTCTGTGGGCGCTGGCAGATTAAGACTCATTTCCACTCAGGAAAGAAATTCAACCACAACTAATAAAATAAAGACAATAAATCACGGTTTCTCCAGCAGCTCTTCCTCCAGGAGCATCTATTTTTAGTGGGAAGCATCAATCACCACAGCTCCTGCTGTCTACAGGCAAAACCCAGGTAGGCAGAGCTGGGCCAACACGGGCACACACACGTCCCCCACCTGCACTGCCACTGTCCCCCAGGCAGAAAGGGGACACACAGGAGAACATCAGGCATGGCTACACCTCAGTACTGCGTGATATTCCTCAATCCCAGATGGAAAAGAGAAGCCACAAGGCAACAAAAGAACAAAGGAACGTGCCCAAGGCCATACAATAAATCAGTGGCAAAGCCAGAACCCGGCACAACTATCCTCTGCCAGCCCTGGAACCCCTGCACAAGAACCCTCTTCAAACAGGACAATCCTTACACAATTATTAACATTTGGGACTTTTCCTCAAGATTCCCAACTTCTCCTCACTGGAGACTGCGCAGCTCCGAGACAAATCCTTGCGTTTCACCAAAATAGCTGTTCCAACATCTCACTGGGGGAGACACACTGAGCACGATTATCACACCCAGCTGAGAAAATCCACACTGGGAATGTAAAACACGGGAGCCTCCCCGGCAGAGATCAGCATTCCAACACGGAGCACACGGACATGCAGGCAGGCACGGCACACGGAGCACCCCAGAGCTCACTGAACACACAAACCAAAATGAAATGACAACACAGACAAGGGTTCTAGTCACAAATCGAAACTAAAGCAACCAAAAAAAAAACCAAACCAAAAACAAAACCAAAAAACTTACATGGATTTTTTGCAATTTTCCTTCAGACATTATACACAGCAGTTGGGCTGTGTACTGAATACCTGATCCAAAAAGAAATATAACCACATTATGCAAACAGATGGGGGCAGGAGTCAGGTGAACATGCAGCTCTTAATAACAGTCATCTACGGGCTGAGAAAGCACCTCTGCATCCCCACAGAAGGGCTGGCATCGGGCAGATCTTCACTCCCTACACGGCAAAAGCCGGGGCTGTGCTGCTGCTGCCATCCCGGGGGAAAAGCCAAATGGCAGGACAGGGCAGAGCCACCGCGTCACAGACCTCGGAGCTGTCCCATCCCCTCCAACTTGTCATGTGAGGTTTTAAACAGAGGTGGGAAATAGCCAGGCTGGGGGAGGAAGCCTTTAGAAAGCCGAAAGGAAAGCATTTTATCTGCCTTAAAAGAAGAAAGAGCATTAAAAGCGCCGTGCCGGCAGGACAAGCCGGGATCATCCCGACACTTGAGCTCTCCGGGAAGCACCGGCAGAGGGGCACATCCCCCTTTCCCCACGCCGAGGAGGGTGCCTGAGTCTTTAAAACGGCGGATTGCTGCTCGGGAGGAATGGACTTTTTTATAGACTGTGGGAAACAGGGTTGCTATGATACAGGCAGAGGCATTTTCATGAATCCTGTGGCAAATAACATTGAATCCTGCTTAAGCAGACAACGGCAAGGCAGGTCTCCCATCACCCAGCCTCAGCAAACACACAGCAGATTATGTGCATCACAAAGACGCTTTTTGCAGACAAATACATCTTTTTACATGTATTTGATCTAAATAAAATTTGATCTATGTAGATCTTTTAGTTTGGGGACGTATTTTCCAGAGGGTCAGCACTTTGATTCCTTTAAAGGCATGCTCCCTCTGCCTCATCCCTGGGTTTGAGCATCCCCACAAAGGTGAAGGAACCCAGGGGAGTCACAGGGCCGAAGCACCCCCAGGGAGCAGAGCGTGACCTGGATGGTCCCACAGAGCTCCAGGACATGGAAAACTCCAATCCCAGGGATATTTCACACCCAGAATGCTGCAGGCACAGCCACTTAGGGACACAGGGATCAGTGGGGCTGGCAGCACTGTCACCCCAGGAAGCTCCCAGTGCTCCTCATGGGCTGAGCTGCTGTGACCAGCTCAGATGGACAGAGGGGCTCCTGCACGCCTGGAAACACCAAACTGCAGCTGCCAAACTGCAAAACTGGGGCTGGGGCAGGGGCTGGAGAGAGGGGAGCACTGAGGCCTGGGGTGGGGAACAGAGAGCAAGATAAAAAAGCAGCAAACCCACCCTCGCTCACTCTTTCACCTCTCGTTTCCTCTCTTTCCCCAAAAAATTCCAACAGGAAGCCCGAGATAACGAGAACAGTGCTGCTACAATAACAAAGTTTGCTGCTGCCAACTTTCCTACCGCCCTGCATTAACTTTCCCTCTTTAATTCCACCAGGCTTCAGGAGGATAAAAGGCAAAAAGTGGTAATAAAATCACCCAATGAATTCTCCCAGGCACATTCCGTGACAGGAAAAACTCAACTCCCGGTGCTCCCTCCGTGCACAACCCCTCGTCCTCCCCATGCAGCCCCAGCACAGCCCAGCCCAGGGATGGAACCAGAGGGGCACTGCAGAACGAGCCTTGGGGCATGGCAGGAACATCCACCCCCAAACAAGCATGATTCCCAAATATCTCCCCAGGAGTACAAGCTCTGGATCAACAAATGCACCCAGGAAACAGCGGTAGGTACTGGGCATTCCTTGCAGAAATCATATTGAAAGGTAAACCTTAGTGCCAGAGAGCCCTGAGAAAATAAAGATTCAGGCACAGCCACAGCCCACTGTAACTCGCTGGCCAGTTTTGGGGTTGGATTTTTGCTCCTTTCTCCACCTTTTCTCCTCCAAATCCCTTTGTCGCTCAAGGCTGTTCCCCCGAAAGGATGATTTTGGCTGCTGTCTGATTGATTCCCTCTCCATGGTGATCTCAGCTCATTTATTACCTTTCCAGGAGATTCTGCAACCTATAAAACTAATGACACAGGATGGCCAACAGGCAAACAGAGCAAATTCGAGCTGTTTAACAGCCCAAACCATCCTCAGCATCAATTTTATTCACTTGGGTTTTTTCAGAGAAGAAGACTGACTCAGTCTCCTGTGAAGTGAAGCAGGTAGCCCTTGCAGACAGCTACAAGTGAAGAGGAGGAACAGAGCCAGCAGGCACTGGAGCATCTTCCTGGGCTTGGATCCCCAGCTCCTGGCTTTCCTCCCCACTAAAACAGGCTTAACACTTTTGGGGATGATTGTTCCTACCCTGTGACTCAGAAAAAAAAATTTTCTCTTTTATTTAGAGCTAAAAGCACTTTGAAAGTGCCAAATTTGCCAGATTTAACTCCGTTTCCAATCGTGCCACCATCAAAAAGCCATCGGCGCCCGAACCCTGCTCGGCATTTAACTCCCAGCACACAAACCCTCACTGGGAAATAACTCCGTGTCTCCATCTGTAACCTCCAGCTTTGTCTTTATCCATCAGTTACATGGTCATTTTTTTTTCAGAGAACATCAAATAAATAACAGACAGCTGAAATGAGCATGAACTAATTAAATTATCAAGGCAATAAAATTCCAGTGACCATCAGCAAAGATAAAAACATTTTCAAACTGGTATTTTTGTTTGTTTTAAGCAATTCTGATTTTCTGGAGGGAGAAATAATATATTTTAAAATATCCCTAAGACCTCTAACAGAAGCACAGAACAGAGACATATTTTCCAGAGGAAAAGGCATTACTCTTTCCAGACATTCCCTTCGTATTCTCTCCAAACTTCTCGTGCTGCCACTGGAGCCCCCAGCCAGCCCTGCTTCCAAGCTGTAAACATTGCAATTTCGGGCTAGAAGCACCTCTAAGTGCTGGACACCTTTCCAGCAAGCCCGTAATACACAACTTAGCACTTCATTCCCCAGAAAATCAATGTAAATAAAGTCATGCGAAGCAACCCATCTTAGAAGCTCGTTACCCTTGAGGTGGGCAAAGATTTTTCTTAGATACATTCCCCAAAATTTGATATATACACACACACATGAAAGAAAGAAAAGAAAGGCAAAATCAATTTCTAGAAAATCAAAGCAAACCCCATCCCCTCTGTATCTGTTGCTTTAGCAAAGAAAAACAAAGCTTGCATTGCCCTTTCCCCCTTTGATCTTTCCTTCCCAATTTGCAGAGACAGAAACCACGTACAAGCAGAATAAAAACCCAGCAGGTTATGTTTCAGTCTCTCTCACATCTCTAAGAAAAGGAGCTGGGTTACATCACTGTGGACACAGAATTTAGAGGCTTTGGGGCTAAATCTTGAGAAATCAAATCAGATCATCAGGCAACACAGATAAATGCACTAAGTAGAAATTATCTTCTTTTTTTTTTCTTTTTTTTCTTTTTTTTTTGTGGATGAATGTTATTTTAGCAAAGATTTAATCCTATAACAGGATTTCTCAAGCATTCCCCCCCCACCTTAAAAATGCCCATAGCTCGATTCCATTGCACACACCAGCACCTCTCACCTGGCACCTACATGGTTACTCTGACAGACATTGCACATTCACTGCTTGCTAGAAATCGCACACAAAAACGACTTATTATTAACTTGAGCCTCTATTTCAAAGAAAAGCAAAACAACACAGCCAGTGCTCACCACAGACAGACCATTTTCACTCTGCTGCTGCTTAAAGAAGCACAGCTCTATCTCGCCAGCACAGAACCACGGAGGATTGGATCGCTGTTATTATTTATCACATTTAAAACCCCGGCAAAAGCAGCTACACTTACAGGCATACTTAAAAAGACAAGACATGACAAAAGATTTAGGGAGAGATAATAATACCAACGTCATACATATCACAGCGAGGCCATGTTGAAGCTCAACGCGTTTCCCCCCTCAGTAAGAAATCTCTCTCTCTCTTTCTCTCTCTCTCTCGCCTTTCTCTCTCTCTCTCTCCCGCTCGTGCTCTCTTGTTGAATTGCTAGTGGTAGTAGTAGCCCCCAACAGCTCAGGAGAAAAAATCCATTTAACGAGTGCCCAGGAAGAACATGAGTATGACATTCACAAGCAATAGCACCACAATCACTGCAAAAACGACCACCGTTTGAACATCCAAGGTCATGGTGCAATGCAGAACACTGTAGTGTTCGAGGTGTGGGGCTGGCAGATTTGGAGAAGTCAACCTCTGCTCTGTAAGACTGTCCATACATCCACCATGCTAGAATAGAGGAGAAAACTGTTCCTGGTTTTGGGTTGGTTCGTAATGCTTTGTGCTCTGCCTTTAGTTTCTCCCCTATCTGCTGTCTCTAGCTCATTCTGAGCCCGCTAAGTGAAGCATCATCACAACCAGTGAGCACTCGGGATGCAAAATCCTTCCTTTAGGAAAAGAGCGAGCGCTGTCTGCAAGCTTCTCTCTCTGTCTCGTCCCCCCTCTCTCTCCGGGTCTCTCTCTCGCTGGCTGGCTCGCTTTTTAATTCGTCAAGCCAGTGCAGATACGGAGCCCGTGTGAGTGTGACAGCTCTGCAAGCTGCTGCGGCTGCATCCCTCGGAGCGAGGCGGACCCTGGCGCATACTAATCAGCTCCAGTGACCAGGCAGCGACGGCATCCTGGCTGTCACTCAAACGCAGAAGGAAGCGCTGGCTCCATAAATACGCGAGGCTTCCGCCCGCCGTGACAGCGAGCGCCACGCAGCCGCGGCTCAGCCCCGCGCTCCCCGAGGCGGCTCGGATGCTCCGGCCAGGCGGCTCCGAGGCGGTTCCGAGGCGGTTCTCAGGCGGTTCCCAGGCGGTTCCCAGCGCTCCGAGCCGCGCACATCCCGCTCCGCACCGCCCCGGGATGCGGCTGAGCCCCGAGAGCCGGTGATGCCGGCAGCCCGCTCGGAGCTGGGAGGGGAGCGGGAGCAGAGCGGCTAAAATAATAAAAAGGCAACTCGTGGTAACCTGGGAATTGGCTGTGAGGCTGAAATGTGGGAATTGGGTAGGAAGAATCACGTTTAGCTCTGTACAATCGTCCTCACATCATGAATCCTTGAAACTCTCCTCAGCACTGTGCTGGCTGTCTCCATATGAGAGTTAAACTGAATTCTGACTCTACAGACAGATCTATAAAAGGGGGGGAGGAGAGATGGAGGATCTTTATTCCTTCCACAGCAGCCAGAAATGCTCATTCCTACATTAAAATCACACACATACACTCTCAAGTCTTTATGGTCCAGGTGCCAGGTGCTATCCCAAACCCCAGTCTCAGCTCCCAGAACCAGCAGGTACCTCAGAGAGGCATCACAATGCACACAAACCAGATACACTCAGCTGGAAAAAGCAAATGATTTTCCAGACAAAGACAAATATAGAAATGCTGCCAATGCATATGCATAATGCACTAAAATGTGCATCCGGGGGCTGAGCACGGCACCTTCCAGGAAAGCTGTGCCTCTGAACGCTCCCACACAGACACGAGGCCAACAGGCACCACACAGGCACCTCGTTTGTTCTCCTGCAGCAAACAGGGTGAGCTGGGCAGGAATTTCACATCTAAACCTGGCCAGCCCCATGGTTTAATTTTAACCTCAGCCCCACACCAAGGGGCAGCCTGTCCTGCAGGGTCCTTCCAGGGCACCAGCCTTTGGGGAAGGGGCAGTGGGTGATGCTCCTCACACCAACACTAAACCCAGCTCTTTAAGGCTTGGTTTCATTCTCTTTCTTTCCCTCAAAACCAGCAGGGTCCTGTATCCACCCCAAACACCATCAAAGGAGAGGCCATGTCAGGACTGGGTGTTCACAGGGTCTTCCTCGATGGCCCCCACTGGTTTCTGCCAGCCCAACACTCAGCCAGCCCATCCTGGTCATTTCTGACCAGCTCTGGAGCACTGCGGGCTCTGATGTGTTTGGAGATGCACAGGGTGGGTTGTGTCGAGCAGCAGTAGAAACAAGAACAGTTTCTTGTTTCAAGGTGGTTTATTTTGGGTGATAAGTGCCAGCCAGAGGCTCTCTCCAGCACCTGAGGCCCCTGCTCTGTCCAGGCAGGGAGATTCTCGTGCAGGAGGACAGTGAAAAGCCCTTTTTCACCTGTACAATCACAGGATTTAAAGCTGCCCCAGGCTGCACCATGAGCACACATGACAGGCTGTATCCAGGTGATGGATCTGCCTCATCCCCAGCTTCCAAACCAGCATTTTCTATCAAGGATCCATTTTTAGGATAGCCAGTCTGTCTGATGTAATTTTAGACTAATCAGAATAGCAAACATAGAATGATTCGGGTTGGAAGGGACCTTGGAGATCGTTTAGTTCCAACACATAATAGATGTGGAATATTTATTATTATTGCTACCATCCTTTCCCAAAACAACACAGGCAATTTTCCAAAACATAAACCTGAACTTACAAAAACGGCCAGGAAAATCCAATTTTAGTCTCAGAAGCAGCAACGACTTCCCCAAAACGTACAACCAGCTTGAATTTAGAGGGATTTTATGGCCAGTTTATTTTTTCCTCTAAACTGCAGTGAGCACAGAGGGAGCCTGGGTGTGGAGCCCAGAGGAAATGTCAGAAAAAGCTCAGTGGGGATGTTCTGCTGGTCCCCAGGGCACGGGGACCCTCGGCAGGCACAGCCCATCCCTGTCTCTGTCTGCTGGAGGTGCCAACCTGATTTCAAGGCAAAACCCCCTTTGCAGGGAGGCAAGGGAGGGAAAGCGGGGCAGGGGGAGCAGCAGAGGCTGGGAAACCTCCAGAACAAAGGTGCAGGGCTCACACATGCTCACTGAGCTCTTCCGGAGGGTGTCACTGCCAGCACCGAGCCTTGCCAGCGCTGGGGCCGGCGTTCTGCCGGAGCCGAGCCACTCACAGCGCGGGGGAGGGCACGGAGCATCCATCAGCACAGCCACGGAGACAGCCCCTCCTGAGCTGCCGGCCCCAAAACCCTGCCACGGCACCCACGGGGGGTGTGGGGACCCCAAAACCCTGCCACGGCACCCACGGGGGGTGTGGGGACCCCAAAACCCCGCCACGGCACCCACGGGGGGTGTGGGGATCCCAAAACCCTGCCACGGCACCCACGGGGGGTGTGGGGACCCCAAAACCCTGCCACGGCACCCACGGGGGGCTATGGGGACACCAAAACCCCACCACGGCACCCCCGGGGGGTGTGGGGATA
>JBBMKD010000194.1:17841751-17856111 GCA_037834095.1 Argya squamiceps
CTCTCCGGACGGACAGCAGCCAGGGAAGGAGGCAGGACCCACACAATATCCATCCAATTTTTTATCTGCATCCATCTGATGGGCACACGGATGGGACAGGGAATTCTGGACACGCAAATAACAAACAGAGGGGCCCTACACTGACATTAATTACAGGCCAGGAATTCTGGAGCAAGCCAAGGAAACGGATGATGCCAAATCCTCCCGTGCAGAACACAGCGGGCTCAGCCCTGTGACCACGTCTCCCTCCAATGGATGTCTCCAGTAACTAGCACATCCCACTCCTTGCAGCTCAACAAACGCAGCTCGCACTCGGCAGCCAGGATTTGGGCTTGGGGTGTGTACAGCTCCTGATTCCCCTGGCAAGGACAGGGCCCTGCTCCCCACAGGAGGAGCCAGGACAGCCCAGGGGTGTGTGGCTGTGCACGGTGTAAGCTCCAATGCTCTGTCCTGCTGTCAATCCCTGTGCAGAGTAACAACCTCCACTCCTGGACAGGCAGAGGCATCTCTGTTTCCTCATGAACTGGAAAAATGAGCCACTAAACTCTTAACCTTGATGAAGCAGAGAATTCCAGCCATGCTGCTGTAGGAAGTGGTGTGGCAGAGCGCTGGGATGGGACAGGAGGAGCCCAAATCCCAAATCCAAAGCCCAAACCCTTTGGCCAAAAGAGATAAATCTCAGTGAATCGGGAGAAATTTCACACAAAACAGTGTGATCATGTTTTGAGCAGGAATAAAATTAGTCTGGATGGATGGAATCCATGGCCAAGGTGAAAACACTGCTGGTGACTGTCAGGCCCAAACTGCTTTGGCTCCTCTGGAGCACTCACCCCAGACCCTCATGGCACCATGAGGGAAATTTAAACTTTCCAGCTGAATTAATCCTGCCCCAAGAAGGAACAGGCAGCCGTGGTACCCAGGGATGTGTGGGCCCTGCTCCTCCAGCCCCAGTCTCCCTTGCCAGGCACTCACAAACACTGCTGTGACGTTGGGGCAACATGTGGGGGGTGACTCACAGACTCCATTAGAGATTATAAGAAAACCATTAAATTATTTTTTTTTCTAAATCTAGGCAGGAATTAAGCTGGGGGTTTCAGAGATTAAAGGCCAGCGAGATTATGATTTGCTGTTTCCAAAAAGGAGGATTTCCTTAAGCTGGGAGTTGCCTCTTTTTCCTTTCTCTTCACAGAATGCCTGACAGAGCCCTGGGCCAGATGGGAGGCACCAGCCTGAGAGCAGCAGAGCTGCTGCAAAGGACACATTTCTCCTCCAGAATCTCCATAATCTTGTATGTTTATGGAATGGCTTCATGGGAAGCTTTTAAAAAATCCCCAAACATCCAAAATTCCTTACCCAAACTGCAAAATGGAGGAATACTTGTAGAGATTTGGACTTGGGCCTGATTAGGGCTGTGAAAAATTAACTTTCCAGTCGCCCACATTTCCTTGCTTGTCCACTCCATCCCTCAAATGGAAAGCTCCTCACTGTCCACATCAACTTGGGACTTTTTTCCAGTAATTAATTGCCTCTTTCTAAAGGACTGTGTAAGATGAGGGCCAGCAAGGCAGTGAAGTGGGAGAGAGCAGGGAAGGAGCACACGAACAAGATGCCCTTGGGGCAAGCCTGGGAGTGCTGGAAAGAGAAGAAATCAAGTTTCTAAGCCCACTTCTGCAATGTTCAGAGCACACAGGGCACTGCTGGGGGTTGAATTCAGCTGCACCTGCATGACCACCTGGCCAGGAGCTGCACAAAGCCCAGAGGTCATGGGGAAGGACCTGAAAAAACCCCACATGAGAAAAATCCACAAGAATTTCACCAAAAGATGAGCCAGTGCTGAGCCACAGCAGAGATGTCCCGATGGGATCAGTGTCACAGCCCCTGTGACACTCCACAGACCATGCTGAAATGGCACAGAGAGCCTGTCTGGGGGCACTGACTCCTTTGTGCTCCTCTGGATTGCAGTGAGAACAACAAACCTTCTATTTTTAAGTTTACTTGAACTTAAAGCATTAAGACAGACTAAAATCTCCTGCCCCTGGCAATGGTGGTGCAAGTGCTTTCTGCTCTCCTTGCATCTGCTGCACACTCCAGCCTGCACTCCAGAAACATCTTCAGATTCCTCATGATGAAAAAGAAAATAACCTCCCCTCATATCCTGCAGAAATCAGATGTGGTAACACCAATTACCCTGGTCACAAGGACTTCAGAGGCTGAGCAAGTTCTGTTTAAAAGGATCCATCCAATTCAGATGCTCATTCCAACCTTACGTAAGCTCCCCTTGTCTGAAAAAAAACCTCCAGTCCCTGGCCTAAAGGAACACAGAGACCTTTACTCCTTAATTTTATTTCTCAGCTTTTGGGCTCACTGGTGAGCCTGGAAAAAGGTAAAGAAAGCAAAGCCCAAACTGCAGATAAAACCAAGCCAAGTCCCTTCCTTGGGGGAAGAGAAGTGCTCCCTCCAGGCACTCTGACATTAAATTGCAGAATCTTTACATCAGCACAGGTCTGGGCAAAGTGGTGTGTGAAAAAAAATTATTATCTGCTAGAAACTAAAACAAAACCCTTCTCAACTCGGGGTCAGTGTCCCCAGTGGGGTCCCTGAGCAATTCAGCTGCACAGAGACAGGGAAACTGTCTGGCATGAAAATCAAAGGGTGCATTTCAGCACCTGCAAGGGAATGAGGATGGAAAGCAATGGCCAGGGCTCCCTGCAGCCTCCTCACCCCCCTCCTGTGACACTTGGGCTTCACCTTCTCAAGACACTGAGAAAAGGAAAAACCATCTCATTAAGAAGTTGACCCATGGGTCTCATGTTCTTCACACAAATTAACCCAGAGAATTGGATGTGTTTCATAGAAATCGTTTTCTCCCCCTCTCTCCTGCCTCCCAAAAGAAGGAGAGGGAGCAGCCTATTGAATCTGGCACTCTTTTAATGAAGACAACAGTGCAAGCCAACCTAATGAAGTAGGAATTCCAGATGGATAGCAGTAGGTGTATGAATAGAACATAGTGCACTCATTTTTATCAGCAATATCAGCATTAAAAAATAACTTTATAGCCTTTTTCTACTTTATTTTCCTTTCCCCAAGTGAGGCAGGTGAATGTCAGTAGGCTCCATTCCCTCTCCCAGCTCAGTGGGATTCCCTGCAGTGAGAGGGAGTTCAGGGTGCTGCCTTCCAGGAATGGTCAGTGCTGCCCTCCTGCAGCTGGTGACAATGTGTGACAGCCAAGGGGGCCCTGGTTGTGACAGAGGGACCCTGATTGTGACAAAGGGACCCTGGCTGTGCCAAAGGGGACCCTGGTTGTGCCACAGGGACCCTGGTTGTGCCAAACTGATCCTGGCTGTGCCACAGGGACCCTGATTGTGACAGAGGGACCCTGGTTGTGCCCAAGGGACCCTGGCTGTGCCAAAGGGGACCTTGGTTGTGCCACAGGGACCCTGATTGTGACAGAGGGACCCTGGCTGTGCCCAAGGGGACCCTGGCTGTGCCAGAAGGACCCTGGTTGTGCCAAAGGAAGCCTGGTTGTGCCAAAGGAACCCTCACTGTACCAAAGGGGCCCTGGTTGTGCCAGAGGGACCCTGGTTGTGCCACAGGGACTCTGGTTGTGCCAAGGGGACCTTGGTTGTGACACAGGGATCGTGGTTGTGCCAGAGGGACCCTGGCTGTGCCAAGGGGACTCTGGCTGTGCCAAAGGGACTCTGGTTGTGCCAGAGGGACCCTGGTTGTGCCAAAGGGATCCTGGTTGTGAGAGAGGGACCCTGGCTATGCCAAGGGGACCCTGGCTGTGCCAAAGTCCCCTGGCTGTGAGTGATCACAGGGACAACCCCCCCTGGGTGGGACACACAGGCACAGGAAGGCACCTGGCTGCTCCAAGCAGCACATTTGCACTTCTGTGTTGGGGATCAGCAGCACCAAGGGGAAAATCCAACGGGATGGGGCTGAGGTTTGTGGTGCTGCTGAAGCACCAGGCCCTGCAGGACTGGTGAGGGCTTCAGGTGCTGCCTGAAACAACACCCAGAGAAGGTGCATTGCAATTCACTGCGTGCCCAGAGTTCCCCTGGGTCACATCCCAGGAATTCTGCAGCGTGGCAGAATGGGGAGAAGGGGTTGGGATCCCCTCTGAACACACTTCTCAGCTTCAGTGGGAGCCACCAGAGCTCCAGCCAAGGAACTCTTTACTTCTCATCCAGACTAAGCAGGAGATTTCCCAGGCTGAGCCTGGCTCCTGGCAAAGGCACTCCTGCTTTTCCCAGACACAGCACTCTGGCCAGACCCTACCAACACTCATCTTTCCTCTCCCTGCCCATATTACATAATAAGCATCTGCATTTTTTTTTAAGTCATCTTTTCATAACAATAGAAACTATTGGAGCCCGAGATAACTTGATGAATTTTTCCTATTATCTAAGAGCTTAGTCACTCAGGGAATTAGTCATGTTCAAAATAACAGCCAGGCTCAAAGAGATTCAGAGCAACCATTCCAGAGCAGAAGCAGCTAATGTCATAAATACATTAAGATGTCAGCTTGAAGCATTTCAGAGATTTTTCAAGAAGTGTTTAAAAAAGGAAAAAACCCTTTGATGAGATACAAGGAAATCAGGTTCTCACAGTTAACAACACGCTGTGGTTTGCAAAGGCTCAAACCCTGAAAGCCTGAGCAGGAGGGACAGATGGACCTGGTGACCACATGGGGTGTGTGGCTTCACAGCCTGCTCACAGCTCCACGAAATGCTGCTTCCCGTGCCTATGGCACCCTCCCAGGGTTTTCCAGACATCCCTGATGTATCTCAAGAGACAGAGGAGTTACTGGTGTGTCCCTTATCCAGCAGGAACTGGGGCCAGAGCCGTGGAAATGGAGCCAGGCCTCCTCCCAGCCCCTCCTGGGACTGCCACAGGACAACCACCAGCATGGAGCAGGGATTTATCCAAATATTTTCATTTACCACAGCACCAGCTCTTTCTGAGCCTGCACATTTGGCACAGCAGCACTAGCAGGAGGCTGTCACTGAAAGGTTAAAGCAGCCCCAAAGTGGGAGAGAAATGGAAAACTGAACAGCAACTACAGGAGAAAAATCCCACAAAGAAATGCATTTGGTGGGATGGGTTTTGGGGGCTCCATGGCACTGCAGCACCCACAGAATTCTCCAGTGCATTGCAGAGCTCAGGCAAGCCAAGCATCAACCTCCAGCGACAGGAGACCTGGATGAACAGGAACAAACTCCCAAACTTTGCACTGTGCTGTGGAAAAGCCCTCTGTGCTGACGCCACAGGGCATGGGGACCCTGCAGGACAGCCACAGCACTCAGGAGCTTCCCTGGGACTGCTCCAGCACTCCCTGCTCCCTTTGATCTCTGCAGGAAAACTGCTCTGGGCCTTCCAGTCCCCTTTTTCCCTAATGTCTGGATACCACCAGCTCCTCATTCCATCCTGCCCTGGCCTGGCTGCTCTCCACCAGCTCATCCAAACTTTCAAAAAGGAAAAGTCAAACCCAAACTGCTTTTTTTTCTACTTCTCTTTTCCAGACTTCACATTGAAGTTTTTAGGATTGCAGAGTGCAAAGAGTACTTTGTACTTCCAATACCCTGTGATTTTCAGAGTGACAAGTAGAAAAGAATCAGTGAGGAACAATGCTGCTGACCTGCCCCACTCAGACATCTCCACTGGCAGCATTTGGTGCATCACTTTGATTCACTGAATTCATTTTCACCATGTTTTAGGTTGTGATGATTTACAAGAGTTTACTCTTTGCTTGCCAGAGAAATGGAAAATATCAAGAGCAGCTTGATTTTAAGTCTTTGAACAACAGGCAGTGTAAAAATATCACTATTTATGGCTGTAAAAGAAAAAAGCTGGGACTGGATCTACTGAAGGTGGTGGCTGCACTCCACCTGGGCTGTCACAGGTGCAACATTAAACACAAAAGGAGATCTTTTGTGAGGAAATACTATGGAAGATTCCCACTTGTGTTACTTGTAATACAGTCAAAGATTTGGGGAAAAAACTCTGCCCTTGTCAGATAAAAACCTGTTCCAGAAGAGGCTGTATTTTGTCCTGATTTAATCCAACTCATCTAATTACCATGCTGGATCAATACCCTCTGAAGAATGCCAGACCAAATAATCATTGCACTCACACACTGCTCAGATGTGCAGATTGATTCTCATCACTACCAATGACAATTAGTTGAATTTTGCTAGGTTAGGAACAGATACTAGAGAGTTTAGCAACGTGGTACCAGTGAAGCATGGAGAACACCCCCATGGGATGTCAGCATAATTGGCAAAAGATTAATTGTTTAAAAAATGGGCAGCAGCACATGCAAAAGAGGGAAAAAAGAAGCTCCGACAGCTTAATATTATGGAATAATAGCTTGGGTTCAGGGGCTGCTTTGGAAAAAAAAAGCCACCTGCCACGAGAACAAAAGGTACTATCACTTGTAAAGCATTAGTGACATGCTTCTTAAAGATGAGTAACTCTGAAAGGGAGCAGATCTGAGTCTTGAACCCAAGCTGAGAACAACAGAGAACAGCATTTTGAATAAATCAGTGCTGTGAAGAACTTGGAGGAAATCAGGCTAAAATCCAGGTTTTGACCAATGTGCTTGAGCAGAACAAAGTGCAGGGATGCTGCCGGAATAAATGTATATTGCTGGTCTTTAGCAGCACACAGAAAATAATACTGGAGTCAAAAAGAGCTGAAAAACCATAACAGAGACTGAGTGCCCATGGAAATGGGTGCAGAGATGCTCTGGATGAAAGGCTGAGGTTGTGCACAGCGTGGCAGGCTGTGTGAACACAGCAGCCAACCTTCACTCAGGAGCAAACAGAGCTGCTTGATAGTTCCATAGTACATTTTAGCCAGCAGACTGAGGTAATAATATTCCCACTGAATTGCTGAAATGCAGCTACTCCTGGTGAGGAATAACTCACTTGTTTAGCACAGTCCACCAAATGATCAACATCTAAAGTATTAAAATTTCAAATAACTTACCAGCAGGGACAGCAAGGAAAATCTGCATTGGAGGGAATATTTCTATCCACACTGGCACTTGGCCAGGACATCTGGACCAACACATCTTATCTTGCTAAAGGAGCAGAATTTGTAGGGACCAAGTGTTGGCAGCACCTTGGCTTTAGGTGCTCCCAATATCCCTGTGCTCCAAGGGCAGGAGCCCCTGAACCTCAGGCCACCCATCCCCAGGGAAACAGACTCCTCACTGCCAGGGACTGCAAACATCTCTGCTGGATTCATCTTATTTATCTATCTACTTTGCTGGTTTGAAATAATTCTTTATTTTCAGATAGCTGGAGACATGTGGAGTATCTCCAAATACTGCTGAGGCTGTTGAATTGCTGTATAAAATATAGAAACCACAGCTCTCTCTTTTATTTTTTCCCTTGTTAGAAGGAGCAATATTGGGAAATTCCCGGATAGAACCTGCTTCAAAATCAACTAATGGAGTTTTACTTTCCCCTAAAAATATATTACAGGCTATTCACTACTACAGTAACCACTTAATTTCTCTCCAAGAAAAAGCAAAGATTAGACTAATGAGAACAGAACAACACAGCCGGCAGCAAGGAAGGAATCGGGGAAGATGAGAGGGCAAGAAAAGTGTCAAGCCTTGTGCTGTGTCAATTAGAGAAGCAGTTTGTCCTGCACCATCCCCAGCCCCTCCCCAGCGGGGCTCACCTGGGAGAAGAGGGAAAAGGAGGCGAGAGCCTCATGGGGGTTCCCAGCACCACTTTTTATCCCTCACAATGGGAACACGGCGATGCTCAGACACGGGCGGAGAGGGGCGAAGTGCGGGACAAGGAGGATGAGGAAGGAATCCCATCCCTCGGGATGTTCCCAGGGTGGGAGGCAGCAGCAAAGCCCCCGAGGTGCTGCTGGGTGGCAGACGAGCCTTAACAGAACCCAAAACAAACGCGTGCTGTGCTGCAGGCTGCTGCCCACACCGCACATGGCTCTGCCAGCACGGCCGGAGCCTTTGGGGAGCACAAACCCCGTTTGTGCGGGGATCGGAGAGGGGATGGAGGGCAGGAGGAGCACGGGCAGCGATCCCTCCCGAAGGCTCCCCGCCGCCAGCAGCATCTGCCGGTGCCCCCGGAGCCGGAACGCGGGGGCTGAGCCGGGTGACGCCAAGCTCGGCCTGAGCACAAGCGGTTCCGGAGCCGGGACCAGCCCGCAAGGATGGCCGAGAACGCGGGGAAGGGCAAACCCAAACACACCTGCCCAGCCCAGCCCCGCTCCGAGCCGGGGGGGAAATGCCGCTGCAAAGGCAAGGAGGGCGAGCTGGGGCGGAGGAGGAGGATCTGGCTAACAACCGCATCGCTTCCCGGGGAAGTTTCTCAATGAGACGGAGGGGCCCTGCTGAGCTGGGGGAACTTCCCCGCTTCCCCCCCGGCACAGGCAGCCCTCGGAGCCGCCTCAGCGGCGTGTACAGCGGTAGGAGCTGCTTTGGTGGAGCTCCCCACGCCGGAGGAGTGTCTGCCAGGCTGCCGCAGGCGCGGGCAGGGACACCGGGCTCGGCGGCACATCGGGCTCCCCCCGCACCGCAACTCATCATCCGGCGGAGGGGCACATCTGACAGGTCCCGGCTGCCCCAGCCAGCCCTGTGCCGGCACTCCTCTCCTCCAGGGCTCTCCCACCACACACCCCACACGCCGGGGAACCGGGCAAAGCCTCTGCTGCTCTCCCCCGGACCCACCGGCTCGCCCTACGGATCCCCCTCCCCAGCCCTGCCGCTCCCTCCCACGCCCCGAGGCAAGCCCACCCTCCTTCCTTTCTTTTAATTTCTTCTTTTGCTCAGCAGTTTGGGAACGCAGAGTCTATAAAATGGCTACAGAGTGATCAATGCTTTCAAGGACAGGGAGTAAAGGAGGAGTCAGGAGATAGGACGGAGGTTCATTTCCCTGTCAAAGTACTGCAATAAGAGGAAAAGAGAAAGACATAGCTACCTGAACTCACCATTCCTGTTCCATCCCTTAGCCACTGCATCTTGCTTCTGATGATGTCCTTATTATCAGGGAGGGGAAGGAAAAAAAAATCCCTACTGCCTGGCGAGAGCTGGCAGGAAAAAAAAGAAGCCCCCCACCCCCACCCTAGCCTGGAGCTTTCAGTCAGCCATCCCTCAGCCCGGCAATCCCGTGCCTGTCAGGAGCACGTTATTAGCAGCCTCCTCACTACCTGGGATTGTGCTTATTTATTTCAGTCACGGACCGAGGGATTTGAGGGGAGGGGGATGTCCTTTTTTTTTCTCTTTTTTTTTTTTTTTTTCCTGCCGTGCTTTGAAACTCTGCAAGAGGGGAGGGGAGTGGAAGGGAGGGGACCGATGCGAACTTGGGGAGGGTCCCCGCAGGCGCCCAGCGCCCCGGGCACGCCGTGCCCTCCCTGCCGGTGGCCGGTCACCCTCGCCCCCAGCGCTGCAGGACGCCGGCTCTGCAGAGCCAGCACATGCTCCAACGCTCAGCAAGGGGCTGGGGATTTTGCTGACGTTCAAAGGGCAGCAGGTTCTCATTCTGCTCTCCACATGAAGGATGGAGTCCCTTTCCCACTGAAAGCAAAGCGCCCAGCCCAACCCAGCGCTGCACCTGCCCGGGGTTGATCCTCCACCCTGCTCCCCACTCTGGGTGCTCATCCCCTGCCTGCTCCCCCGGATTTCCCCCACTTTCTGGCCACAGCCAGCAAACGAGAGCCGCGCTGCACAGTTAAGAAAGCAAACACACTCGTTAAGCGTTGCTCATCGATCCGGCCACCCACCACGTCGAGGGAGAGGAGATCACGGTGTCTGGCGCTGGGTAGAAGAGGCGGCGGCAGCATATGGGATGTGTAGAGCCAAGTGGGAACGGGGCTGAATCCCGGCGGATCCTCCAGCTGGGACACGCACATCGACATGGTTCTCCCCATGGCGGGGACGGGACACCGGGGTGGCAGGAGTTGGCCAAGGCCGCTCACGGCGCCGGTGGCGCAGCCCCTGCCTCCATCCCGGGGCTCGGTGCCCACAGGAAGGGGCAGCCCGCAGCACTGACACACCCCTGAGTACAGGAAAATGCCCCGCCAATATTCCCAAAATCCCCAGAATTGGCAGCTGAGTCTGCAGGTGGCTTTAGGGACGGGAGAAGACAGGTAGGAATGGTGGAGATGAGGTGGGGGATGGCTGGCAGCGTGCTCTGGGCACAGGCAGGACACTGGGGACACTGGACATGCTGCATCCACGCACAGGATATGCTGTAAAATCTGCCGAGAAGCTCCAATCTCCTCAGTTACAGCTGCAGAGGATTTAGGGTTGTGTTTGCATAGGTTTTTTTTCTCCATGCCTCAAGGGCAGAAGGGCATTTGGATCTCCCGCTCCTGGCCTCCGGAGGAGTCAACGTTTTTTCCTGCAGCTGGAGATTTTGAGTCAGGGAACAACACGCAGCTCCTCGTGACTGCCACTTTCTGCTGGTCCTGGGCCGTTCAGCAGCATCAGAGCTTAGGTGTCTTCACTTATTTATTGAAATGGGACAGAGCAGAAGTGCAGGCAGGACTGAAGGGATGCTGCCCAGCATCTCTGCACTGCTGGGGCCCCACACAGCCTGCTCCAGTTCCATCAAGCCATATCCCATCACCTTCTGTACAGGCACTGACAGCCATCATTATTCCCAGAGATGGCTGACAAAAGAAGGAATCAGGAGACAAATGCTTAGAGCTGTCCAAACTTTGGAATTTTGCCTGAGTTTCAAGTAACAGAAACACCAGGTAAGTTATTTACATCCACAGGAGGGCTCTAGCTGGAAAATCCCACCTCTGACAGCCATTCTGGAATGTGTTGTCAATCAGGGACAGCCCCATCTCCTGCAGCAGCAGTGGCCATGGGTTTGTAGAGCCCTGGAATTCAGACCTCACAGGTACCTCACCTGTTTGGGATGTCAGACAGAGCCAGCACAAACTCACCACCTGAATCAAAAGCTGCAGGGGCTGGGAGGGCTGGGACAGCAGAACTGACTGACAGACATCCTGAATGAACATTGCTTCAGAAACTGGGACTAAAAACAGAGCAATGATCAGGTTATCTCTAACTCAAGAGTAAATATTTTTTCTACCAGGAAATATTAAATAAGACCTGCATTGCTGTCAGCACACACACACAGAATACAACAATGACCCTCCTAAGCACAAGATCAGCTTTAGACCATGCACTGCATCATCCCAGTAACTCCACTCACTGTGGTCAAAGTTGCACCCTGGCAAGGCAGATGGAGGGGGATTTGTCTGGCACATCCCACCCTGTTGCCCTAATTGGGAACGTGGATTTGGAGGAGGAGGAGGATTTCTGTGGGGGACTGTTACACACAAGCACAATGATCCCAGTTTCTCTCCTGGCAGCTGTTGATCAGGCCTGTCAATAAGGCTCACATTCCACTGTTTCACTTCCTATCCCTTGTTTCCACTAAGCTGATTTGAGAAGCAAACCAAGAGTTGCCAGGTTAATTCTTGCTCCCTGCAAAAGGTGCTGAAAGGCAAGAAAGCCTAAGATCAGCCAAATCTCTGAATGGGCAGCAGGCTGCACACAAATCCCATCCTGCCCAGAGCAGTGGGGCAGCCGTTCTCTCTGGCACAGGGAGAACCCAGCTGCATTTCCCTGCCAAGAAAATGCACCTCTGCTGCCTCATTGTCAATGCAAAGCGCTCTGCAGGCAGCCAGCGGGCAGGGGACCAAGCCCAGAGTCCCTGCCAGAGCAGGGGGAGCAGGGAAAAGCCACCTGTGAGCTCCTCCTGGGTCCTGTGCAGGGCTGGGAGTTGAGCTGTGATGATCCTTGTGGGCTCCTTCCAGCTCAGGATATTCAGGGATTCTCACATTCTCCATCATGGAGATGGAAAGCATCTTCCAGGGATGGTTCCTGTGCCAGGAGCTGAGGGCACAGGGGGCTCAGTGCCCACCCAGCACAGCCCAGACATGGAATATTCCCCAGCACAGCCCCGAGCTGGGTGTGACTCACAGAGCACTGTGCAATTGTGCCACGGGCACTGCTCTGGCAGGAAAACCCACACTGCCCACGGGGAAACAGAGGCAGCTTTCAGTGTGTGCTGGTTGGGCACAGAGCTTGCACTGCAGGCTCCTGCCCTGGGATTTAGCTTGCAAAAAAAAAATGGGATTTCTACCACCTGAGCACGTCCCACTGGGGCACTGGGGAGGGAGGCAGGGATGAGGCTTTCCTCAGGTGGTTTGTCTGGGGGATCACTGCAGAGGAAATCCCCAGGGAGAACTCAAGGATTGCTCAACAATAACACAATGTGCAGGCAGTCTCAGCAGAGCTGTGGTCTGGTCATAGCTGACCTGTCACAGCCTCCAAAAATTTCTGTCTCTTTCCAGAATAAGAACCAAAATCAGCTGGTGTTGCTTCACCCTCAGACAGCCCAGTCCAGTCTGAGTTTTCCTTGTGACTGCCAGTGATACCAATAATGGGCAAGAATCTCCCAGGGGAGCAGAGAAGTGAAGGCAGGGAAGGAAGGGGCAGTGTTTACCTCTGCAGTAGCAGTGACTGCCGAAATTGTCAGATTAATGCCACTTTTCCACGTGTAACTTCTTTTCTCCTGATTCCCTGCAGCTGGAGAGGCACTCCAAAGCCAAGCAACTGGCTTTGAGCAGAAGGACACTCAGTATCACACCACAGTGAAACAGCAAAAATAACCTCCATCCTTGTGCCTCATCCAACACATCTGGAGTCATGGAAATAACACACAGGAGACTTTACCAACATTCCCACTGCAATCCAATTCCCAGTCCAATCCTCCCAGAACTCACCCTGCTCTCCCACCATTATTTACAGTATTGCAGGGCAGCTTTTGGGAGCAAAACCCTCATTTGAGACACCCAGAACACAGCCCTGGGCTCCCAAACATGAAGGTTCATTTTCTTGCAGCCTGTGAGAGCAGCATTGCAGGATTTCACCTGCCTCTCCAGTCTTTTCCTCCTGCTATTGATTTACCACATCACCACTGAAATCTCCTTTAGATCTTCAAGGCCTCCCTTCCTTAATCCCACTGGAAGAATTTTGCTCTAAACCACTCTCTGGATGTGGGAACCTTTCCCAAAATGCTTCTCCCCCCACTCTGCTGCTGTTTTCATGAGAGGATTTCCCTTCTTTTGCCTTTCACCCACTGCCTTCCCTCCCCAGCTATGATGTTGCATTGGACAACATCCCCCAGCCAACACCTCCCCATGGAAATTCCAGGCTGGAATTTCCTCACTGAGGCAGGAGAGGCTGGCAGTGCCCTTTGAAGAGCTCTGTCACACACTGGTATTTCACTGCTGCACGAGGCAGATGTTCTTCATTCCATATCAGAGAGCACAAATATGTTCCTGCAGTCATTGTCTCTACTGAACTGCAAAGAACAGGCACCAAATCCTACAGGTTAATTAATGAGAAAGGAGGGGAATTTGTCTAACCTCTACTAGGAATTCTCCAGCCTGGCTTTATAAACCAATCAGCCACGCTACACAGCTATGAAACACGTACCTTCCTGCAAGGAAAAAAAGCCCAAACCCCATGGAACAGTCTCCTAATGGCCCAGTGCCTTTCTGATTAGCACAGCAATAACAAAGTGCTTCGGGCTCTAGCAAAGTATTATTATTATTTATGGTACATTACAAGGGAGTTTGTTTGTTCTTTAATAGGAGATGACATATTCAGAGGCCCAGATACGAGTGTCCTCCTGAACTAACTCTGACACAAAGATAGTTTCAGTCATAAATTATAGAATCACAGAACCATAGGGCTGGAACAAGTGCCTGGAATGCTCCTCTCTGATGGATGTGGTTGGGATCTGGCTGTTTAGCACAGCAAGGGAGAGAGATCATTACCTGAGAACCCCTCACCTCCCAAGGTGGTCACTGGGGAGCCCAAAGCTGCCTCCCCCTGCTGCAAACCCCTTCTGCAGGCTGGATCAGCTGTATGCACGCTCTGTATGCTGGTAAAACTCGAGTTATTTCGAATTTAATTCTGTGCATTGGGCATTATTAATTAATTGCAGTATTTATATTTAGCAGTCACAGTGCAAACAGCCCCCATCTGGCTCCAGGCAGAGGTGTGTGACACACACAGCCTGCTCCATGGGAAAGGAGGGCATGGACTGGGCATGGATTGGGCATGGAGTGGGCATGGATTGGGCATGGAGTGGGCATGGATTGGGCATGGATTGGGCATGGATTGGGCATGGATTGGGGATGGAGTGGGTATGGATTGGGCATGGAGTGGGCATGGAGTGGGCATGGACTGGGGATGGATTGGGTATGGATTGGGCATGGATTGGGCATGGATTGGGCATGGATTGGAAATGGATTGGGCATGGCGTGGGCATAAATTGGGCACGACCTGG
>JBBMKD010000194.1:17858036-17873424 GCA_037834095.1 Argya squamiceps
CCCAAACCCGCAGCCAGACGAATACCTGAACTCTCCTGCCTGTCCTAAAACAACAGCCAGACTCACACAGGGCTGCTGCCTGTCCCAAACCCACAGCCAGACTCACACCCAAACTCTCCTGCCTGTCCCAAACCCACAGCCAGACTCACACCCAAACTCTCCTGCCTGTCCCAAAACCACAGCCAGACTCACACAGAGCTCCTGTCTGTCCTACAACCAACAGCCAGACTCACACCTAACTCTCCTGTCTGTCCCAAACCCACAGCCAGACTGACACAGAGCCCCTGCCTGTCCCAAACCCACAGCCAGACCCACACAAACTCCTGCCTGCCCCCTCTCCCCCAGCCAAAGCCCGTGGGGGTCTCACTGGAGCTGGGTGCCTTTGGAGGAGGCAGCCCAGCCTGGTCCTACACCCAGAAATCCACACAAACCCCTGAACAGAACTGCTTTTCCTGCCATGGGAAGCACAGCAGTGACTTGGCATGGCCTGATGCAGGCACAGCACAGCTCCCACTCAAACCCAGGGGATTCCTGCCTCAAAAACAACTTTACAGCTTGGCTCTCCACCAGCAAAGCACAAGGCAAGGAGGTTGGACCCCAGGATCTCTCATCTCCACCAGGCAGGTGAGGCCTTAACAAGCAGCTCATACTCATGGCCACAGTTGATGGGAATGCAGGGAGCCATCAGAGGAGCCTTTCACATTCACTCAGCTCTCCTCTCTCTCTGCTGTTTAATTCAAGCTGTGACCCCTGGCCCTGGATGCTGAGCTGAAGCAGCTCAGCTCCCAGCCCTGCTTTCATGGCCTCAGTCAAGTCTGAGTTACCAGGACGTGTTGGGAGACCCAGGGGTGCAGGGAGGAGGACACAGCCCAGCAGGGAGGGCTCCTGGAGCAGCCCAACCTCAGCCCTCCAAGTGTGGGGTGTCCAGTGATGGGCACCCAGGACAGTGAGGAGTGTTTTGACCAGGATGATGTACATTTAGTCCCTACATGCCCCTTTTTCCAGTGTGCCTGGGTCAGGTCAATCCCAAGGTTTCTAGTGCCCTCCTGCACATTTCCCTCCCTGCCCTCAGCTGTGCCAGCCAGGGCACATCTGGGCAAGAGAAACAGGAGGGGAAAGGAGCAGCTGAGACCAGCCCCAACCTCACCAGGAGAGCATTTTGAGCTGGGGCATCATCTGCATGGATGCTCCATCAGCCTAAGGAAACCTCTTTGCTGAGCCTCTCTATTAACTGGAGCTATTCACTTTTAGAGCCAGGCACATTTCTCAGAGAAATGCTCTCCTTCAATACTTCAGGCTGCTAAAGCATGGTGAGGCTTCCCTTCTGAGAGAGCCTTGCCTTGAGTCACCCTCTGGAATCAAAAGCAAAGCAAAGAGATTTTCTCTTCCCCACCCACCATGTGCAGAGGGATGTGAATTCCCCTGATGAACAGCACTGCAGACTGAGGGCTGTGGCTCTCCCAACCACTCAATGTGCTGCTTTCACTCCCAGCTACTTTTCCAGACCCTTCCAAATCCCTCCTCAGACTTCCACGGGTCCTCCCCACTGGGCTCAAAGTTTCCATCTTGTCTCACTTTCCAAAGTGTGTAAAATTCACTGACATTGCCTTCCTAAAGCTCCCACCCTGCTCCCTCCCCTCAGCCCACAACTCCTGGCTGGTGTCCTTTGAAATTGTAATAACTCATCTGCCTACAATAATTACTGAGTCCATGCTTTAATTCCAAATGAAACCAGAGCCCTCCTGGGCTTGTTTTACCCTCTCAGAGGGAAGAGGCCAGGGGCTGCAGGAGTGTGAGGCTTGGCAGGAGGGAGGGGAAGGAGGATGCTGACGGTGCACTGGGCCGTGGGTAACACGAGCAGACAGCCTCATCCAGCAGCAGCCAAAGGTTCCCCCACCAAGCAGGGATGCTCGACACAAAGTACAGGGTGTAAAACACGGGCAGGGAGCACACAACATCTTGCAGAGGGTTTGCAATCCCAGCCCGTGAGCCAGCCGAGGGCAGATCTCAGGAGCAGGTATGAAACTGCCCCGGATGAATGGAGGGGTTAAAGCCAGCTTTGGGACTGCCTGGAAAACCCTGGCGAATTCCTTCATTAAACACATCCCCACACGCAAACGAAGCCATAAATATGTGGCATTTTCTCCCTCTAGCGGCTGGAGGCTTGGAAATGAAGGTGATGGAACACGACCCTGCAGTTTCTGGGAACAAAAGGGATTGTCCCGGGTCACCTGTCCCCCAGAGCCCCAGGGGGACAGCAGGAAGCCGGCCCAGAAAAGGGATCAACACCCTTGGAACCAAAAGCAAAGCAAAGAGGTTTTCTCTTCCCCACCCACCATGTGCAGAGGGATGTGAATTCTCCTGATGAACAGAGCCATGTGCCATGGTCACTGCCCTCAGCACTGGCAGGGGCTGAAGTTCTCCCGGCTTTCCCCAGGTGGGTTCCTGCAGCAGTCACTTCCCTGCCTGTCTGGACTCCCTGCAATGTCCCCGCTTTGTGACACTGCTCCTTGTTCATGCCCCACTGCCACAAGAGCCACTGAGGGTTACTGTCACCCCGTCACCCCACACCAGCCAGGCTGCCAGCTCTGTTCATCTCTTACAACACCTCCGAGCTGGTAGGAAAGCATGAGACAGAAAGTCACCCAGAGATGCATCAGGGAGACAAACCAAGGGAGTAACCTGGTGTGACACAGAGGAAAAGCTCCTCAATAAACTCCTTCTGAAGGATTTTAAAGAAACACCAAGCTCTGCAGCACACCTGAGGTTCCCAGATTTGGTGACATGGTGACTCCAGTTATGGGAGTGCTGGGATTTGTTTCCACACAAGCCTCACCCTTCCTCTAAGGACAACTAGCAGGGTCCATGACCTTCATTTGCAATAATGGGTGCTGTTTTCAGGGGGACATCACCCTTGGAATGAACATTAAACAACATTAAAACCAGTTCAACACAGCTCCTTTCCACTAACTCAATGCAGCTCTACCATTTCATGTATTTTAGCTAAAAATTCCAAGACTCTGTCAATAATGCACCATTCCATCACAACAGAATTTGTTTGTGGGTATGAATGTGGATGAATATCCCCAACAACAGCAGAAAAGTCCTCACAAAAGGCCAGGATAAAGGGAAAAAATAGGAGATGGATGTTATCCAAGCAAGGTGGTGGGCTTGATTCAAAGATAACACTTGCAAATATTCTCTGCTGTTTTTCCAGGCAGGCATGGCAGTCAGAAACACACCTGAGTCTTTTCAACAACCTCAGGAGAAGAGGGGAAGTTAGAAGTGGGAAGGCCTCAAGCTTGACACAAACAGGAAAAAAAATTCCAGAAGGAAAAAAAAACATCCAGAAGGAAAAAAAAAAAACATCCAGAAGGAAAATTTGTTCTGAACTCACTTGGGAAAGGTTACCAGAGCTTCCCACGACCCCTCTGGCTCTCTGGCCACCCTTTCAGGCACTGCTCCCCCACCAGCCCAGGAGGATGTGCTGTGACAAACCTGACAGAGGCTTCTGTGACACCAGATCCCCAGTGTGACCACAGACAGCCCATTTTTGTGATTTTTGAAGTGGATGCAAACCAGGAAACATCCACCCAAGCAGTGCCTGCACGACCAGAGAGGCAGGCAGGCATTCCAAGCCACAATTACACCCAAATCCCATTAAACCACATTTAATCCAAATCCCATTAAACTGTGTCAGCCTTTCCCTGCTGCTCATGATCCATGAGTCAGGATGCCTCTGCTTTTTACCTTCCCAAACTGCCCTTCACCATTTGGCACTTGGATTGGCAGTGGAGCTTGTAATGAGGTCCCCAACGTGCCACCACATCAGTGCTGACTACAAGGGATTACACAGAGGTAAAGACTTTAAGAGCCTGTGTGATGTGAAGTCTGAGCACCATCCATCTCCTTCTGGAGTGCTAAATATACCCATATTTCACTATTTACTTGTCTGCTTAGCTGTCTCAGGAGCAGTCTGTGGCAGTCCCTAAAGAAGGCACTTTGCTATCTATATATAATGTGCTTAGCAATTTTTTGCCACTGAAGTTGCACAGATATATTCCACAAGGAGCTTTTCATCCTTATAAACTTCAACGTGGGGGAAAAAAAACCGACCAGGTTCTTAGAAAGGAATGCTGGCAGGCAGGATGAGTGTCCTCACGCCTCCAAGCCTGCAATTCCTGTAAACTGCCAATCTGAACCCTGTTAAGAATGTGGCATGACAAATAAATGATATAGGCAACCACTGGAAATGTCCCTGCCTTCCACCTACGACAATAGATTTCGTGGTTTACCCTCAATTTGCACAAAATTCAGATGGACACACACTCCCTCAACAAAGAAATCAAGATTATTTGTGTAAGCCAGGTAAGGCTGCAAGAACAGATGTTGAGATTTTCCCCCAAAGCTAAAGATTCTGGAAACACAAGCAGCTCATGTGGCTAAAGACAATCCCTGAGACTCCTCCAAGTCTCAGCTGTGAAAAAAACCAAGGCAGAATCAAAGAGGTGCTGAGATAAACGATGGGAGCGTGGCCCTTGCCTGCCTGCACTCTGCCAGATGGGCCCTGTAATGGCATTTGAAATCCATGAAAAGCACAACGCTGCTCAGCCCGAGGCTGGAAATGCAGCCAGAAAATTCCCCTGCTGGTGCTGATCCAAGCACTCCAGTGCCATTTACCACCTGGATCTGCCGGGGTGGCCTTATTTTGGGAGGGAGTGGGTTTGAAACGTACAGAATTTGTTGCTAAAACACCCTTTTTTCTTAACTAAGCCGTGTTGTGAGGAGATAAAAATAACCTGTTGGGGGGAGCAGACTCTCTGTGGAGGCATCCCAAAAATATCCTGTGTGAAGGGAAAGGTGTGAATGCATGTTCTTAAAAAGGAATGTGTGCCTTATGCTTTACTCTGCTTCTACTACACAGCCATATGTTGGCTGCTGGGCTCTATTAATAACCTCAGATATTTATATTCATATTCATATCCCACTCAGTGTCTGGCTGAGCACAACTTTGGGTCCAGAAATCCTTGATGCCAGTACCTCCAATTTATAGGAATGCTCAGGTGTCAGCTCTGCCAGAAAGGGAATTTATTTGACAGAGTCTCCTGCATTAAGAACACACTGATCCCATGCAATTCATGGAGAGGAAGGAGGGAGGGGATTCCTCTGCACCTCTAAATGACTCTAACCCCTCACTAATACGTGGGAATTTTGGTCATCAAGGCACAGGAAACTCATGCAGAACTTCCAGCTGGCCCTGCACACCTCCCATTCAGAACAGCAAGCCTGGATTTGATATTTAGGCTCAACCCTTGTGGCCTGCCAGTTGTTGTTCCATTCACAGCCACACTCTTTTCATTCCTTACCTGATGCTCAGCCTCTATTTCCTGGTGATACATAAACTTCCCAGAATATTTTGGGCTTGATGGCTACAAAAACAAAACGCATGGAGAGGGAAAATGGCTCATTATGAGCTCTCCCCCACAAATGAGTTTTTTCTTTTTTCTCTTCTCCCCACTCCCTTCACTTTTCTTCTATTTCAATGTTATTTTTAACACCATTAACAGCTCTGCTCCCCCACCCCTGATGGGGCCAAGCCCTGGGACACCCCAGGAGCTCTGTGCCCCCATTAACTCTGCACCCACACAAACCAGCCCAGGCAGAGGGGCTGAGCTTGAGTGCTCTCCAAGCATTCACTGCTTCTTTGTAATAATTTTAATGCTCAATCCTGTAAGAGCTCAAATCATTTTCCACTCATTTGCAGGAATTACAATATCCCCTTTCTCTTTCACTGAAACAGAGCTGGTTGTTGAGTGCTGCCATTCAGTGCAGCCCACAGAAAACCCTACAATAGATTAAGGCCCAAAGTAAAGAGCATTCAAACACCCATTGTACCCCAGCCAGCACTGAGCTGATCACTAAATTGTGGCTTTTGCACAAAACACTCACAGATGTTAAAGCTGCCTTTGGTTGTGGAGGGTTTATTTTGTTTATTTTTTTTTAAATGAGCTTTCTGAAGAAAATTTTCACCTGAAAGCAAAGTGTGGAGACTTGATTACAGTTCAGAGCCTTAAAACTTTCTGATTTTCTATTTGAGCTTTCACCCTCAAAAATAAGGGGAAAACTTCCAGATAGCAGAATGAAAACAAAAATTCCTTGTAAATCTGCCTTCCTGACCAAAAACCACAACGGAAAATGTTCAAGCAGCCCTTGAGGAAACCATTCAGCACAAGGCTGGGTGTCCACTGGCCTGTCCCTGCAGCGTTAGTGATGAATAAAGAGGAGAAAATGGGCAGATGTCTTGCTGGACACTGTGGTGCCAGAGTTTTACATTTGGATTTACTGCAAACCCCCCAAATTGCTGCACTGCTCACCCAGTGGCTCTTGGTTTAGCAGTCCAGGATGGGCAGTGGTGCCAGCAGGGACATTCCCTTGGGAACACATCCAGCAGCTCTCCTAAATCCCTGGCAGTGCCAGTCCCAGAGGTTTGTGCCTCTGACCCACCAAGGCACCTGCAAAGCTCCCTGGGGATCAGCTCTGTGACTGCAGCTGCTCTGAGCACACTGACAGAGACATCAGGGCAATTTATTCCTGATAAAATTACAATTTAATTTTTTTTACCCACTTGCTTTGTTCCCTGAAGGAGATTAGTGCTTTCTTGAGTTCAGGAAGATTATTGAACCCTGAAAACTCAGTGTATGTGAAGCTTGCTGGGAAAGCACCTCTGGTATATTCACAGAGTCCACTGGAACACAGCCTGGCAGCACATTAAATTGCTTCTCCATGAAAGCTCTTCTCCCACTGAGTCTGCTAATTGTCTGTGCTTTTAAAAGTTATTATTGAATTTAGAGCTGGCTAGAGATGCTAATTTAATCACCCCCCAGACTCCAGAGCAGGTACTGGATAAGCTGCAGCACCAGAAGCCTCCCTGCACTATTCATTAATCAGGGCTTTGAGAGACCAAGCCCCATGAAAAGCAAAGTCCAGCCAGTCCATTCCCCACCCCTGACACTGCCACCATACCCCAACCCAGCCCTGCTGAGAGCAAACCTCAGGGAGGGAGCCCAGCACAGCCCCTGCAGTGCTCCTGGATGTGCTGATGTGCCCTCAGAGCACTGCCAGTCCCCTCCTGGCACAGGTATTGGTGCTGGGCCATCTGCACAGGAGGCACCACCACTCCCCATCACAGAGGAGCTGCCATCTGGCCCCATTGTGCCACCCCCATTGAAGTTTCCAAGGATAAGTCACTGTTTCTTTACCCTTTTAGCAGCATTTTTGCTCAGCAATGTGGTGAGCAGCACACCCCACTCCCCCTGCCCAGGCAGTGACACCAGCTGGGAGCTGCTGCTCCGGCTGTGTTGTGCACACAGTGGGCAGAGCTGACTGTGAATCCTCACCCAGAACCTCTGCTCTCTACCCAGGAGCTCAGCATTTCCTGTCAACCTTCAGTTTTTAGCTGATAAAACAAAGCACTCTCCTAAATTCTTGTAATTATAGTCATCCAAGCAGCCACATTCAAGGTGGGCTTAATAAGGCCACAAAGTGTCGAGCCTTTCATGGAATCATTCAGGTTAGAAAAAGCTTCCAGGTTCATCATTCCAACTTTCATTTCTGAGAAAGAGGGGAATAAAGTCCTTTAGTACTCCAGTACACTTTATTTCTGTGTAATTTGCAAAGCATTATAGTGTTCACCTTCCAGGCTGAAAACACATCCCACAATTTCACTTCCAGACTCTGAGCCAAGCTTGGGGAATCCCAAAGCATCCCTGGGCTCTCAGTGCCTCTCCCACTCTGGTCTGTCCTCTGGAGCTGCTCTTTTAGAGCTCAGAGATGCCTTCAACAAGGCACAAAGCAACAAGTCCTTCCCCTTCAACGAGGCTCTCTCTTATTCCCAGATGTGCATTCCTGTGCATCTCCTGCCAGCTTTGGGAATTCCAGCTGGAACTGCACGCCAGAACACTCACAAACTGGTATGGCAGGAGGGGAAAAGGCTTTCTCTGTCTCTGCCTGAGAGTCTTTGAGACAATGAAACAGCAGGACAAACACCCCCACATGCAAGCACCTCTCCAGTTTCAAAAAACTGGAATTTTCAAAAGACAAGTGGATGTGGCACTTGAGGACAAGGACATGGTGAGGGTGGTGGTGGCACTTGAGGACAAGGACATGGTGAGGGTGGTGGTGGCACTTGAGGACATGGTGAGGGTGGATGTGACACTTGAAGACAAGGACATGGTGAGGGTGGTGGTGGCACTTGAGGACAAGGACATGGTGAGGGTGGATGTGACACTTGAGGACAAGGACATGGTGAGGGTGGTGGTGGCACTTGAGGACAAGGACCAGTGGTGAGGGTGGTGGTGGCACTTGAGGACAAGGACATGGTGAGGGTGGTGGTGCTGGCTGATGGCTGGACTGGTGTTAAGGTCTTTCCAGCCTCAGCACTTCTGTAATTTAATGATTTGACTGATTCCATCCACACCCTGTGCCCCCTCCACATTCCAAAAATCCAAGGCACTGATATATCCTCACACAGAAAGGAAAGCAGGTAAACAACGGAATAAATGCAGCATTTTCCCCTGCCAGTCACATCTTTCATCTACCCACCCCCTGAGCCAAGTTCAACACCTTTCATTTTGTTCTTTTTGTATCAAATAATTAATTCAACCACACTGAGTAGAAATTAAAACGACACATAAAACATGAAAGCCATAAAATGCTTTCCAAATATCCTTTTGCCCTCTCACTTTGCATCTCATTTAGTGTCTGGTGTATCTATTGAGCCCATCTCTCTGTGCTCACCACTGAAATCAGACTGGCAGCTCCTTGCAGCAAGCACCAGGGCATTTTTCAACAGCCATTTAGCCAGCTGGCTTTGGCATTCACAGCAGTATGACCAATCCACTAAAGCAGACTTCAAAGTATTCAACACTTAAAATCAAACAGAGGCTTGAGGAGTGTTGGGTTTGGGGCCTGGGTGGTAAATGTAACACCAAAGCTGACAATACACTTCAATTACTGCTATGTGATGCTAAATTGCCAACATCAAGAGAAGCAGTGCCAGCACAAGTGCAAGGAAATAATTAGCATTTAATATTTCATCAAAACGTTGAATTTTTAACCACTGGAGTTGTCAGGGTTTGGGTGAGGTTTTTTTTCATTATTATTATTATTAGTTTTAATTATTTAGCTGGTTTTACAGAGTCCTTGAGAATTGATCCCAGTGCCTCAGGTGGCTCCAGTGCCAACTGCTCACCAAGGGATGCCACACAGGGTGTTTTTCAAGGTGTCAGTTATCAGGGAGCTGTTTAATTAAAACCTCTGCTCCTGACTGCCACTCGTGACTCATTGATGAGGAGAAGCACCTTCCCCTGAGCTCACACACTGCTGGGAGCAGCCCAGCCCTTCTCCAGGCAGCAAGGATGGGTCTGTCCCACACCTGCCTTGGGTTTGGTGCTCTCTGCACACAGTTGGGGGTTCCCTGAATGTGCCCTGAGCATTCCAGCACTGACACATCCTGGTGGAGCCCACGGCCAGCCCAGGGGCACAGACACGGCCAGGCTGGGCTGCTCCAGGGCTGCTGCCCCAGCCCACGGCCCCTCTGCAGCCAGGGCAGCCCCGGGGCAGCCCCAGGCCCTGGGGAAGGGGAGGGGAGGGGAGGGAAGGGAAGGGAAGGGAAGGGAAGGGAAGGGAAGGGAAGGGAAGGGAAGGGAAGGGAAGGGAAGGGAAGGGAAGGGGAAAGGGGAAAGGGGAAAGGGGAAAGGGGAAAGGGGAAAGGGAAAAGGGAAAAAGGGGAAAGGGAAAGGAAGTCTCACATCAGCCCTCACTTTCCTTCCCTCAACCCCAGCACAACACATCCCCACTTTCACACAGAGTCCCTCCCACCTCCCCAAGAGCCAGAGGGATGCAAAGCACTGCTCCCTCCCCTCTCTCCTCAGCAACGTCACAGCTCTGGGAAAACAGCAGAGTTCATTTTGACCTGGGTCTGGCTGACAAAAAGGCTTTTTATAACTGTGACGTGCACATGCAGCAGGAGCACACTCACCTGCCAGGTCCCACTCAGCCTGCAGTGGCAGGGAGCAGGATCATCCCTTCCCTGGCATCAGAGTGTGGATGTCTCAGGGAATAAACCCCAACCTCTGCAATCCATCCCCACTCTCCCTTCCCTGTCTCCAATCTGCCCTTTGGCATCCCAACACAATGGCATGGGAGCATCAGGACAAGACAAGCTGGCAAATCCTGGACAAATATCCTGCCAAAATTCTGACTTTTAGCACCAAGCCTTGACTAAAAGCATCTCAGGAGCTGCTTCTGTGCAGCAGAATGAAGCAAGAGTGGTCCATGACTATCTGTAGCCAGCTGGGGATGGCACAGGAGGTGCCTCCCAAACAGTCTGTTGCCAGGATTAAACACAGTGCTCAACAATTTTAATCCCTCTCATGCTGCCACTTCCACAAGCACGGATTTCAATGGCTCCCCACACCAAGAGCTGGTGATGCAAGAGCTTGTGAGGGTTTTCAGAGCTCACTGCTAGCAGTTCACCTGGAAACCAGGACATTCAATTGGATTCTTGTTTTCCCAGCTTCTAAGAAATAGATGGGGGAGCTAATATTAGCTCTTCCAGGAATAGTTAGGTGGCTAAAAAGAGAACAAAGGTGATAAAACAGCCTGTCTGTGCAGCTGCAGGTTTTATTCCTCCAGTCTGTCTGTCAGCTTCAAGAGCCTTCAGCTGTCACAGGCTGGGCAGAGCCTGGGGTCAGCCCTGTGACACCAGTGACAGAGGGGACAGCAGTGATGCAAATCAGCCAAATATCACACTGATCACACTGCTGGGTTATAGATGTTGTAGGTAAGGAAGGAAGAACCTCTGGCCAGCTCAAGTGGCTCTTCCAAACTCCCCTGGTTAGTGACCATACATCATGCAGGCCCAGGTGGGGGAGCAAGGGGGTGAAACTCTCTGTGCTCCCCTGGAAACCCTCACTGCAAAATCCCCAGGGGTTCCAGGGAACTGAATATGGGTTTGCAGATTCTCTGCTGCTCAAAGAGACAAAGGTGGGGCTGACCCAAACCACAGCAGCCCACAGAGCTGCAGTGGAGCTCTGAGCTCAGGTGTCACCTCTGGGCACACACCAGGTGTGTTTGGCTCCTGCCATCCCCTTTTCCTCATTTCTGGTCCCACCACAGTCCTGAACATGGGATCCCTGGGATGAAATTACTGCTCCCCTTTCTGTGCACACTTATCTTTAATTTTTTAGCTATAAACCACCTGATGGCTCAGTGTTCACTCTCGCTTCACCTTGGCCAGGAGAGGGAAGACTCACCTCCCAACACATGGAAATGAAGTGGGTTAACTCCTGCCTTGCAAAATCCCTGCTCTAAATGAGGTTAGAGCATCAAAAACCACGAGTTAAAATTCCTCCTGGATGTTTCATTTTCAAGGGAGCTGGATAAGAGCAGGAAACTGCATAATTGAATAATTTGGTTCCATTTTCATGACTGCATTCTGCCGTTTTGGCCCACCACCAGGCCTGGCTATAATGCTTTGCAAATTACACAGAAATAAAGTGTACTGAAGTACTAAAGGACTTTATTTCCCTCTTTCTCAGAAATCAAAGTTGGAATCATGAACCTGGAAGCTTTTTCTAACCTGAATGATTCCATGAAAGGCTCAACACTTTGTGGCCTTATTAAGCCCACCTTGAATGTGGCTGCTTGGATGACTATAATTACAAGAATTTAGGAGAGTGCTTTGTTTTATCAGCTAAAAAACCAGGGAGCTGGAGGAAATGGAAAATTAAAGCCCACTAGACACAAAAATATTTTCCAGGAACCACACAAGAGAGCGTGAGGAATGGCTGTTCGTGGAAAGGGATGACATTAACAGGGACAAAAACAGTCACTAACCAAAGGACATCCTACAGGGGCACAAGGAAGGTTTGGGGATCTCATTATATGGGAGGTGTGCTCTTGGCTTGGCACCCAGGCAGGATCTGTCCCCTTGTCTGCAGAGCCCAGCTCTATCCTACATCCATGGCCATACCTATATCCATGGCCATATCCTATATCCATGGCCATACCCTATATCCATGGCCATATCCTGTATCCATGGCCCTGCTCTGTCCTACATCCATGGCCACACCCCATATCCATGGCCACATCCTATATCCATGGCCACACCCTATATCCATGGCCACATCCTATATCCATGGCCACACCCTATATCCATGGCCATACCCTATATCCATGGCCATATCCTGTAACCATGGCCATACCCTATATCCATGGCCATACCCTATATCCATAGCCTTATCCCATATCCATGGCCAGACCCTATATCCATGGCCAGACCCTATATCCATGGCCACATCCTATATCCATGGCCCAGCTCTATCCTACATCCATGTCCATATCCTATATCCATGGCCATACCCTATATCTATGGCCCTGCTCTATCCTACACCCATGGCAGGATCTGTCCTATATCCAGGGCCCTGCTCTATCCTATATCCATGTCCATACCCTATATCCATGGCCATACCCTATATCCATGTCCATACCCTATATCCATGTCCATACCTACATCCATGGCCACACCCTGTATCCATGTCCATACCTATATCCATGGCCAAATCCTATATCCATGGCCACATCCTATATCCATGGCCATATCCTATATCCATGGCTATAACCCTATATCCATGGCCATACCCTATATCCATGGCCATACCCTATATCCATGGCCATACCTATATCCATGTCCATACCCTATATCCATGTCCATACCTACATCCATGGCCACACCCTGTATCCATGTCCATACCTATATCCATGGCCACATCCCATATCCATGGCCATACCCTATATCCATGGCTATAACCCTATATCCATGGCCATACCCTATATCCATGGCCCTACTCTATCCTATATCCATGGCCATATCCTATATCCATGGCCATACCCTACATCCATGGCCATACCCCATATCCATGGCCACACCCTATATCCAGGGCCATATCCTGTATCCATGGCCATACCCTATATCCATGGCCATAACCCTATATCCATGACCATAACCCTATATCCATGGCCCTGCTCTATCCTATACCCATGGACAAGGAGCCAGGAGAGGAAGTTCCACCACACTGTGAGCAAGGTGGGCTCACTCCACAGCACATTCTGAATTTCTCAAAGCAAAACCTCAGTGCTGTGTCCCTCAATTCCCCAAATGCAGCCAAGGAAGGCAACACCCCAGAGCAGAACGTGGATATCACCCCCAAAAAACCCCCAGCAAGCATAGCAGCACCTTCCAGTGCTTCAGTGCTCATTTATGGAGAGTAACAGCACACCAGCTCTGGGCTGCTGCCCTGACCTCAGCCTCAGGAACAGCAGAGGCTACACAGGCAGTGCTGGCAATTGGGGAAAGGCAGCTTTGTTCAGGAACACAAGCCTGGTTTTGCTCATTTTTGTATTCCTGCAAACTGCACAATTCTGCAGCGGGAGGATGTGGATTTTCCCAGATGGATCCCAAAACTCAAAATCCACCCCCCGCCCCAATTCCTGCACAACCCTCCCATGCAGACAGGGAACATCTGCCTGCACAGGTCCAGGAGCTAATCACTATTACACAAGACAGGAGCTTCTCTGGGTGGATTTTTCCCTTGCTGATTTGGACAGCTGAGAGCAGATAACAGCTTGTCACCGCTGCATTCTCCCTGCACTGGGAGCAGGCCTGGGAATCCCACAAGAGATGCCTGGATCTGATCCTGTGATGAGTGTCTGATTTGGATCAGCAATCAGCAAGGTACCTCGGTGCCCTGGTACACATCACTCCTCCAAACAACCCTCTGCATCTATCAGCAGCGTCTGCTGCTAATAAATAAGGAGAAGCCAAGCTATCAGCTCGCTGCTATTTTTGGATGAGAAGCTTGTTTTGAAAGCAGAGGAAATTTCCAGCCTTCATAAAGGCCTTTAACCTTCTTTATGTGGGAAACTACCTGCCTCACATTCCCACCAGGCATACACTCACATACAGAGTCTTTAAATTACCTGAATTGCTATTAGCTTCATTTCCAAATCAGAAGCTGCCAGAGAGAGAAAAGAGGCTCTAAATTAACGTTAGCCACAAGTGGGACATAAACCCCACTCAGTGCTGCTGAGAGACAGATGAGCCATCAGCTGGTGGTGCAGAAGGGCACTGAGCAGTGAGGGAAAATCCCTTTTTCCCTCTCACTGGAGGCTGGGGGAGCAAAGCCACACAACTCTGGGATGTGGGCAACAAGAGTCTGTTCAGTCCCTGCCGTGCCAGTCCTGTGGAAGCTGTGAGCTCAGATAACAAGCAGCACCAAGGGTCAAAAAATCTGACATCTCCTGTGTCTACAGACAGATTTGCAAGAAAACAGGAAACTCTTTCCCCTGCAAGGTGCTCCACAGCCCAATGCCAAAGCAGCACTTCTGCCACACTCCTCAGGGTCAAAATATAACAGTGACAGCAGATTGGAGCTGAAGGCAGGCACAGGGATCACTCCTGTGCTGAACACAGCACCTTGCCTGTACATCTAGTCCTGACACTTTTGTCTGATTAATTCATCAAAGATATCAAGGGCCTCAAGCAAACTCACAGATCTTTAGTAATTCTCTGCCTCACAATCCAAATCTCAGTCTGGTTATTTGAGTCTTTTATCAGCACAGGGTGCTCCCAGCAGAGTTCTGCCAGCACCCAACTCTCTGCCTGTGGGTCTCAGGCTATGACAGATTTTGAAGCCTGCCTCAAGTCATGGATCCCCTAAACCTCCTGTATTTCCCAAGTGCTAATTTTTAATTTCTTTCTCTCAAGTGCCACTGGTCTGCATGAACCTGATGGGAACAAAACCCAAGGCAGGGAAGCACATGACTGAAGCACATGAGCCAAACCCAACACAACAGCTCCAGCCCAAAGGCCACTGTGGATAAAGAACCCCAAACTAACATATTCCTTTTATTTCTACTCGAAACAAAGATGCAATTTTCCCCCTCAGTGTTATAATTTGGGGGTAGGTGGTGAGGGCTGACTCAGGACTCCTGAATGCTTCAGGCTGGCAGTGCTGCAGGATGGGGAAACCACCATGAAATGTCATTTTTCTCAACTCTGGAGAGTATTCCTGCAGCCAGAATTTTCCTGCAGAGCTGCAAGAGCAGCAAGGGACCACCCCAGAGGGGTCTCCAGTGACATTTTGCTGCTCCCCCAGCCAATCCACTGCCCTCCTTGCTCTCCCTCCTCCTGCCTTTGCAGTACAATCTGGAGCCCTGAATATTCACCCTGAATATTCACCCCGAATATTCACCCTATTCCAAAGCCATGCAGGCTGTGATTAGGGGTCTGGAGCCCTGAATATTCACCCTGTTCCAAAACCATGCA
>JBBMKD010000194.1:17883898-17898960 GCA_037834095.1 Argya squamiceps
GGGCTCAGCCCTGACAGGACCCTGCTTCCCTGGAGCTCATTCCTGACAGGACCCTGCTCCCCACGGCTCATCCCTGACAGGACCCTGCTTCCCTGGGCTCATCCCTGACAGGACCCTGCTCCCCTGGGCTCAGCCCTGACAGGACCCTGCTCCTCCCCTGGGCTCAGCCCTGACAGGACCCTGCTCCCCACCTCAGCACAGGCAGCTGCAAACTGGAGCACAATGTCCCTCTCCCAAATCAGGTTTAAAATGACAAAATCCTGTCCCCAGGCCACGCTGGTGTGCTCCCAGCCCCCATTGCTCCCCCATCCTGCACAAGTCCCCAGGGATCAGCACCCCTGGGAGCCCAGCAGAGGTGCCCAGACCTGCAGGGTGCTATAAAGGCATGGGAGCAGCTCCTCTGGCACCCCTGGGCACCCTCAGCAGCCCCAGGGTGCCCCCAGCAGCTCTGCTCACTGCTCTGTGCCAAGCCAACTTACCCAACTTCTGACCTACTTCTGCCTTGTGCTTCTCCCCCTCCCCACTCCTGCCCTCAGTCCCCAATTAAATCTGTGTGAGATTTCCTCAATTATCCCCTTCCTGCTAATAGATGTGCAAAGAGGATGCCATAACAATGTATTCCCCTGGCAATGGTTCAAAATACATCTCGGAATTAATGTTGAGGAGTGCAGGATGTAGGAACACTTTAATTAAACAGAAATGTATAGGAAGCAGCAGTGAAGTTTAAGAAAGCTGATCTGCTGCTGCCACCACGACACTTCATGTGAGCCATGCAGTGAGGATCCTCATGCTCCTCTTTAATTGCCAGGCCAATAAATCAGCACTAATCTCCCCTCTCTGTGTAGCTGTGCATGCTGATGTGCAGCTATTTTGGAATAACAGCAACATGCACGGGAATCCTGCATGGAAAACACTCCAGGCAAAGCTTGAAAGCTGCAACAAAACTTGGTGTGTGGGGGACTAAAAAGCAATAAAAGCCATGAAAATCCGTGTTTGGGAATTGTGGCAGGGGTAAAGCTTTACACACACCTTTGGAAAGAGGAGGAGCAGGAAGAGAGAACTCCCATCTGAAGCCATTAGGATGTTCTGATAAGCACTTGCAATTCTGGATGAATACAGAGATAATTTGAACACGATTTCTAATTGAGACAAGAAGTGTCTGTGAGGAATAGGGAATGAGCCTGGGAATCACTCTGCCCATTACAGAAGGCATCAAGCCTCTGCTCAACTTTACAGCCCCCTCCTGCCTCATCCCAGCAAAGCACTGTGAGATAAGAAATGGCAAGTCTTCCTACAAAGGAGGCTTTAATCCAATGGAAGCTACATCTGCACACCTACAGCTGCATTTTCCATAGCTGAGCTCCTGCTTTATCCCCTCTCTTGGCCCAAAACAATCTCCTAACAGCTCAGTAACAAACTGCAGCTAACCACATCACTGCCAAGGGAGCTCAGCATGCCCGTGGTACAGAAGGAAGGAAGAAACAAGATTATTTTAAGCTTGGTGGAGAGTTAACTTGCAGCACTTTAAAGGAAGGCAGAGCCCAGCCCTGCTGCAAACACCCCCAAAACTCCCAGGCAGAAGTCCCTGAGTGCACAGCAAACAGCCACTGGGGTGATCTCGGAATTATTTAGGGCACTGCAGTACTGGATGAGGCTGAAATGAAAGCAGAGGAGGACTTAAGGCCAGGCAGCATCTCTGCAGGAGATGTGAAGCCAGCCCTGAGCTCCCTCAGAATCCCAGGGGAACACAGCCAGGACCAGGTTTTCCCTGTGCTGGAGATGGGCTGAGCAGAGGAAGGAAAGGGAACATTTTTTAACTTTTCTCCAGTATTTCTTCCTGCTCTGTGCAGGACCTGGATGTTAAAATTACCAACACCTCTGGGACCAGAGTGCCACCTCTCAAACCCTCAGCCCCCTTTATCTGTAAGGAAGAGAATAACTCCTATCCCACTGAAATTACAAGCAGCAACACTCTACTTGTCTCTGGAAAACACACTTTGCTCTAAATATGAGAGGCTCTAAACAAAAAGCTGCAGCTTGCCCTCTTGCCTCCCTTCCTGTTTGCTCTGTGCACACCAAAGGCCTTCATTTCCACCTTATTGCACATGTACTGAAGCTATTTTTGGCCAGGAGTGACGTGGCTTTGTTTGCATAACTGGGTTCCCACCTCATCATCTGCTGCTCTAATAGTTTGCAAAATAATAGCTGGGAAATGTCTGATTCCCAACAAAGTGCCTGCAAAGTTCAGTTTGCCTTTATCTGAAGTCCAAAATATAGGAAAAGAAGGGGGAAAAAAAGCAAAACAGGAAACAAGCCTTCCTGCAGCATCACTTATCAAATGCTTCAGCAAGATGAGAAACAAATTATTTAGCGGTGGACCAGCTGGGATGTGGGGATTTCATTCTGCTTCTGCTTTGGATGAGGGTATCAAACCAGAAATGACAAAGTCACACAGGAAGAAAACCACTTTACACAGTGGGGCCTTAACAACTCACATCAACCCAAAATATCATCTGCAGGAAATGCAAACTTATCACTGATGGCTAAAAACAAAAGCACAGCTCAAAATAGCTGCATTTCAGATGAGGCAAATACATCTTTTGGACTATTCTCAACTGTCAGAACTGAGCTGCAATCACAGATCTCTCTTGAGGAATATTTGGTATTTGTCCAGTATTAAAAATAAAATGTGAGATGTCTTAGAAAAGCAAGAGATGGCTCAAATAAAGAATGTATGGAAATAAATCCTGCCTACAGAAGGAACCAGCCACTGGCTCTTCTTGTCCAAGTCCCAACTCCTGGCAAAAGAGGGACAAAATCCATTTCTACAAGAACTTTGTCACTGCAGAACATTGTGAAGGTGGGATGAGCACTGTCCCAGTCTGCACAGCCAGCTGAGCCAGGGGAATTGGGCACTTTTGGTTTAGTACAAAGTTTAGTTTTGTGTTTTGGAAGTACCAACTTCTTCCTTCACAGCCAGGATGGTGCTGCCCAAGCAAGGATGCCACATTTGGGCAGGATTATGGCTCAGATCCACTGGGACATCTCCCCTCACTGCCTCCCATCCCTCATCCACCCCTCCATCCCACACAAACAGGGCTTGAGGCATTCACTTCCCACTCGCACTGGCCCCAGGAAGGCACAGGGTGGATGTGTGGAGCCTCAAGTTCAGGATTCATGAGGGGAGGTCACACAGGACCACCAGCAGCTCAACCCCAGCCACAGGGAGGAGCAGGGACAGAGGCTGTGCTGGGGAACAGCTTCCCCTCCTCTTTTCTGGGAAGGAATTTCTCACCTGCACAAACCCCTGAGCTGCCAGGGATGGGAGGAGAGTTCAGAAACACTTTTCTCACCCTGCACTGAAAGGACAACGTTGTGCTGTGCTGAATTCCAGCAGGGAATCACAGAGCAAACACCAGCACGTGGTGCAGCAGCTCTGATGGCACCAAAATACCTGTCCACAGAGCTCTGCTTTGGTGTCTGAGCCTTCCCTGCGGTCAGGGTGGGGTGGGAACCTTCCAGTGACAGCCCAGGCCTGTCCTGGGGAATGGCCAGAGGTGCTGGGGCCAACAGGGGCACACACAGCTCAGTCAGGGCAAAGACAATCCCCCAGCACTGCCTGTGCCAGTCCAGGACACACAGCCTGCCCAGGGCACCCCTGGCATCACTGCCAGGCTCCAAACACCTCCAGTCACCTTTGGCTCCTTGTTTTCCTGCCTGCTGGAGGGTTTCTCCTGCCTGCAGCCTGTTCAGGTGCCTGCAGACAACTGCAGCAAGGCAAGCCTGGCCCTGTGCTGCTCCCAGCCCACCTCAGTGCCCTCCCAGCAGGGGGTGTTCAGAGAGTGTCTGGTGGTGAAATTAGTGCCCAGAGACCAAGTTAGTTATTTCTTTTGGTGATCATTTCAAAGAGTGGGAAGCAGGGCTGGGGGGGAAAGGAACTTGGCTGATGTCACACATCCACTGCCACACCCGAGCACCTCACACACACCAGAGCACAGCAAGTCCCTGTCACCCTGAATTGTCCTGCTTTCCTGCTTTTTGTAGTGAAAATTCTCACACAACTTCATATAAACTATGTAGATTTTTAAAATTTGTCTGTTTTATTTACGTATTTCTCCTCTCAGAAGAGGAATATAATTGATAGTAATGTTCACCAATGAAATCAAGAAGGTGGCAACTTATCTAGCCAATTTCTTACCTTCTAGCCAAAATATATAAAAAATAAAGTCAAAAATTAAAATAAAAACTTTCCTGCCTAACCTTCTATATCTGCCTCGTCCTTTGTGTGTCCAAAATTACCACAAGTCCCCTTTGAAAGACAGACAAATCCCTTCCTGACTGCAGTGGGACATGTTTGGTTCTCCAGGCAAGGCTGAAGCCAGAATTTGGGAACGTGTCAAGAGACAGAGCTAAGGAGCTCCCATCACACAAAGCATGGAGTAATTCCTGCTTTTAGGTGAAGTCCTTGCACAAGGAGGAGTGGAGCCATCCACAGGGACTCAGCCCTCTTGGAGGTGCTCCCTGGGCATCCCACTCCAGCTGCAGCTTGCAGCAGCTCCTTGCTGGTTTACAGCAATTTCTGCTTCCCTGTGTCTCCCCAGATCACACAGCACCCCTGGGTGGGGTGGACACCAGCACATGGAGTGCCAGCAAGGTGGGGCAAAGACAGCACGGGGTGAGCTCAGAGATGGGCAGGAAAAACAGCTTCCCCTGGGAAATAACCTGTGCCCAAGGAGCTCTGCACACTCACAGGAGTTAAAGCACTGCTGAGGGCAGGAGTGGCCAAAGGCCCTCCAAAATTGGTCCCCACTGGCCACAACCTCTGTGCTGTGTCTCTGCTGCTGCTGTTTCCCAGTGGTGCCACCCCTGCAGCCTTCCCACTCCCCAGGGGATGCTCCCTGCATGTGCTGGTGCTCAGTCTGCCCTGTCCTGGGTGGTAAACAGGATTTCACCCTGGAACAGCAGCACTGCAGCCAGTTGTTATTCCAGCTCTTCTCCAGTGGCACAGCAGTGCAATCCCTGATCCTATCACAGCACAGCTACCATGAAATGTCTGTTCTTGTTCAGAAAAGACTGATCTCTCAAGGTTTTTGGACAACAGGATAATGTATTTCCCTAGATATTAGAGACTGGAAGAGATTCATTAAGGGAATTATTCTCTACCTTCTGTGCAGTCCATTAAGAGATGAAGCTTTCCCTGCTCCATCAAGGAGCTCATTGCAGGCCATGTGACTGCACTGATGTAATACCCCAGTCCCCTCTGCAGCCTCTCATCCTGCTCATTCCACACTCCTCCAAGTACAAGCACAGTGTTGGGTCAACTATCCCAGCTCAACTCACGTGTGAAAACCCCCATAATTCTGCAGGACAAAACCAGGGACAAAATTAGACCCTTTATTCCCACCTTTGGTGCTAGGGACAGCTTGTTACCAAACCCACTTCATCTTCCTGAATGCCAGGGGCAGAGCAGAAGTCAGAGCAGCTGCACTTTCCCTGTGAGCCCAAATTTCCAGGTGCCAGCAGCTCAGCAGTGTGGGCAGCTGCTCTGAATTTGGGGTTTATGACCTCAAAACTGCCTGGGGATCATCAAATTTGAACAGCTTGGGGTGAACAGCAAAGGGGATGGCCCCAGATGTTCCTTCCAGGTCATCAACAGAACCAACTCAGGGCTCTGGACACTGTGGGATCACAGGACAGTGCTCCTGCCTCTCCAGGGTCCCCAGGGAGTTGCCCTTGGCCACGCCAGGCTGGTGATGCAGTGAAGCACCCAGAGCTCATCTCAGAGTTCACACAACCACTCCCTGTCACCCCTGGTGCCTTCCTGGCTGTATCCACCCACCTGGTGGCTTCAGCAGCCCTTCTGTGATATATTTCAAACCTGATGCATCTCAGAATCCAATCTCAGCTGCTACAGAAGACATTTTGGAGCTCTGACCTGTGTTTTTACCAATCTCAGCAGCTACAGAAGACATTTTGGAGCTCTGACCTGTGTTTGTGCCTGTCCTTCCCAAATTTAGCTCCTTTTCAGCTGAACACTGGTGACAGGGCAGTGGCCTTGAATCACAGGGCTTAGGAAGCACCACGAAAGCTTTTGTTCCAACATTTACTCAGGGATTTTTTTTTTTCATGCTACACCTACCACAACCTTTAGTTTATTGGGAACACAGTGCACTGGGGAAGGGCAAACCACAGAGTCTACACTGCTGCCAAGCAAAATGTCATTAAGGTTTTAGCAATGCAACACAAATTGAGTTTACATTAAAGCTGCTTTTGTATAAACCATATCCCAGAGCCAAACACGGGGACAGAGCTGAGTAATGAGTTGAAGCAGAGCAATCAAGGTGGAACTACTGAGCAATAGGAGAAAGGAGCCATTCCAAAGTGCTATTTAAAGTTGGGCTGAGAGCTCCACTTGAACTATAGAAGTGATTATGTACAGTCACCACTGCACACACATTTAATGCCATGTAGGATGCAGCACCCACCACCTGCAGCTGCACAGAGACACCCCGAGGTTCAATGGCACCATAAAAACCAGCACACACACTGCAAGCTGAGATTCTTCTTAATATAGACTGACCCTTAACTGCTGAAGAGCTGAGAAGTCTGGAACTTCAAATCCCTCTTGTGCTACCCTGCACATAAACCCACAACTCAAAGGTGACCATTTGTCATTCCAAACCTCTCCTGCCTGCAGGATCCAGAGTCACTGAAGCCCTGTTTGCCAAACACCTGTGTGCTGCCCTCAGTTTCTCTTGAAAATGCAAATGTTTGAGATCTTGCAGTGCTGTTCTCACACAGCTTCAAGAAAACAATGGATATTTTTAGAAATTATCTTTTGTTTACATATTTCTGCTCTGGGAGGAGAAATATGATTGATGGTGATGTTCACCATCCAGGTCCAAGAGGTGGCAACCTGTGTAGCCAATCTCTTGACCTCTGTACAAATGTATATAAATAATGGAGTCAGATAATTAAAATAGAGAAGCTTTCCCTTGACCTGCTGTGCCTGCCTTGTTCCTTCTGGTGCCTGAAAGTGCCAGAGCTGTGTTATGGCACTGTTGGAGCAACACCCAAGCCACCAAGGGTTCTGCCCCCCAGCCCTGCTCTGTACAAAACCACAGCAGCTCTGACTGTTTTTTCTGAACACCCAGAGCATGCTAAGTTTGGAACTACCCCTCATTCCCAGCTCCAGGCTTTGCTTTGCACTGCTCCTCCTGCCAGTCCCTGGGGAGGGAGCCCAGAGCAGGATCCTCTTATGAGAGGGGGATGCAGAACGGCTCAGGGCTGACCTGGAGTTCACACTCAGCTCTGCCTGCTCTGCCCAGCTCCCAAACCCAGCTCAGGTGCTGAAAAGGCAGCAGTGCTGCAGCCAGGGATCCTGGCTGGGCACTCCTCACCCAGACAGATGGGGCTGGGTCACAGCACTGCAACATGCTGAAGCTCAATCCTTGTTTCCCCCTCCAATAAGCAAGCCAATCTTGATTTATTTGAACAACACAGCACAGACAGAGCTTTTCAGAACTTGCAAAAAACATTTGTAAATGGCTGAATATAAAAAAAAAACCCAAAAAACTCCATAAAGACTTCAGAGCACTGCTAAGTAGAGCAACATAATAGGTTTATCAAGATATAAAGCAGCTCTCCCCAAAATATACAGCTCAGACATACCCTGCCAGCAGAAGTACTCAATGTTTAAGATGAGAGAAGAGAGATTCAATGAGGATTTGTTTCCCTGGCAGCCCTCCATACTTGCACATAAACCTCTTGTAGCAGCACACTGATATTTAAACTAATTAGCACCAGGAAAGCCTCGGGACTGAGCTTTTCCCCCAGCCTGTTCCCAGGGACACAGGGGCTCCAAAAGGACTGTGAACACACCCCAGGATGCTGCAGCAGCAGCCCAGGAGCCCCAGCACATCCCCCCTTCCTGCCCAAGTACACAGGAACACGGGGCAGGACACTTGGCAAAGGGAAAAAAAAATCTCCCCTCTGCCCAAAGTGCCCACTCAGCACTATGTGAGAGGATAAAAATAGCAGGCAGGAGAGCTGGCCCTGAATATCAAGCAGCATTCCCACCCAAACCAACTTCCCCTTCACTCTGTTCTCCTGCAGGCTGCACGTTGCCTGAATTTCCTATTCCTCATAAACACAGCCAGTGGGGATTGAGCTCTGGGGAGCTGCAGGCTGGCACATCCACCATCATCACTCTGGCAACCCCCCAGCAGCCTCTGGAAAGAGCTCCTGACTTCCAGAGGAGAAAGGACAGGCTGGGGGGTGGGTTTTGTGAATATTCAACACCTCTGCACAGCAGGCCTGCCTATTATTAGTATAGGGGATGTCAAAGAAGCTCCTCTCATGCAAAGTTTCCAGTCTAGCTAATTAACAGTGGCCTCCTCCAGCATATAAATTTGGGTTTTAGTCCCTTGTACACAAGCAGGCAGGGCAGGAAGGGAGGGAGGGAACAGGGAACAGCAATGGCTGCAGTCATTTTTAATGGCTGGAAATTAAATCTCTCAGCTAAGACAGAGAGAATTAACACACATCCACACACTGAGAGGAGGCTTCCCCTTTTAGGAAGGGCTGAATCTTCTTTCTTTTAAACAAAGATTGGATGTGGCACTCAGTGCCAGTTTAGCTGAGGTGTTAAGGCATGGGCTGGACTCAATGATCTTAAAGGTCTTTTACAACCCAGTGATTCTGTGATTCCTCCTGGAGCACATCCCCAGAGCATCTGCCTGGAAAAAGCTCAGATGGTTTTGACTGGGCAGCTCACAAGAAACAAAAAGTTCCCTGACAAGGGGCAGCAGAGGCCAGTGATTTGGGTCAGGATGGGACTGTCACCCTCTGCCTCTGACATCCAGACCATGAAACACCTCCCAGCACTGCTCTGGGGCTGCAAGGAACTCACTGCTCCCCTTCCCCAAGGAGCAGCCACCTCCCAGCTGCCAGGACCTGCCTGAGGGGAAATCAGAGGGATGCTGAGGGTCCTGTCAGGGCAGCCTTTCAGGGCACTCTCTGCTGCAGCAAAACCTGCAGTTGGGGGCACCTTGAGGTCTCCTGCAAGTTGGTCTTGATTGTGCCAAACTGCTCCCATAAAAGCAAAGGCTCTAAGTGACCTATGTGCTAAACTAAAATGCTCTGCACATAAACTGCTTCAACACAAGGTTTTCTCCAGGCTGAAGAGTGTACTCTGGAAAAAAAAAAAGACCGAAAACTTTAGAAGTCTGACCTTGTTTATTTTTACCTGCTTCTTAAATTAGGAGAGAAATAGAAAAAAATATTGTCTGTCTCCACATGTACCACCCTCCAGTGCTTCAGTTCCTTATTCCCACCTACAAAGTGGGAACATAACCTTATCTACTCCATAAAAAACTTCTCCAGCTTGTGCTCAGATTTCAGACACTCTTCTTGGAAGGATAAATCCCTGATTCCTGCACTGTTCTGCCACCTCACTGGTGTCACCTGTCAATGAAAGCACCTGACAGGACACACCCATGCCCACAAATCTCACCCAAATTTACACATCTTGCCAGAGCAGAAACCTCTTTCTGGCCAAGAGGTGATTTGCAGCTCTGTAGATCTTCACTGAGCTTGGGGCAGAGGTGACAGATGAGTTTCCAGCAGTGCTATTGTGAACCACATTTATGTATCCTGCTCCTGCAGCACTTGCACAGCACCTCTGATTTACAAACCCCAGCAAAGCTTTCAGAGCTGCCTGTTTGCTATAATTTAAAACCAGCTTCTTTATGAACTGGCCTCCCCAAAACCCAATTCTCTGCCTCAGTGGTGCCCAGGTCTTTGGCATGGCCTTGTCTGAGCCAAACAGCACCCACACATCTCTGGGGTCATGAGCAGCTCACTTCCCTTTCCAGCTCCACATCCTTCCCAGCCAGCACCACAGGAGAAGCAGTTTCTCAGCTAACCTTTCCCAAAGTTCAGCAGGGTGTTTGCTTTGCTGAGGTTTCAGTTTTCCACAGCTTCCCGAAGGGTCTCTGATGCAATCCAGGCTCTGAAACAGGCCTGGCTTTATCAGGATGCTCAGGGCACAGATAATTCAGGAGCAATTTTGTGTCAAAACAGCATCTTGGCTCCCAGGAGGGCCTCCAGGACAGCTATGAAAGCTGCAAAGGCTCCTCTTAAAGGATTAATAAAGTGATTAATTAAGGTGTAATAAAGTGATTACTTAAGGACCAATTACATCCCTGCACTGGTCAGTACCAGAGCCTGAACATGGACACAGCCAATGGATGACACACCTGAGACACTCCAAGGCAGGGCTTTCACACTGCACAACAGGATATTTCACTGCTCTGCAATCACCTGCCTTTACCCTGGCCCCAAGGACAAACAGCTTTATTGGATCTGGATCATTTTATCTTCCAGGAAAACTTTGTTCAAAGCTTTAGATGTTCAGCTTGTCTAAAACCAGAACAGCTTTCCTGAGTTGAAAGGAGCAGTCCATGTTTCAGCAGCGAGGTAAGACCCAAAGGGAAGGAGAGAAAAAGAAAAGCTGAACTCCATGTCTTTCCTCTGCCTTTGTACCTCAGCCCACAAAAAAAAAAAACTCAGCAAAGAAAACAGAAGTGATGTAAGATGGAATTCCAGAAAGTCACAAGCCACCAAAAACGCAGCACGTGTGTTCCCTGGAAACCAACACCCAACACAAGGAGGATGGAGAAATCAGCATCACTCACTGCCAACTTACTGCTCCTGGGATGGAAAAACACACACAGAGGCCAGGGCCCCCACAGAAATCACATTTCAGGAAGGCAGTTCATCAAATATCAAAGGGGAAAGGAATACAATGAAGGTCTGGTAAGGAAGGACAGCCACAGAGACACAACAGAAGGTCAGTTCCCCTCTCCAGTCCAGCAGGGAAATTCCTGGCTCCCAGATCATCCTTTGTTCCCGTGCCCTAGAGGAACAACAAGGGCTAAAACTCTTCTGCTATATTCAGTAGAAAACTCTGCCTGCATCACACTGCAAGCTGGGAAATCTGTGGGGTTTGGGACAATCCAGATCTGTTGGGTACCAGTGAAATCAGACTCATGAGCTCTACAAATCCAAAACAAGACCATGAAACAACCAAGGCCTCCAGACTTCAAACACAGGGCACAGCAGAAAAACCAATCCACCACCCAAGAAAGGAAACACATCAGACAAATTATACCATTTTTGCCATATTTTCTCAATTTTGCCCAGAGAAAAACATGAACACCCCCAGGCCCACAACAGCTTTTACTTCCCCCACTGGAAGCATCATTCACAAAAAAAGAACCAAGTGGATTGTGCCTATATTTGCAAAACACTTTGGGAAAGAAGCAGTGACATGAATTTGTCACTGAGATGGAGCAGCACCGAACCCAAAGGACACAGGGCTAAAAAAGGAAGGAGAAAAAATAAACCCATCAAAACCAGGGAGCAGATCTGAAGGCGATAGGAAACGTCACAGTTCCCTCCACCTGCAAGAAACACTCAGCACAGGAGGCCCAGGGACAATCCAAAACCTCTGCTACACATTGAAGGGACACTGATTTGGGGAAAAGAAAACGCACCTAAGCTTTTATTGCTACAAAATAGTAACAAATCAAAAAAAAAATCCCCATCTGTGGCCAAAGGACCCAGGGATTGAGGAAACTGTTAGTCAAGGACATTGCTATAAACACAAAGCCCAAAGCAGGCAAATCCCAGCCCTGAGGCAGGCAGAGGAGTCTCCACACAGCTCCTTACCCGACTGATCTGCAGCTTCTCAGCTCCAGGCTTGAAGAGGTTCCATCGACGGCCGCCGTTCCTGCAGTTCCCGCGCACCTTCAGGGTCTTTGAAGCCTGCTCGTTCTCAGCTGCCAGGAGAAAATCCACAGGAACAAAAAAAAAAAAGAGACAGGAATGACAAAAGATAAATGCTGTGCTTTAGCTCAGGCTGGGGGCGGAGGCTGTTCTTTTAAATGAAAGAAACAAAATTGTTTGCAAGAGACTCATTCAACCGCTCCTTTAGAAAAAGAGAGCACGGAGGATATTTAGGTGCTTTATTCGGTGCTCTTGGGATACAAGGGAAATAGTGCAGCTTGGATACTACAAAAAGGCAGAGCTGGGAGCCACATCCCGAGGTGGGGTCAGCCCAGCTGGGTGTGGAGCCAGGATGCTCTGCCAGGAGCTCCAGGAGACCCTCATCAAGCTGCAGCAGTGTGCACAGGGCAGCAGCCCCCTGGGACACAACTGCAGCAGCACCTGCAGCAATCCCAGCTGCACACTCACTGTGGTCCACAGGAGGCCAGGCCTTGGAAAAGAAACAGCTCCTTCAATTTACACACCAAACAGAAATGGGTAAGTCCATAAAAGCTGGTTTTTAAAGGAAACTGGGCTGGTTCTCACCCCTAGCATTTCAGGCCAATCTCTCACAGATGCAGTTCTGCTCTAGCTTTGAGTGACCAAACACCAGACACACCACTCACACCAGACCCCAGCCTGGCCTTGCAGATGGCACTGCACAAGGCAGCTTGTGAAAAAGAGGCAAATGAGCTCTACTTTTCCAGTCAACCAAAATTTTCAGCTCCACATCCTATCCCTCTCTTTTTGGGGTGAAGCTGCCATTCTGTTTGAGACCAGACTTTTCCCTCCCACATTTGACAAGCTTAGATTTTAATCCCTTCTTCCATCAGGTTCTCCACATCCCCTGGCCTGGAGGGAAGGAAACAGAGCTGAGCACCACTGGTGCCCCCACGGGTACATGTGATCCAGGCAGTGCACATACATGGTACATGCATCCCTACAAGTGTTTCCAGCACCTGGAGGCTCCTCATCCTGATCATGGAACAAGGATCTACAGGAAACAGCCACATTCTGCAATCCTTCCCTAAAAGATGCACAACGCTCTATTTCTATCTCCTGACGTACCTCTAAACCAAAACCTAAACCAGGCAGAGGTTTCAGACTGTGTCAGTCCTGAGGGGTTTGAGACCAGGATAAATGGTTCCAGGCTTTGGGAGAGTGGAGACCCCCAAACTAAAGAGGTGGGGGCTGTGCAGGGCTGGGATGCTGCTGCAGGCTGGCTGGGCGGCCATCCTCATTTTCTTCCAGCGTTGCTGGGAGAGAGATTGCACTGAGACCTATTTCCTCAATGCTGATGCAGGCAGCCTGCTGCTATTTTTAGCAGCCCACGTTTCACTTTGGAGACTCTTGGAGAGCCAGGCTGCAGCACGGTGCCCATCACAGCAGGAGGCTGCTGGAGGCGATGGATGGAGCAGCGGGCAAACAGGGAGTGCTCACTCTGACCCCCCCTGTGCTGGGAACCCGGCAGCAGAGCCATCAATTAACAGCACAGGCAGCTAATTGGCCTTGTCCTCCCCAGTTCTTCTGAACCCTGATGTGCTGCCACCATCCATCAGCCACCCAGATCCCCAGAGTGCTCCCAGCACAACCTGGCAGCGCTTCCGTGCTCGCCCATCGCTAAATCATGGGATTCTTCGTGCCAGCAGTGGCTTTTCAGGAAATCATTTCCTTTCTCTCATTATCAATCTTTTTAATTAGGAGGTTCAAAAAAATGATGTCATCTATTCAGCCATTAGCCAATTTACCTGCCAGCACGAGACCCTGCCAGCAAATACATTCCACGGTGCTCTCTCTGGTGTCACTGTGAGGAGGACAAATGCAGAGAGGTCACCCCAGTCTTTGGCTCATGAGATTCCCTCCTTCATCATGAAAATTAACCAAGTACAGAGGAAAAAACCCTCACTTCTTGTGTTTCCAAACAAACATCAGACTTGAGTTGTGATCTCAGTATCTATCATCACTCACCACCTCCAAATGGTGAGTACTCCATGAGTACTCACCACAGAGGATTCTTAGAGGACAGAAATTCAAGAGAAAACCACCAAATATAAACTCACACAGCAGCTGCTGAACAGCTTTTACACCTCATGTGCCTAGCCCTGTTCATCCTCTCATAACCAGATTACAGGGACTGTGTTCAGAGACATTAAAGAGAGAAAACAGCCTTATTTCATAAACACACTGTACACAAGAAGATCCTATTAGCTAGCCTCAGCATTTGGCTCTCGGAGCTCCCTCACCTGGCGTCAGGGATGTAACCAGCACAGATGCAAACCACAATCCTGACTTTTCCACCCCTTGGCTGGCTCTGCAGCATGGGTGACTATCGTTACAATTTGGGATGGATCAATTCACAATATGTAGAACTCCAGTTCTTCAGAGGGCTGATAGTCAAGATTTATTGAAAGACAGACCCTTTTATACAGTGTCTCGGTACAATTAATGTGATTGGTCATTTGGAGCAACACCTCTCAACCATTTTCTTACAAGGAAATAACAAGTTTGAAAAAGACCAGGTGTCAGGAGGAGGATATCTAAAAAGACTGTTTTGGGTTCCTCCTTATGATTTCCCAGGCCAGACTGAGAAAAATCTCCCACAGGCTTTGAGCCATGCCTGGAACCTAAAATCCATGTTCTGACTGCTGTCAGTTCCCACAGGTGACACCCAAACACGTGCCAGTTTCAGACACACAAAGGATGAAGCAGACAGCAGAAGGTCAGGCAGGAAAGCTCCTGTTTTAATTTTCTGACTCCACCTTTTAGAAGTTTTGGCAAGAAGGCAGAAGATTGGCTACACAGGTTGCCACCTTTCCGACCTGGTTGGTGAACATCACCTTCAATCATATTTCTCCTCCGGGAGGAGAAATATGTAAACTAAATAAATTTGTCAGATTATATATATAATATATATATAATTTATATATTTATTTCTATTTATAAATTATTATTTAATTTCATTATATATTATATTATAATATTATATATAATATATAAATATTATACGCAATAATATATAACATATAACATGAAATATGTAATATATAATATAAAAATATAAATTTTATATAAATATATAGTTTTATATTATTATATATTATATAGTTATTATATTATATATATATATTTATATATAGATATAAATAAATATATTTTGTATATAATCGTATAGTATATATAATTATTATATTATAATATATAATAATTGTAATATATAATATATAACATAATTA
>JBBMKD010000194.1:17964536-17978999 GCA_037834095.1 Argya squamiceps
CCCTGCTCAGGTTGTATTCTGACTCTGTCAGTGGTCTTTTGTATTATTGCATTTATTCTATTTTATTTTACTTTTTTGTCCTCTCTTCTTATTAAATTGTATTTCTGACTTGAAGCCTCTCACTCGTTTTGCTTTCAAACCACTCCACCATCCCAGCCCCTGGGGGCACACAGCCGGGTCACCTCTGGCCTGCAGCAGCAGCTCCAGCCCCTCGCTGCGCGGGGCCGCCCCACCCGCAGGCACCTTGGGCAGGTACACGTTGGCCCCGAAATCGATGAGCAGGCGGACGAAATCACCGCGACAGCCGTGCCTCAGGCACGTCTCCAGCAGCGTCTTGGGCTCGCGGATCTGCGCCAGGACTCCCTGCTCGGTGCAGTTGTAGTCGGGGTCGGCTCCGTGCAGCAGCAGCAGGCGGAAACACTCCAGGTGCCCGTAGGCGGCCGCCAGGTAGAGCGGCCCCGAGCAGGCCACCGAGTTGGCCGCCCACTCGGGCAGCCGGGCGTGCACGTTGGCCTCGGCTCCGTGCTCCAGCAGCTGCCGCAGGATATCCACGTGGCCATCCCTGGCCGCCAGCAGCAGCGGAGAGCAGTTGTTGTAGACGCTGCCCACGGGGCTGGCGCCGGCCTCCAGCAGCGCCCGCACGCAGTCGCGGTGCCCGTTGCTGACGGCCACGAAGAGCGGGGTCTGCGCCTTGACGTCCAGGCTGTCCACCTCGGCGCCGTGGGCCAGCAGCACCCGCAGGCTCCGCACGCAGCCCCGCGTGGCCGCCAGGCGCAGCGGGGTGCTGGGCACGCCCCAGCCGCTGCGCCGGTTGATCAGCCTCCTGTACCTGTCCTGCGCCAGCAGCCTGGACAGGGTGCTGTCATCGTCCTGGCACACGGCCCGGATCAGCTCCTCGCTCTCCACACTGTCCTCATCGTCGTCCCTGGGCTGTAGCAGGGAGAACATCTTGTTGATGTCCATGAGGCTCATGTTGTCTGCTCTGTGCTCCATGTGCCGCTGTCATGGTAAGGGATGGGGCCAAAGATCTGCAGGACAGCAGGACCAGCATTACCCCTGGGTTAGAACCCATCCCTGACACCAGAGGATGTGGCAGAGCCGGGAGGGCTGAGAGGGGCTAGGGCTGTTGCAGCTCACAGCTGCATTTTAGTGTAAATTTATACTCTACACAACAAAGATTCTTCAAAAAACGGACAAACATTGGATAAGGATGCTGCTGATGTGCTCATGGCCCTGGCACCACGTGAGGAAATCCACATGGATGAAAGGCTGAGGGAACAATGGAGGTCAGTGTTGTAGTGGGTACGTGGGTCAGGAGCCCAGAAAATCATGGAATGGTTTGGGTTGGGAAGGACCTTAAAGCCCAGCAAGTGCCATGGGCAGGGTCACCTTCCATTATCCCAGGGTGCTCCAAATCCCAATGTCCAGCTTGGCCTTGGGCACTGCCAGGGATCCAGGGGCAGCCACAGCTGCTCTGGGCACCCTGTGCCAGCCCTGCCCACCCTGCCAGGGAACAATTCCTGCCCAATCTCCCCTCCAGCCCTGCCCTCTGGCAGTGGGAAGCCATTCCCTGTGTCCTGTCCCTCCATCCCTTGTCCCCAGTCCTGAGGGATGAGTTGAATGTGAAGTGCTCAGTTTGATTAGGGATCAAACATCTTCCAAGAATTTCCCTTCCCAAAATGATGCCAACGTTAGAATTCCACAGTTTTCCTCCCTCCTGCCTGCTGGAGCCTGACCATCACGACTGCACGAAGGGTCTGGGATGTTTCTGGAGAGGGATTTGGGGGACGGGTGGGAATGCTGAGCTGATCACACGAATGGGACTGAACCCTGCCGACTTCACTGGGCTCTGGACACAGGATGTGGCCTCAGGGGCCGAGGGACAGCGGGGGACAGGGATGGGACATCCCATGGGACATCCCGGCTGGCACCTGAGCAGCTGGAAACGCTCGGGATGGGCAGAGGAATTCCTCGGCAGCCCTGCGGCATCTCGAGTTTCCTCGGGAGAGGCGGCGGAGGCAGAGCAGGGGCTGACCTGTCCTGGGAGGAGCCAAGGAGCTGCACGGAGCAGTTAATTAGCAAAGGAGCCGCAGCAAACATTAATTAGCCGAGGACTGCACGGAGCAATCGGTGCCGCGGCAGTCACGGAGGACCTGCCCCACATCACCCACGGGGACACGGCCACCCGCTCAGGGCGACCCCAGCAAGGCCACCAGCACAGCTGGGGACACTGAGACGAGTCTGATGGCACCAAAGCTCTGCTGGGCTTAGCCCAGTTTAGAGAGAAAAGTGGGAAATTCTAACGCTGCTGCTCTTCGTTAGACACGCCAGTAATGAGCTCTGGGGTTTGGGGATCACCCCACCCACATGGATAACGGGCTGGGGGTTACTGCAGGTTTGAGTCAAAAAGACAGTTGTGTTCCCAGTTACATTCCCGAGGGAAATTGTGGGGAAAAGTAAAAGAGCAGCTGTAACACTTCCTGAACAAACAGCACCTCCAAAGTTCCTTGGACTGCCTGAGATCTTGTGTGGGGAGCTGAGGGAAGTTCCTCAACCAGAAGAGCCCAAACCAGAACTCATGGAATCACAGAACGATTTGGTTTGGAAAGGAACTTAAAAGTTCATCTCATCCCACCCCTGCCATGGGCAGGGACACCTTCCACTGCCCCAGGCTGCTCCAACCTGGCCTTGGGCACTTCCAGGGATCCAGAGGCAGCCACAGCTTCTCTGGGCACCCTGTGCCAGGGCCTCTCCACCCTATTTTGTCACCCTCTGAGCTGTCAGAAGCTTTCCAAGCCCCTGCAGACCCCAAAAAGGGGCAGTGACAGAGCACACAGAGCACACATTTGTCCCTCTGGGTCCCAGTCCCCTCCCTGCCCCGCCCAGGTCCCGCTGCTGCTGCCTTACCTGGGGGATGCTCAGAGCACCTGAGCCCAGGGGGGTCCCATGGGGAGTCCTGCCGTGGTTTAACCCCAAAATGAGCCGAGCAGGAGAGGATGTGGCAGAGCCAGGAGGGCTGAGAGGGGCCGGGGCTGTTGCAGCTCACAGCTGAAATGCCACGGCGGGACCGGCCCGGGGCGCCGGGGCTAATTTTAGCCCCTCTGGGGTTTTATCTTACCACTTCCATTCTTGGAAAGCTCCCCCTGGGTAAATATAGAGAGGGCAGCGGAGTGGGGGAGGCTGGGACAGGTGCTGGAGGCTGCTGGACCCCACTGGGCACACACAAGGCTTTTTCTCTGCTGTTTCCTCACAGAAATCACAGAAATGGGGCAGTTTGGGCTCCCTGCCAGGGCAGCACCGGCCTCTGCCTCACCTTGGCTGCTGCCAGGCACTCGAATTACCTCTTATCCCCCTGTCCTGTCCTCCATCCCCCTTTCCAGAGTAATACAAATGGCCACTTGCAACCTCCAAAATGATTTATTAGACACCAGAAGGACAAAAGGTCCTGAAGATGATCCAGATTTCCCACCTGAGCCACTCTGGGCTGCACCTGCCAGAAGGAGCCACAGCCAGGGCTTCCCAAAGCTGAACAGGACCCAGGAAGGCAGGAAACCTCCCAGGGCAAACAAAAGGACTGGGAAGCAGCACTGGGGCTCTTATCAAGAGCTGTCAGCTGGGAAGTGCAATCCTATTTTATCCAGCTCCCTTTAAACCCTCTCCACACTCCTCAGCACTGGAGCAGGAATGGGCTGGAGGTTTGGGGCAGCTTTATCATGGTGTGAGATAACGAGAGAAACCCAAATTATCCAGCAGGAAAATCCCCACTGCTGCAAGAAGGGAAATCAGGGTGGCTCTGTGAAATGTGTGATCTGTGCCACCACCACATTCCTGCTTTGGAGCCTCCCCGTGGAAAGCCTGGAATGCAGGAAAATGGTCAAGATTGATTTGGTTTAGACTTCTGGTTTTCCTCTCCAAATTCACTCAAAAATAGATTATTGCTTCACAAAGGTCAATTCCCCAAAGCCAGGAGCAGGAATGGAATTATGGAGTGTGAGGTGGATGAATTCTGAAACAGGAGAGGGGAGTTTGGGCTTATTTTTCCTGACTGTCAGGAAGGTGCAACCACAACAGGGATGCTGCAGCCACAAAAGCCAAGCCTGGCTGGAAACCTCTTCCACAAACCACAGAAATCAAAGCAGCCCATTAAACAGCCAGAGTGTTATAAAGGGAAAAAAGGGAATGCAGACAGCAGAAGTGCTAGAAAATGTGAAATGTAGGAAACTTGGAGATGAAAGGAAAACCCTTGAATGGGAAATTAATGATAAACTGCTTGCTCTTTTGTTGTTGCTGCTGCTGTTTAGTTGTTAACAAGAAAGATCTTAGGAACAAGGAGCAGATTAAACCCAGTTCTAACGAGGCAAACCCAGGAACCCCCCCAGCCCAGCTGGAATCCCACATGGATCCTGGAGCAGGAACCTTTCCTTGCATCCCAGGGGTATTTCCAGCAGCAGAGCCAGAGCAAGCCCAGAAGGAGCCCAGGGAGAGCTGCCAGAGCAGCCTGACACATTTGGGGAAGTTTCCCAATGCTTCAAACTCCAGGGAAAGATGAGGAGTCAGGAAAAGCTCCCACCTTCTGCCTGAGCCCAGGGACTGGGCAGAGCAGCTCTTGATCAGCTCCCTGTTAATTGGGGGAGAATTAGAGGGCAGAAGGGTATTTACTGCCACTCAAGGAGTGTTTTGGGAAGGTAAATCCTGTCCAGAGTTGCTTCCATTAAAGAGATTATGGTTATTAACGCAGCTGAAGAGAGCTAATGAGCTTGTGGATTTAGGAGAGCTGAGCAGTTAAAAGTTTAGAGCTAAACGGTCCCAAATAAATGATTTTGCAGGGATTAGGGATTTACTAACAGTGCTCAAGGTCAGGAAAGCAGAGTTGGGGAGCAGGGCTGTTGTGTCTCCTGCCCTTGGGCTGGGAGTTACAGCCACATTCAGCTCTGGAATGTCCCTCTGTGCCCTCACATCTGCTCCAGCCTTCCAGCCTCATCCCTGGGGGCTCTCCGTGCTCACCACGCAGCAGGGGAGCGGCTCCAGCAGCACCAGGATCCAGCTGGTATCCAGGAATTACCCAGGAGAGGGCACGGACAGCAGCTCAGCATCCCTTGGCTGCACTGCACAGCCCTGCCAGGGCCCTGCTGATGGAAATCCCAAATTTATTTGGTGCTTCAACACACAAAATGTGGAGTTAGAAAGGAAGGAGGAATCCAGCAATGTTTCTTCTCCTCCGTGAGTCCTTCCTTGAGGAATTGTGGCAGCATTGGAGCACCTGGAGTTCATTTCTCTGCTTCCACTGCTTTCAGGTAGTTTTTTGGTGTTTTTTCCCTTTTGGAAAACAGGATAAAAGGATGGTTTGGGCTGGGAGGAACCTTTAAATCCATCCCATTCCATCCCTGCCATGGGCAGGGACATCTCCCACTGTCCCAGGCTGCTCCAAGCCTTGCCCAGCCTGGCCTTGGATAATTCCAGAGATCCAGGAGCAGCCACAGAGCCCCCTGCCCCATCCATGGTGGGTTTTGGTTATTTACAGATTTTTATTGATCCCCCTTCACCCTGGATCCCTTCCCTCTCCCCCACAGCTCCCAGACCTGTTGTTGAGAGAGAGGATTTGTATCCCATCCCCTCCACTCCTCCAAAGAGAAGGAAAATAAAATTCCAGGAGAACACTGGAATCCATGAGCTGTTTGCAGGCTAGAGAAGCTCCAATTAATACACCTTTTGTCCAAATTTCCCCCAAATTAAATTGCAGCTTTATCAATTCTAGCTGGTGTTAATGCTAATAATCCAATTAACTGCAAGGCGAGTCTAATTAAGGTAAATGAAGGATTTCACTGGCAGCATTAAGAACATTTTAAATTAGCAAGAAGGGAAAAAGCCTGAGAAACACCCAGGGACTGAGTGTTCCACAGTCCCAGGGCCATTTCATTGCCTTAAACCAGAGAAAATACCCATTTTTAAGGTGGAAAAATATTCATCAGGGGCTGGCTAATGGGGCTGGAGTCTGTTCCTGGGGCTCACAGAGAGGTTTTGTTCCTGGAATCTCCCTCTTGAGCATCTTCCCATCTCAGCTGGGTTTTTCTGCACGCAAATCTTTACCACTTCACTATCCATGACTAAAAAAGAATGGGATAAAAGAGGATTTTAGCCATCAGCAGCTGCACTGGGGGCTCTTCACTCTGAAGCCATCAGAAAAAATCTCTTCACTGGCCCCATGAAGCTGGGACTCAGCTCCTTGCAGAAGCTCTGGGATGTCAGCTGTGGATGTCAGCCTGGAGACACCTGGGGCCAGGTGAGTGAGGGACAGACAGATCTCCAGGAGCAAAGAAACACTGAGGAGATACTTGGGTTTAATACAGAAAGAAAAATCCAAATTAAAAATTCTTCTGCACAGTTTGGAGAAGACACTAAGATTTGACACAGTTCCATTGGTTATATTCTCTTTTTTCCCATTAGTTATGTTCCTTTTTGGGTTGTTTTTAACACCCTGCACTCCCCATTCCCCCCAACCAAGGGCATCACCCCATTTCTGTTCTGTAGAGGGGAAGAGGCTCCATACTCACTTTATTAATTAAAATCCTTTAACTGACTTCACCTTCCCAAGTGTGGAGTTGTGAGTTATCACCCAATAAACAGAGCAGCCACTTCCTTTAAAAAGAAAAAGTGTTTATTTGTGTAGGGAATAAAAATAGCTGCAATTGAGGACAGACTCCATGGGACAGAGAGAAAAGACACAATTCTCCTCTAGACAAGACCAGCTTCAAGCAGTGCAGGACCTAAATTGCCCCACAGAGCCCTCAGGGCACAAATGGGGGCTCACCCCCCACAAATGTCCCTCCCCAGTGACACAAAGAGCAACAGGGACACTCCCAGGCAGCACCACACACGGATTTAGGGACATTCCTACAAGGATCAGCCTGGGGAAAATCCAGCTGGAGGATGGGATCCAGTGCTGAGTTACTCCAGTAGTTTCTGCTACATTAAAGAAATGGAAATATAGAAATGATCTAAAAACAACCCCTTGGCCCTGCCCCTGCAGCTCCCAGGGGGATAAATTAATTAATGTCATTAGCCAACCTGCCCTAATGAATGGCCCACCTGGCTGCCTGCTCCCAGGCAAAGGTTTTACCATTCCCTGCTTCCTCAGCTAATTAATCAAGGGCTGGGTGATAATTAAAACATAAATAGGACATTCAGAGCAGGTTCTTCCCCCAGGGAATGCCTGGATGTGCAGGAGGGAGGGCTGGAAACCAGGACTAGCTGGGAGAGGTCTCTATAAAACCCCCCCAGCCCTCAGCACAGAGCACAGGGGTGGGGAGGAGAGGAAAACACATTTGGAATTCTCCTGGGCATTCCTGGATATCCAGCACTGCCCTTGTGCCAGGAAATTCCTCTGGGCTGAGGCTGCCAGGAGCTGAGAGAGCCTGGAACAGGAGGAGCTCTTCCCTTTCCAAGGCTTTTCCTGGAGCTTTGGGAGAACCTCTGAGGGTTCTCTGCTTCCAGAGGTGATGGAAACATCGTCCACAGGGCTGCTCCACACCAGCATTCCCACCTGGAAACCCTCTGGAGCTCAGGGCACCTTCAGCTCCTGACAAACCCCACCCTGCAGGACTGGGGGAAGTTTCCCAGCTCCCTCCAAGCCCCATCTCCTCCTCCATCCCAGTCAGGATCAGAGCAGGTGGATTTTTATTCCAAGGAATTAACTTGGAAAGGCAATCACCAAGCACAGGAACAGACCAAGAGTAAATCAGACCTAAAAGCTTTCACAAACTGTTTTTTCCTCACCTCTAAAAGAGGCCATGGAGAACTAAAACTCTGGACAACCCAATTATTCCCACTTTTTCTCTGCAGAGCAAAGAGCACCAATTGGATTTTCCCTCCCACAGGTGACAACTGCAAAAGAAAACCCCAGTTTGAGAACAAAATTCACATTAAAGACATTTCAAATGAAGCTCCATGAGTCCCTCTTGTGCTTCAGAGTAGGACAGGCACTGGCCCACTACAAGGTTACACCTGGTTGTAGCACAGGAGATGCTGGGAACAGGCAGGAAGCCATGGAAGGTCCTGGAGGAGCCACGGAAGGCCCTGGAGGAGCAGGAGCAGCTCCAGAAAAGGGAGTTTTACACAAGCAGAGATGATCTGCAGCAGATCAGCCTCCTCTTCCCTCCCAGTTCTCCCAGTCACAGGAATCCAAGTGGAAGGAATTGCACTGCTCCAAATAAAAGCAGGATTTCTGACCCCACAAAGCATGGGAATAAATCAGGTGCAGCAACTTTCCCCAGCAGCAGCAGATTCCCAAGAGCAGGAACAGCTTCTCCATTCCTTCCACACTTGCAGGGAGCAGAGGATCCAGGCAGGGCCCTCCAGGAACACTTTTCCTGGGCAGCAGATCCCAGCTGAGCTCAGGGCACTGCAGGGCCATGAACAGCTCCTCATTCCTGCTCTTCCAGAGTCACCACCAAAACCAAAAAGCTTCTCCTTCACTGGGTTTCAAACCATGAACTCGTGGAAAGAGAGGAAACCCTGGAATCTTTTCCAGCTCCTAAATTCCAGCATCAGCATAAAAGGTTTTTAACACACTTTGCCTGAGCCTGTACACACGAAATTCAAGAGGTTTAAGAGACATTAATTTTGGGTTTGGCTCTGTTTTGCCACTGGAGTTAAAAGCAGCAATATTACTCCAAGCTCACAACACTGAGTAACCTGGTGGTGGTTGTACACACTCGTAGTAACACTGGAGTTTTGTGGAGACATCATTTTTAGGAACAAGTAAATGATTATTAAACTCCTCCAATGGCAAATCAACACACAAACATTTCCAGGAGCCTTCTGCAAGCTGGATTTGTACAATAATTAACCAATTAAATCCTTCAGTAGTCAATCAAAATCCTCTCCAGTTTTGGATCTCTAATGAAAATTAGAGAATTTATTAAAGATATTCCAAGAACTGATGATCCATAGAACCCTAAAAAGTGCCTGTCTTGGTTCAGGTCCCATTTCCTCTCAGATTTGGGGATGGATGTTGCCCATTACCCCCTGGAAAGGAAAGACAGGGCTGATCCCTGACTCACACCTTTCCAGGATTTCCAGGGTTTAATCTTTAATCAATCACTCTTGTAGCTCCCACTCCTTCCTTAACAACAAGTTTATTTAAGTCTGACAAAACCTCAATATTAAAAAACTTCCTCTTTGCCATTCCAGGCAGTGGAGAAGCTCTGTGCTCTCTTTTTTCCTTGGATCCTTCATGTGCTTTAAAAAATAGGGATTTTCTTACCCACAATGAGCCACTCAGGGAGGTGTTGGTTGGTTTTTGATCCACCTAGTGATTTTACCATGGGTTAAAAGTAAATTAACACAGTTATTCCCCTTTCTGCTGTTACAATGGAATGTTTCTATTTTCACTGGAGATTGGGAAGGCTCAAAAATTTTCTTTTGGCTTCCAGACTTTTTATAAAAGAGAGAAAGTGATTTGAAAACTTAAAACAGGGATTTTCTTACCCAGAATGAGCCACTCAGGGAGGTGCTGGTTGGTTTTTGGACACTGGATCTACCCAGTGATTTTACCATGGGTTAAAAGTAAAATAACACAGTTATTCCCTTTTCTGGTGTTACAATGGAATGTTTCTATTTTCACTGGAGATTGGGACGGCTCAAAGATTTTCTTTTTTTCAAAGTTGGCTTCCAGACTTTTATAAAAAGAGAAAAAGGGATCTGAAAACTGAATGGCAGCACCTAATTGGAGCAACAGCTTGGAAGGAGAGCAGAGCAGCTTCCCGACTAAAGCTGCCCAGGGGGATTCTGTGCAGCTCAGCACAGAACAAGGACAGTGGCACAGCTTTCCTGGGGGGAGATGAATCCTCCAAAGCCACACCACGACCTCAGAAATGTCCTCAGGCCTTGGCCTTGATGAGCAGCACCCTGAGCTGATCAGGAACACTGGCTGCTCTCCCAGGGCTGGAGTACAAACTCCTGCCTTTAGCCAACAGCCCTGGAAAATCTGATTTTTCTTGCCTGAACACCAACCCAAGTGGAACATTTTTGTTGTTGACCTTTCCAAGGAAGATACTGACCCAAATTGCAGCCAGGCTGGGAAGTGACTCAGATAAAACCAACTCTCTACAATAAACAGGGAACTCAAGGGGAATTTTGCCCAGGGACACACCTGGAGCTGGGCCTTGGGGCTGTGCCAGAGCACTGGGAATGCCCTCGTGGATTGTGGAGTACCTGGATTTGTGACTTCAGCCTCTAAGGGAGCTCCTGTTGTGCTTATAGGAAATTCTACATCAACCCCTTGTTCAATTCCTTCCTGCTGATTCTCTGCTGTTGAGTTCTGCTCTAATTCCAGGAAACCTTTAGGCCTGAACTGTTGATAATTGCAGGGCTCAGCCTGGCAGGATGCTCCACTCTGAACCTGATGACTCAACAGGAGAATCTCCCTCACTCCCTTTCATCCTGACCCTTTTCCATCCCCAGCCTCCACGTTGGTTGATTTTAGTTTTAGATTGCTTGATTTTCTGTTTCAGTTTTTCTCTGTGTGCTTTAACCATTTAATAAGTAACAGAGTGAACCTTGCCAATGAATTTGGTCACCCTTTTCTATGTCAAACCTGCTTTTGCTGATGCCTCCCCCAAGGATTCTTTGGGTGACCTTCAAACACTGATTTGTGACACCCAATCCCTGGGGAGAGAAGTCCTTGTTTCTTCCCAAGTTCATTGCCATGAGAAATACTGTTCATGAGATAAAACATCACTAAAGTTCACTGAATTTGAACATTCCCTAGAATCAGCAAGTGATTTCATCATTTTAGGCCCCATTTAAACACCAGAACACACCCCATCTGTAATTGCTGCCTCATCAATGATTACAGCTTGGAACAGAGTTACTCTCCTGCTTCAGTTTAACCAAGATCATAAAATAAGAGAGAAAAATTCCACATAAATGTTCTCCTGCCTTTCCTCATTTCCAATCCTCCCTCTTACACAAATCCCTGTGTTACAGGCTGGCTCTGGGGCTTTGCTGCACTCCCATCAATAAAGCAGGTCCACAAAAGTTGATTCTTCAAGAGGACAGCTTGGAAAGGAGCTGCTCAACTCAGGGGCTCAGCAAAAACCCTGGAGAAGCTGCAGCAGCAGAACAAAACCTCCTCACACAAACACTGACCACAGACAGGAGCCAACAGCACACTGCAAACCCCAAGACAAAGCCAGGAGGGGCCTGGCTGGACACAGACACAGTCTCAGAGAAGGCACAGGGGGTTTGGTTTTGTGTAACAAATATGCATAGGAAACAAAACATGACTCAGTTCTGCTACAAGGCAAGGGTCCATGCAGAGATTTCATTCACAGCTAAGAAAGGTTGGGGGGTTTTATCATTCCAAGACGGACGGAAATTTTTTTCTGGTTTTAAGATGACCTTGGACCACCACTGAGAACAGAACAGTTTTGCAGATGCAGGATTTGCATCCTTCCTCTTGCAGTTCCTGCCCAGCTCCTCGTGGAATTGGCAGGGATTTCTTCCAGCCTCAAACAGCAGTGCTGGCAGGCAGCCCTAACCCTCAGAAATGCACTGACAGGCAAGTTCCCAGGAATGCCAGGCAGGCTCCTGGAGCTCTGCACCACCTGAGCTACACGAGGTGTCCCCCAGCAGCTGCTCCCCCAGCCCTGCACACCCCTACTCACACTCAGCTGCAAAATGGGGGCTGCACCAGCTCCCCCAGAGCTTCTCCCAGCAGCTCCCACAGCTCACCCCTGGTGCTGAGCCTGCCCGTCCTCCCTGGAGCCTCCAAGATCCCGGGGCTGGGCTGGGCTCTCCTTGTGCTTCTGGTGCCCCAGGGAGGGGCCATTGCTCAGCACAGGGGCTGCTCCCTCTGCACAGTCCTCAGGAGGAGTTGGGCCTTTGGCAGCAGCAGCTCCTGCCTCGGGTGAGCTGCAGCCTTCACTGGGCAAGGGGCCGTCGAGGACAGGGAGTTTCTGCACAAAGAGAAAGGCACAAAACCAAATAATTAATACCTAAATGGTAGAGAGGGACAGAAACCAGGTGTCAACACAACAGCTCTGTGGTAATGCCTCTTTTCCAGCTCTGAAATCCAGCACTGAAGTAGCTGGACACAGATCCTTAAATGTCTGACACAAACACCAGAAATACCTGGACACAAATCCTCAAAAATGTCTGACACAAACATTGGTGTTTAATTTAATAAAGCTAAAGTTTTCAGCACTCCCATTTGACCCCAGGAAAGGACACTGATATTCTCCTCACTGATATATTTTAAAACTGTATTTTCACTAGTTTTGGGCTGTTTGACACACAGATCTTTGTCCCTGAACCCCTCCTGGGTTGGAAAACCCCTCCAATGCCAACATTTAACCTCAGTGACCCTTTCCAACCCTCTCAGGGGATGTGAAGCCCCTTGTGCCATGCCTGACACAAACACTGGTGTTTAATTAATACAGCTGAAGTTTTCAGCATTCCCATTTGACCCCAGCAAAAGACACTGGTATTCTTCTCACTGGTGTATTTTAAAACTGTATTTTCACTAGTTTTGGGCTGTTTGACACACAGAGCTTTGTCCCTGAACCCCTCCTGGGTCGGAACACCCCTCCAATGCCAACATTTAACCTCAGTGACCCTTTCCAAACCCCCCAGGGGATGTGAAGCCCCTTGTGCCATGCCTGACACATCAGGAATAGCTGGACACAGATCCTGCCATGCCTGACACAAACACTGGTGTTTAATTAATAAAGCTGAAGTTTCCAGCATTCTCATTACCCCAGTGAAGACACTGATATTCTCCTCACTGATATATTTTAAAACTGTATTTTCATTAGTTTTGGGCTGTTTGACACACAGATCTTTGTCCCTGAACCCCTCCTGGGTTGGAGAACCCCTCCAATGCCAACATTTAACCCCAGTGCCCCTCTCCAAGCCCCCAGGGGATGTGAAGCCTCACGTTTTGCAGGTGGGAAGCACTGTCCTCCAGGGTCCCCTTCTGGCTGAGGCAGCCCAGCAGCTGGTCCAGCACACACTGCTTGGGGTGCATGCCCTTGTCAAAGCGGTTGTACATCCCACACCAGAACCTCAGGACAGCCAAAAAAAACCAGCAATTAGGGGCATTATTGCCAACAAATAGGTGTTGGTGCATATTTTTAATAAGTTGAGATTAGGAATTAATTTTAAAACCTGCCCCAGGTTAAATTAACTGAATTATTAAATTCAGTAGCAATGGGTGATTTTTCTTCAAGTTAAAAAATCTGGCAGTAAATGTTAGAATAAGATGGAAATACTTTTTTTTTTTTAACAGCAGATTAATTGGAAGCTTGGGCAGCTTATCTTGGTTTGCCCAACCTCCCAATTTTCATTGGCATACACAACACTTAAAATCCCATTTTCATTCCCCTCTCCCTCAGCAGGGCCCAGGAGTGAGGCAGAAACAAAGCCTGGGAAAAACCCTGAACTGGCCACCAAAATTCCTGCTTGAAAGACTTCCTTGATAAACATTAAAAAGGAGGAAAAGAGGAACTTTTTCAAACATTTCAATGACAGAGCAAGCAGTCAGGGGATGTGTGTGGTTCTGCCTGAAGTTCTGCTTTTCCTTGCCTTTCCCCACCCTCTTTTCTCAACACCAAATTCAAAATATTATTTTAAATTACAAATAAATTCAGATAATTTATTTGTAATTGTCAGATTAATTCAGGTTATTTATTTCACCTTTGCACTGCTCATCTTAGTTTATGCCTGAGGAATGGAGGGGAAAGGTAAAACAAACCAAGCTAATCAGCACAAATTTATTTGATTTAACCTGAGTTATCAGTGAAGGAAATGTCCCCCTCCTTCCCCTTCTTAACTGAGCCACTTACTGGAAACTGAAGGGGAGAGTGTTTGGTTGAAGCTCTTTGTAAGCTGTAAAGCCTCTGTACAAAGGATTTCTCAACTCCTGCTTCCTCTGTAAGAGGAAAGGCCACAGGGAGTGGGTCTTCTCAAATATTCTGGCAAGTACAAAGAACATCTGATCACTACAAAAAAGCAGCGAGTGGATTAAAAACTGCAGCTGTTGGGGGTAGAATTAGATTAAGGGAGCTAAGAATTGGTTTGATGCTGGATCTGATTGATTTCATAGGAAGCACAGGATATTAAAATGGAGATTCTCCTGTCCAGAAGGGATGTCTGCAAGTTATTATTGTGCTCCAAACTAAAACACATTAGTGTTTGAGTTCATATTTATATATTTTATATAAATAAATATAATTTATGTATTTATATTTAATATAAAAATATCTAATATATTTTATATTTTAATTTATTTTTATTTATAAAAATAAATTTAAAAAATTTAATATAAAAATTAATAAAAATTAATTAAAATTTTAAATTTAATTTTTATTTATAAAAGTATTTAATATTTTATATTTTAATTTATTTTTATTTATAATTTTTTATTAATTATTATTAACCCCAATTATAAAATATATAAATATG
>JBBMKD010000194.1:17979099-17994108 GCA_037834095.1 Argya squamiceps
ATGTGTTTTAGTTTGGAGCACAATAATAACTTGCAGATAGTTTATAATTTATATATTTATATTTAATATAAAATATTAAATGTATTTTATATTTTAATTTATTTTTATTCATAAAAATAAAATTTAAAATTTAATAGAAAAAATTAATAAAAATTATTTAAAATTTTAAATTTAATTTTTATTTATAAAAGTATTTAATGTTTTATATTTTAATTTATTTTTATTTATAATTTTTTATTAATTATTATTAACCCCAATTATAAAATATATAAATATGAACTAAAACACTAATGTGTTTTAGTTTGGAGCACAATAATAACTTGCAGATAGTTTATAATTTATATATTTATATTTAATATAAAATATTTAATATATTTTATACTTTAATTTATTTTTATTTATAAAAATAATTTTTAAAATTTAATGTAAAAATTAATAAAAATTAATTAAAGTTTTAAATTTTATTTTATTTATAAAAGTATTTAATATATTTTATATTTTAATTTATTTTTATTTATTAAAATAAATTTTAAAATTTAATGTAAAATTAATAAAAATTAATTAAAATTTTAAATTTAATTTTTATTTATAAAAATATTTAATATATTTTATATTTTAGTTTTAGTTTTAAAAAATAAATTTTAAATTTTAATATAAAAATTAATTTACAATTATAAAAAAATTAAATTTTTTAATTTAATTTTTATTTATAAAAATATTTAATATATTTTATATTTTAATTCATATTCTTTTCTCCCATTGGTTAGGAGTAACCTAGTCTTGATAAATAGTTATGGTTACAATCTCCAATCCCATCAAACACACCCATGCCACCCCTTTTCCAGGCAGGAATCTGTGGGCTGACCTGAGCTCCTCCCTCTCCTTGTGGCAGGTGCCCAGGAAGTTTCCAAACTGGCAGGAGTAGACGTGGTCGTGGAGCTCCAGCAGGAAACGCTCGCTGAACTCGAAGGAGCAGGGGAACTGCTGCATCAGCTGCCACACACACTCCACAAACTGTGTGAACACAGGGGACACCTCCTTGGGGTCCCCATCCAGGTGGCCACACCTAGAGAGGGGGGCAAAAAGCAGAATTAATCCTCTGTCATCTGATTTGGTTGTACACTCCAACGACACAAAGGCTTTGATTTCAGAAGGCTGGAAATGACACTTATTTTTGGGATGTGTTTCCTTTTTTGTACTATTTTACATAGATTAATTTGATTGGTAAGACAAACTTTTTCAATTACATTGGTTAGACCAGAGGGACATCAAGAAGAGGTCTTTCCTAGGGAAAGAAATTTAAACAATTTGCTGTTACAAAAACATGTCTCTTGTTTACAGAAAATTCCCTGGGAAAAGAATTTTAGAAACTAAAATATCTCAGGAAGGAACTAGGGCTACATTCACCCACCACAAAATGCCCCTTTGCCATCAGTTTTCTTCCAGGTCAAGTTTATGCTTTGAACTTGGGCAAGTCCTGAGATCCTGTCCCAGGGGAATTCCCAGGTCTGGCTGGATGGGACAGGCTGCCCACAGTGTCACCATCCCTAGAAATGTTCAAGAGATTTGTGCATGTGGCACTTGGGGACATGGGTTAGTGCTGGTTGAACTTCATGACCTTGGAAGTCTTCTCCAACCTTCATGATTCTGTGATTCCATGATTAGCACTCCTCAAATAATAGAATTTTGCAGGAAAACAGCCAGAATTCAAACCATGATTTTTGTAAGGCAATAAAAACAGAGTGATGAAACAACAGCCTTAGCAGATCCTGGTTCTATGTCACCAATGCCAATATTTTCCCAGTGTTTTCTCCTTTTCATATCAATTTTTCCTGGGATCCCCTAAACCCCTCCCCAGTTTTGGTTGCACTCCCCCCAGGGGAAGGTGCCCCCCTCACCTGTGTGAGAACTTGTGGCCCATTGCAATCCACTCCTTTTCTATCAGGACCTGCAGGTTCAAAACAGGGATTAAGAAAAGAGCATTAATTTGGTTAAAAAAAGCAAAATGAAGCCTTTAAAGTTAAAGCCTAAAAAGCTGACAACCTGCTGGCCCTATTGCTATAAATATATCCCCAGAAATCAATGGGAATTGTGATTTACAGATTACCCAGTTACCAAGGCAATGGCCCTGCTGGAATCAGAACTCATTTCAGAACTATCATTTTGAGGGAGTTTCTAAGTTGTTAAAATCATAACACATAAATATACTGAGCTCAAAGAATTAACAGCTTAATATGACACTGTGCTATTTAATTTGGAAAAGAGTGTTGTGATATTCAGCAAAATAAATCAGCAACTGGAGTTCAACAAATGTTTAACAGACAAAAAGATACACGAAGTACAGCTGTGTAATGAGGAGTTCAGGATGAAATCAGAACAACTATGTGGCATTTTTTAAACAGATGCCTGTGGTTCCAGAAAATAATAACTGTTATAATCTGTTTTCCTTACAGATAAATAAGATACAATAATCTGTTTTCCTTACAGATAAATAAGATAAAATAATCTGTTTTCCTTACAGATAAATAAGATACAATAATCTGTTTTCCTTACAGATGTCTCACAAGGAGCCACATGACTGAAGCTGCATCCATCATTACTTTGCTGGGTTGTATATAAAGATAATTCCTGCCATCCAGATTAGGAGGAGGAAGGCAGAAAATCATAACAGAGCTCTTAGAAAACTTCATTTAAACTGCTTTTTGAACTTTCCATTCCTTGCACTGCTGATGAATTGCTTTAGGAATAAGCCGTTGTCAGGGGGTTTGTGCCTACAAACCATGAGGACAGACAGGGATGGGGATGTGTCACTGCTCCTGAGCTAAATCCTCATTCTCAGCTCATTCAGGATTGTCCAGAGACAAAACCCAGCAGATGTTCATATGCTGATGGAATTTTAACTGTTAAAAGACTGCAGTATAATCCAGAAACAAAAATAGAAACAATAAAACCAGCATGGAATGCAAGGAAACAGTCCTGGCTCTGGAAAAGGCAAAATCTGCATTGTTCTGATTTCAGGGATTCCTTCAAGGAGCTCTCCTGAGACTAGAGCAGCTCTTCAGGTATTTAACAAGAGATGAATGGAAAGAAGCATCACAGACTGCCCTGAATTCATGCAAATTAAGAAAAAGCCTGCACTAGAAGCAAACAGCCAAATTAAAATGAAATGGCTTTAAAAAAGGTGTGAAATGATGCAGATTTGACTGATGGACTGGGGACAGGACTGACTTCAGCCAATTTCAAATCCCAGCAGGTGAGAGACCTGCAGGACAAACTCCTCCAGCACTTTTGGGTGGATTGCTGCCAGAGCTGCATCCTTTGCTGAGATCTCTCATTAGTGGCTCTCATGCAGACATTGCAGGAACAAGGATTAAATACTGGAATGGTCTGCCTGGGGAGGTGGTGGGGTCACCATCCCTGGATGTGTTTAAAAAGAGACTGGATGTGGCACTCTGTGTCCATTCCAGGGCACACAAAGAACAAGGCAGGCACAGCAGGTCAAAGGAAAGCTTCTCTATTTTAATTATCTGACTCCATTACTTATATACATTTGTACAGAGGTCAAGAGATTGATCACACAGGTTGCCACCTCTTCGACCTGGATGGTGAACATCACCAACAATCACACTTTCTCCTCTCAGAGGAGAAAAATGTAAACACATAGACAAATTCTAAAAATCTACATTGTTTTCATGAAGCTGCATGAGAACAGCACTGCTTGAGATCAAACACTTGCATTTTTAAGAGAACTGAGAACAACAGCACTTGATGCCATGATCTAGCTGAGGTGTTGGGGCTGGGTTGGACTCTGTGAGCTTGAAGATCTCTTCCAACCTGGTCATTCTGTGATTTGGGAATCGTCAATCAGCTGCCCACAGCAATTCCAGCTCATTGCAGAACCAAAGCTCCCATATGTAGGTCACCTACACCTGTCCTAAGAAATGTCCTGAGCCCTTTCCCAGGCCCTGCTGGCCCTGGAATTGCAGTGTGTCCTTACCATGAAGCCTTCCTGTAGAAGGGGAATTGTCAATTAGCTGCTCACAGCAATTCCAGCTCATTGCAGAACCAAAGCTGCTTTATGTAGGTCACCTACACCTGTCCTAAGAAATGTCCTGAGCCTTTCCCAGGCCCTGCTGGCCCTGGAGTTGCAGTGTGTCCTTACCATGAAGCCTTTGAAGGTCCTGTAGAAGGGGAATTGTCAATCAGCTGCTGCCATGCTGCTCACAATTCCAGCTCATTGCAGAACCAAAGCTGCTTTATTTAGGTCACCTACACCTGTCCCAGGAAATGTCCTGAGCCTTTTCCAGGCCCTGCTGGCCCTGGAATTGCAGTGTGTCCTTACCATGAAGCCTTTGAAGGTCCTGTAGAAGGGGTCCAGGAGGAGGCTGGCCAGGGAGCAGACCTGGGCCGTGCGGTCCCAGCCGTCGGAGCAGTGCACCAGCACGCTGGCCCTCTCCTCCTTCACAGCCTGCCAGGGACACAGAGCTCAGGGAAATGCTGCCCCTCCTCACCTGCACCACCCCAAACCCCCAGGGAATGGTGCTCATCTCTCCCCTGGCCTGTGGAAATGCAGCAGGCCATCAAGAGGAGCCCCAGCTAGAGCACAGTGCTGCAGCAGGTTGGTAAAAAACCAGCTCCTGTGATCTCTGTAAGGCCAAGGATTCCCAGGCTCTTCCACTGAGGAAAAAAATTTGGTGGATGAGTAAAAAATAGTTGGACATCTAGGGATTAGAAGTTCAAGATGAATTAGAAGAGTTGATCCCAACTTCCCCCCATTTCACCACCTTTTGGCACCTCGGGCAGGAGAGAAACACAAAGGTTTCTTGCTTGTGATGTGGGCAAATTGTGAGTGACAACCAATGTTTACTACTCACTCCTCTCACCACACACTTTCTGCACACCCTTTACTACTCCTTAGTAACTTCCTTCCTTCTGCCTGACCTCCAAAACCACCAGCCCTGCAGAAATGACTGTGTTGAATAATCAAAATTAGTGTCCACATCACATCAAATCAGGAGAAAATAAACTGGTCAAAACCATCCCTCAATTAAAGCAGAGCACAGGGTTAGGAGTTGTCTGCACTGCTACACAGAAAGGTTTATAAAGGTCATTTACTCACATTTTGTGATCTTATGTTTCAAATGAGCTCTAACAAAGCCCTGGTACAATCCAGGACCTGTATTTGCCCAGCAGCTGCATAACCCAACATTTTTGGAGGGATTAAACCAACCTGAACAACACCTTCTCCCCAGAGCCACCTTCCCAACCTTGCAGCAGTCCCTGTGGACTTGGTATTTTTTGAGCTTGAGAAGAGCTACCTCTTCTCAAGGGAAACCTTTTAACAATTTATTTTTTTTTTAAATAACCTTGTGTAAACAGTTTTTCATAACAACAGGTGTTGTTTGCTATTTTTGTTACTTAGCTAATAAAAAGTGTCAGTCCTATGGACTTTTTTAGCACAGCATGTTATAAAAGGGTGAAATAAATTGTAAATAAATCCTTCTGATTTCTACTGCCTCCTGACTGGAGTCAAGCATCTTTATTTTGTGTTCTATTGTGACAAATAGAACAAATATGTTCTTCCAGCATTTTGGAAAGGTGGGGAGCAGCTTTACCTTGGCCAGGAAGACTCCTGCATCCATCACAGCCTTGATGTGCCGTAACCAGCCCGAGTTCTCCAGCCCCGTCAGGAAATCACTCATGGAGGGAGACTTCATCTCACACACTGGGAGCAGACACACAGAATCAAAACTGCACCTCCTCATTATCTCTCCAAAAGTTTTAAGTGCTTGCAGCAATATTCTGTAAAATTCATAACTAAAAAATGGCTGGTTTTGTGAGAATTTGAGGCTCTGGAAATCTCCTCCCGCTCTTTGTTTAAAGGGTAACTCATTATTTATTCATTTATTATTTATGTGGGGTTTTTTTCCAGCAGTGAGCTGTTACTTCACCCTAAATCACCATCTATAATCACTCACTTCCCAAAGATTTGAAGTTTTTTCTCTCTAATTTAGAGACAGAAATAACAAGTCTAAGCTGGAAGGCAACTCAGCTGCTCTAATGAAACCCAGCACAGAAAATACTTAAGAGTAATAAAGCTCAGAACAGTCCATAAGCCCCAGTGAATGAGATTTTATCACTGCTGGAGAAGAATATGGGAGCAAACAAGTTTTTATTCTGCCTCTTCTCCCACCACAAAATAAATGTGCCAGGAAGAGGCAAGTGAGGCCTCAGAGCTGTGATCAGGGCACTCTTTTGGGTGGGAACAGCCCCATTTTTGTCCAAGGTCACCATGGATCCTGCCTGGCCACTTGAAAGCACCAATTACCCAACTATTCTGAAAAAAGATGAGCATTATGGTGGTTACTAAAACATTAAACTCCTATTTTGGAGGACAACACTTGAATTGCAAAATTCTCCAAAGTTCTGTTGGTGAAACTCTGGGCCTCATTGCCCTCTTGATCCCCAATGCTTAGAGGTGATACTTTAGCCCTGCTTTGCATTCTTCCCTATGATCACAATGAGTTAATTACTCTGCATTTTCATATATTTATGTATTAAACATAAATTTAATAGGTTTTAAAGAAGTTTGGTTAAAAGGAATCAGAAATAAATGAGAAGTTAGAAGAAAGTATGTATGAGACTCAAGTCTTTGGGAGATGATGCCAAAATTGTATTTCAACTCAGAAATTCTGTTAATACTCCAAATATAGCAAACCCCAGCAAGCATTTCTGAACAACCTCTGTTGCTTTTCTTTCAACAAGTCATGAGGCAACTCTGAGACTGTCTTAGCTGTAAAACGGAACATTTCTCTAACCTTTTTCTATTAATTTGGCACAATGTTTTTAGTATTAGTTGCTATTTTTGAACCACTACAAAACCAAGCACAAGAACAAAGAAAGTGTCAAGCAGGAAAGCATTTTAACAGCACTAATACTTTCAGCCACTTGAATGCAGCAAACAAAGCAAGATGCTGACTTTGCTCCCATCAGAACACGTTTGTGCAGGGAACATTTGGATATTCAGCAGGAAGTTCTGTCCAGGGGGGTAAGAAAAACCCCCTCCCAGGGCTGTACCCACCTTCCAGCAGTTTCTGCAGGCTGCTCCTCATCACATGGATGTTCTCTATGCCAATGAATTTAAAACGAATGTTTTCATAATTATCTTCATTCTCATAGCCCTTCCCAGCAGCTCTGTTGGCCATGGCATTCAGCTGGCAAATTCAAGGAGCAGAAAAGAAAGAGAAAATCACAACAAAATCCAGAGAGGCTGTTTTGCAAGTCCTTTTTTGTTGTTTGTTTAAATCTCCCACAAAATGTACTGGACAAAGCTGTTACTCAGCTGTACTTCCCCACCTCTCAGTTCTTTCAGCTGCTTCATTAAAATCACTGCAGTTCATTAGTCAGAGGCTCATTAAAACCCTGCTTAGGGTAGTATAAAGCCCCAGTTTCTGCTGTCAGAGACACTAAACCTGCCCTAAGTGTGAGTTTACCACAGGAAATTCAGAGACAGGCACAGGAAAGCCATTTCTAACAGGGCCATACATCCATGGTGGGATAGGGAGAGAAAGGGAATTCCCAGTTTTCACAGACATACATGCACAGAGGAAACAAAGCCACCTGAGGGAAACACAGAAACATTCAAGCTGAGCAGAAAGAACAGAGCAGCTGCAGGAGAGAAGTAGAAAAGAAGCCAGTGGCTCAAACAATCCCCCAAAGCAGTTCAAGAGTTACCAGGACAGCTTTGGTGGGGACAGAAAACAGAGCAGTTCAACACCCCCTTATCAATTTGGGCAGCTTTTGGGAGAGCAGAGAAGAGTCAGATATGGTGTAGATACCTCCAGACCTGTAAAATAACCCCAGTGCCTCAGTTCTGCCACAGTGGGACAGGTTGGCTTAGAAGGAGGAGTGTCACCAATCATAAATGCTCCCCTTGTCACCAAATGCTTCAGCACAAACTGCCACCAGTGATGGATTTCAGTGGCACCTCTCTGCCACTGGCAGCTGTCTGTACCAGAAGAAATGCACATGCCACAGGGGATCTCTAGGAAATGTCTAAACACACACTGGAGCAAGATGTGAAACACTCCCTATTTTCCCCCAAAATAATTTTTCTTTCTTGCCTTTGCCATTGTTTAACTAAACTTGTAGTTTATGTAAAATAACTGCAGGCTCTGAACAGTGAGGCAGGTTCTCAGAAAGCTCCATTTCCAAATAATCAGAGCAATTCAAATGTTTGTATTTAAATAATTGTCTGCTATGAAAACCCTTGTGTTCTGATTGGCTTCTACTAACACTCCTAATCTATATGTTTACAAGAGATTCATTGGAATTGGTTTCTAAAATCATTTCCTCAAGATGACAGTCATTAAAATTTTCATTTTGGAAATATTTCCTCTCAAATAAACCCTCAGCTCTCAAGCTCTAGGCCCAAATAGTGGGGCTGAGTTGTATTAAGCTCTGTCATGAGTGATATTTTCAAAAGAAAAAAAGAAAGGGGGGAGAGATTGCTTTTCACAGCTCCTCTTCCTCCCAGATCTGCCAGTAAAAACACTTCAGCCTCACAGAACTGAATCCTGAGGCTTCTCTCCAACTCCACTTCCAGTTCTATCCTTCAGGACTCTGCAGGAAAATGCTTCACTGTCCCAGCCAGGTTCACAACTGCCACTTCCATCAGGTCATCTTCAAACCCAGGAGACTCCAGGAGGGCAAATCCTTAGATCAGTTCACATCCCACTTGTGAACCAGGAACCCAATCCCACATCCCTGCTGCAGGACTGACCCAGAACCAACTGGAAACAGCCCTGCTCATTCAGACAAGAGATTTAAAAGCTCCTGAACACAAACCTCAAATCCAGATACTCCAGGAAAGCAAATCCCAAGGATCAGTTCACATCCCAGTTGTGAACCAGGAGCCCAACCCCACATTCCTGCTGCAGGACTGACTCAGAACCAACTGGAAACAGCCCTGCTCATTCAGACAAGAGATTTAAAAGCAGCCCAGAGCCCGTGGAGGTACCTTTGGCCTTGTGTCTACAACATACATGAAGGGGCAGCCGGGGTTGGCCTGTCGGATGGCCTGGAGCATCTGCTCGTCCTCCAGGCAGCGCGCGCTGAACCCGGCCAGCGGCTGGCTGCAGCGGCACAGGGCGGCCTGGGGGGAGAGAGAGAGTCAGACTGTCCTAAAACCCCTCTGGTTACAGCTTCAGACTGTTCCCTGTCCTAAAAGCCCTGTGGGTTACAGCCTCAGACTGGTCCCTGCCCTTAAACTCCTCTGGGTTACAGCCTCAGACTGGTCCTGGCCCCAAAACTCCTCTGGGTTACAGCCTCAGACTGTTCCCTGCCCCAAAAGTCCCTAAGCCACAGCTTCAGCCTGTTTCCTACCCCAAAACTCCCTAAGCCACAGCCTCAGACTGGTCCCTGCCCCAAACCCCTCTGGGTTACAGCTTTAGACTGGTCCCTGTCCTAAAACCCCTGTGGGTTACAGCCTCAGACTGTTCCCTGCCCCAAAACTCCCTAAGCCACAGCCTCAGACTGGTCCCTGCCCCAAAACCCCTCTGGGTTACAGCCTCAGACGGGTCCCTGCCCCAAACTCCTCTGGGTTACAGCTTCAGCCTGTTCCCTGCCCCAAAACTCCTCTGGGTTACAGCTGCAGACTGTTCCCTGCCCCAAAACTCCTCTGGGTTACAGCTTCAGACTGTTCCCTGCCCCAAAACTCCCTAAGCCACAGCTTCAGCCTGTTTCCTGCCCCAAACCCCTCTGAGTTACAGCTGCAACCTATTCCCTACCCCAAAGGCCTCTGAGTTACAGCATTAGACTGTTCCCTGCCCCAAAACCCCTCTGGGTTACAGCTGCAGACTGTTCCCTGCCCCAAAACCCCTCCGGGTTACAGCTTCAGACTGGTTCCTGCCCTAAATCCCTGTGGGGTCACAGCCTCACTGCTCCCTGCCCCCTGCCCCAAAACCCCTCTGGGTTACAGCCTCAGACTGGTCCCTGCCTCAAAACCCCTCTGGGTTACAGCTTCAGACTGTTCCCTGCCCCAAAACTCCCTAAGCCACAGCTTCAGACTGTTCCCTGCCCCAAACCCCTCTGGGCTACAGCTGCACCCTCTCCTCCTGCCCCAAACCCCTCTGAGACACACTTTAACTATCCCCTGTGCTCCTTCTGAAGAGCTGCTATGCTGGACACACACTGGGCTGTTTCACAAAGCAAGAACTTTGGGAAACTTGGAGTAGTGAGGGTGAGGAGGCTCCACCTGCTCTGCCTGATGGTCACCAGCCCAAATGTCAGCAGTTCCTGGAACCCCAGAATGGCTGGCTGGAAAGGACCTTAAAAATATCTCATTCCATGCCCTGCAATGGGCAGGGACACCTTCCACTATCCCTGGGTGCTCCAGCCTGGCTTTGGACACTCCCAGAGATCCAGGGGCACCCAGGGCCTGCCCACCCTCCCAGGAAACAATTCCTTCCAATATCCCACCTGACCCTGCCCTCTGGCAGTTTAAAACCATTCCCACTTGCCCTGTCACTATGTTCCCATATAGAAATCCCTCTCCCTCCTTTCCATGAGCCTCCTGAAGGTACTGAAAGGCAGCAATTTGTCATGTTTTCTATTTGGTTTCTAATTCCAAACCATTCTTTTGAGTTTTCCTTATCAGTTGTTGCTGTTGCACGTTCAGAGCAGCACTGGGTGTATTTTAAGGAAATTTCATTAGTTTCCAGCACAACTCCAGGCAGTGCCCAGGTCAAGGCACACTTCCTCAGGAAAACAACAATTTGGCTGTGACTGAATTTTCCTCACATCAGCAACTAAAACATTGCTGAGGCAGCAAAGTTACAAATTTACATTCTGGTCTTCAGTGGAAAAAAAAAAAATGAAACCTTCACTTATTCTGAACTGGTGGGGATTTATTTCAGGGTGGTTCCTCCTCAATACTAAGAAAATCCAGCCAAGTCAACATATAACTTGCTAAAACATTATTCAGTATAGCTAAAGAGATTAAAAATCCCCACATCAGAAGGAATTGCTGAAAGCTGAAAAAATTCCCAACAGGAAGCTTGGAAAGTCTGTGCTTTTGGCAGAGCTCTGGATGCATTCCAAGTGTTTGCCTTTAGTGACTCAGAATGAAAGCCATTAAGAGAAGCACAGTTCTCCAAGGCCTCAAATCTAATAATTATCTAATTCTTTCCTTTCATTAGAAGGGAACTGGACAAAAGGAGAGCCCTCACTCCCCCCAAGGCAGCAGGCAGTGAAACACTAACATTGTTTTCCTTGTACAAGTAAGAGAGCACTGGAATCCGCCCTCGGCTCCTGAACCTTGAACTTCCCATCACCACGGCCCTGGTGGCAGCTCGGGGCACCACGAGCTCAGGAGGGTATGTGCTGCAAACCTGAGGGAGAGAATAGAGGAAAAAAAAACCACATATTGCTCCTGAGCACTTAAAAATTCATGAAAAATTCATCTTTAGCTTATGAGGTTAGGAGGTATTCAGGAAAACAAGGCAGGGAGCAATCGATTGTGCAGCTGAACCTAAAAACTGCACTGCAGAATGCTGATTCAAGGGAATTAATTCTTTAATTCTAGAAATTTGATGGCAGTTTCTAATTTAGATTCACAGAATGGTTTGGGTTGGAAGGGACATTAAAGCCATCCCACCCCTGGCATGGCAGGGACACCTTCCACCATCCCAGGCTGCTCCAAGCCCCAGTGTCCAACCTGTCCTTGGGCACTTCCAGGGATCCAGGGGCAGCCACAGCTGCTCTGGGAACCTGTGCCAGGCCTCACCTCCCTCCCAGGGAACAATTCCTTCTCACAAAAGGAGAAATTAAGAACAACTGTATTAATAAAGTTCTCTCTAAATGTTATGTAATTCAAAAGGCACTTCCAGCCCTCAGATGGGCTCCTCAGAGAGCACCTTCATCCTTTCTCCTCAAACAAGCACAATCTTTGCAGCAGGGACTTCACAGATAAGCTGCTCTCCAAGCCTGGCTTTACATCAGGCTTGACAATTCTAAAACACAGCCTGGAAACTGTGAGGAAACTCTAAAGCACCTGAGAGTTCCACTGCAGCAGGCAGAGCCTCAGAGTGATTAATGATTTGAGATGGGCACATCCAGCTGCCCTCAGCAGCTGCTGGAAACAGCAGCTCTCACATCAGAGCTTGATTCAGACCTCCACAGGCACAGGCAGGTAAAACTGGCAGTCACCTGGAAGCACAGGCTTGTATTTCTTCAAGCCAGAGCTTAAAGTAAAGAAAGTTACCAGGGAAAGGGATTCAGGGTTATGAATATTGTTGGTGTCTTCCCTGGAGTTGCTTGCCTTGCTTTTCAACAAGCAGGTCTGACTGCACGCAGCCCCAGAGGAAATAAAAAGGGAAATAATGTGGAGCAGGATTTTGAACAAGCTTGCTGACAAATGCTTTTGTTTCATGTTGTTTAGATCCAAGTTGGCCTTTCAGGGAAAATAACAGCAGCAGGCAGTTCAGACTGAAATGACAGAGGGCCCTTAGGTAGCAGAAGATCCAACTGAGGAAGCAAAAAAAAGGTCTGTTTTCCACTGCTGTCTTTCCCTCCCTCTCTCTCTTTCCCTCCCTCCCTTCCTTCCTTAGTCCCTCTCCACTCTGCCTCATTCCTCACCAATCCAAACTGCTGCCATTTCCTTCCCCCCTCCACATCTCTCACCAGCCAGGTGGGACAGGCTTTGGAAATACCAAAAGCAGCTCAGGGTACTTGAAGCTTTGCCTAACAGATGGGTTGACATTTCTGCAGAAAAACAAAGCTCTGCTCCCTTGCCAGGGGGATCAAACACAACAAGGTGACTCTGCAGCTCTCCTGGAGCATCATTATCTGCAACTCCCCACCAAGATGATGTGCTTAGACTCAAACCAAGTGAGCTCCTTCCTCCCCAGAGGCAGCAGCAGGGCTGCCATTAATAACAACAAGGAGACAGTGCATGAAATGGCTCCTCTGGGCAGGAATTACCTCATAGTCCTTGTTAATATCTGTTATTTCCCAGGAGTCGTTGGGAATTCCCATGCGCTGGTAATCCAGTCTCAGATCAATCAGTTTCCACCCCATCTCCCGGTTCTCTTTGGACATTTTTGGATTGTAAGAGAAAGCATAAAGTTCTTCAGGTTTCACTGGGAAGCAGAAAGAAGAAAATCAACAAGTTAGAGAGGCAAATACATCCAGGGAGGCCAAAACTTCTGGAAAACAATGACTGAATACTCCTCTGTAGCACTCAAAGTATTTAAGACTTCTCAACGTTTTACAGATTCTTGGTTGGGATAGTACCAAGTGCTGAAATTCAGCCTGAAATCCTCAGGAACTTCCAAGATTCAGGGACCAAATGCAAGGAGACACAATAATTCTAACAAAGTGTTCCAAATGCAGGAAGAATTCTAACATTAATTCTAACAAAGTGTTTTAGGCCAAATTGGAAGAGGTAATTTCTCCTAAACAAATGATTTCCTCCTGAATTCACCATGTTAGAGGGGATTTATATCATAACCACTAACCCACACATGAAAACATGGATTAAAAGATCTGTTTTCTGTGCAGAGTTGCTGCAGTCCTGTAAGGTCATTGCTCAACAACAAATTCTGAGACTGGAAGACTTGAGGAATGTCTGGAATATTGCTGTCAGCCCAACAAAAGCTTCAGGCTGGCTCTGACAAGTGCCCATTCACCATCCCAACCTCCTTCCCTCTCTTCACAAAATGCAAATCCAACCAATAACTCATCCAGCTGATTCCCAAGGCAGCTCCAGAGACAGAGGGAAACCTGTCAGAGGCTGATAAAGCAGCTGGGTCCTGAGCAGGTAACCCAGAGGTGTCCATCACACGTGTGCAAATCATCAGTAATGATGTGCTCTGCCAAAATTCCATGAAGGGAGCACACTCAGACATCTTAAAACAACAGAAATGTGCTGCTACAATCCAGAAGTAGAAGAAAAGAAAGAGCTACAGCCACTTACACAGTTGAGACCAAAGGAAACTGGTGTGAGCCCCTGCAGTGACACCTCCCACGCTTCAGGCACTACCCAAACCTCTCATTCTCAAACCTCAAAGAGCAGTGACTGCTTTTAAGTGTAACACCACAGAACTGTGTAACACCACAGCTGCAGCATCAGAGGCACAACTTCACAACTAAGAAAACTCCAAAGAGCTCAAGGGGGGTGCTGGGAATAGACACAGGCTTTAATATCAATTTTAAAAAACATCTAAACTCTGCAAAGCCCATTTCTCCTACAGGATTTCCAGCCCAGCCCTGTGTGAAGGCCAGCAAGAGCTGCCTGGTGCCATTGATCCCCCTCCCTCAGCCTGGTGACACCATCACAAATTGCAACTACAAATGACATTCTTGTAAATAACACAACTCCAAATCCTGGTTCCAGCACCCCAAAAGCAGAGGCTGCCAGAGGCAGAAGCCAGGTAGGAGCTGAGTGGAATGCTGTCCTGCAAGAAAAGCCTGAAGATTCATCCATGCTGGAATAAAAAGCTGCAGCTAGGAGAGAGCACAGGCTTTTGAGGGTGTCTGGCTCACACTCTGACTCCAAGTCAGGGCAGGGTGAAGCAAAGGCTTTCAAAAGTGAGCAAACACTGCAGAGCAGCCTGAACACACTGCTGGAAACACAGCAAAGATGGCAATTTGTGGGATTGGGGAACTCTGTGAATGCCTGGATCAGCTGGGAAGGGCAGGACTGCACAGAGCCAACAGCTGGGTGACACAGGGGACTGACAGGGGCCAGGTTTGGGAGATGAACTTCGCACAGCTCTCCAGAAGTTCCTCATGGGAGACCACGTCACTCCCACTGCCAGAGAGTCACAGAGAGGTTTGGGTTGCAACAGCTCATCCAGTGCCACCCCAGGGACACCTTCCACTGCCCCAGGCTGCTCCAAGCCCCAGAGTCCTGCCTGGCCTTGGGCACTGCCAGGGATCCAGGGGCAGCCACAGCTTCTCTGGGCAGTCTGTGCAGGGTGTTCCTTCCCAATAGCCCATCTGACCCTG
>JBBMKD010000194.1:18012489-18023980 GCA_037834095.1 Argya squamiceps
GGAAAGGAAAGGAAAGGAAAGGAAAGGAAAGGAAAGGAAAGGAAAGGAAAGGAAAGGAAAGGAAAGGAAAGGAAATTTGTTTACTGAATCTCAGTCTGAGGTGAGTTTTAGCTCTCTCAAGAGGCTCCAGCCACATAATTGCAAATAGTTCTTTTAGCTGAACTTCATAACTCTGAGTTGCAGTGATTAAACTGAAATTCCCACCCCAGACCTGCAGGAAGACAAGTCCCAATAACAACTGTTAAATCTCAATACTGCATTCAGCCACCTCAGTAATCTGTTTTAAAAAGCAAACATCTGCAATCCCATTATGGAGCAGCCCAGGGGATGAGACCTTCCAAGTGCATATGTTGGAAAAGAGAGGAATTTTCCTTAAAAAGGAAGTTTATCTCATCAGGATGAAAAATCTCAGACAAGGAAAGCAAAATGTGCTGTGAAACATAACCACCACCTTTTTTATCTCTCAGTGTCTGAGTAATTAAAATTCCCCCTCTGAAATGCAGGTCCAGGCCATCTTTTAAAACAATGGCTTCAGGTTTATCACAGGGAGTGTAGAATTGTTCCTTGGTGACAAGCACAGCTAATACAACAAATAGCCTCACACTCTTAGGGGGTGCTGGTAAATAAATAAAACTAATTCCTACCACCAGCACAACTCCCAGTATTTCACTGTGATAACAATGCTCTGGAGCATTTCATCCCTGCACAAACCTCATCCATCCCAGGGAGCCAGGGCAGCTTTTCTCCTTTCATGAATCAGGAGAGGGGAACCAAATGTTGAGGCTGATCTTGCTGAACGTTTTTGGGTGGCTGAGCAGAACCCTGGCTGCATTATGATCCATAAAAAAATCCAGAAACTCAGTTTCACACAGCTCACAGCACTGCTGGTGCTTCAGCTTCTCCTGGAAGACAAAGTTTCTTGGGAAGGATGGTGAAAAATATCATTACATTCATTAACTCCACCGTGTTTCTGTAAATTTAAAGGATTGCAGAGATGTGGACAGAGTCAACCAGGACTGCAAAGCACATTTTTAAGCACTCCATTTTACATCCTCAGTTCTCTATTGTTTTTCTGTGAAATCCAGAATGAGGGGGCTCTACCTCAAGGAAGCAATTGAAGCCTTAAATGCACATTTGACTGAGTAAATTACCCAGCAACTCCTCTGAGCATCAGCTGGCGACAGGCAGAGATGAAGCTCATGGAGAAGCACAGCAATAGGTTTTATGTAACAGAATTTACCCCTCTTGGTGGGAAGCAGGATGGTGAAGGCTTTGGAAGCACTCTGATATCCTTGGTTTCCTTCACATCAGAAATGCACTGGCTTTAGAAGGGGTGATTCTAATTAAACTGTTGTTAATGTGTTGTAGTTAATGAATAAATGTGGATTCAAGTCTCAGCATTAAAAATTGAGTATGAGAAAACGTGGGGTTGTTTAGATCTGGGGGTTTATTTTAGCAGGCTGTAGAAGACAGACCAGAACCCATTCTGCCTTTCAAACATGAAATTTCTACCCATGGAAAAATGATAAATGGTGGAGAGCTGTCCTGTCAGCAGAGGACAGCTGTAAATAATACTTTGTATAATATATTTGTATAAATATATTTGTAAATAATATTTTGTTACTGACTTTCCTTGAAATGGGCAAATTCCCTTCATCTCTCCAGCCCAATCCACAGCTCTGCAAATCAGGGCACTGTGGCTGTGCTGCTATTCCAGACCTTGCCCTGGACACTCCTTATGCTCCTGAATCAGCTGCCTTTTTTAGCCCTGGGCAGGCAGGAGCAGCCTGACACAACATCTCTGCTCCTGCATCAATCCTGTCTCAGTGTCCCAAGCACAGGCACCCCCTGAGCCTCATTAAACCACAATAATGAACATTTTATTGGCTCTGCACAGGGTTGGTGACCAATGTCCAGCCCAGGCCACCAGCTCTGTCCTTGGCTGGGCTCAGGGACAGCAAAGCAGATTCTCCATGGGAGCACCTGAAGATTTCCCTGACAGGTCTCCCACACCAGGCCATGCCTGGTACACAAGACTTGGATTAAAAATCAGAAATCATTGCAAAAACGTTGGTTAAAGGGCTGGCCAGGGAGTGTTTCAATAACTTCTGTTAAAAACATCACATGCTCCAGCTCAGCTCCAGCTCTGCCACAAGAACAGAGAAGCCAAATAATTTTAAAATTACTTTTCTGCCATTAGGACAGTGTCTTTTACCCAGATGGCCCTCAAGACACCTGTAATTCTTTCTCTTCAGTAATAAACATGCACAATGAATAATGAAGAGGCACCTGAAGCCACTGGCAGCCCTGTCCACAAGCAACACTTGCTGTGACTCTATCATTTTATTTTCCTTTCTAATTAAAAAATACTAAAATGTGTTTTTTGTCCTAGTATCACTGGGTATATCATTGCAACAAGGGGCCTGGGTGTGATAGAAGGACTGATAATGTGACCTAGGCCAGGAAGGAGTTAGGAGGAAAGTGTTTTAGATGTGGCTGATGAGATTCCAAATGCCTGTAGCAGCAGTTGTGCCTGTGGAAAACTCCACAAATCTGGGAATGTCCAGGGGAAACCAGGAAAACACAGCCAATGTCACATGGAATTGCAACAAGGAGAAAGCTCCCAGGTCATTTTGGGAGAAGATCCCAGGACTCAAATAAATGAAGGATCGAAATTCTTGAATTATTTCCATGTGTACACTGAGCAGGAAGCATTCACAGGGACGTGGTGAAAACACCTGCTTCGAACCAAAAAGGGCAGGTGGAACTGGTGCTGGAAGTCACTGCAACACTGAAGAGAGCCAGGAAATTCTGCTTTTGTCTCCAGAGCAGCCCAGGGTGGGCAGCAGCTGTGCCAGCCCCCACTGCCCCAGGGCTTTGGGAGCAAACCTTGGAGCAGCACTGGGGGAATTTCACTGGATGAGATGAGCCTGGAGGGCTTTTCCAGCTGGGATGATTCTGTGGCTGGGACACAAGTGTGACCCCACAAAGAATCCTGGTGGAAATCAGCATCATCCAGAGCTTCCAGGGGCAGCACCCCCAGGATTGGCACCTCAGACACTCCCACAGCCAGGAAGGCAGTACTCCATGGAGGTGCCCTCAGCTGGGCAACCAGACAAGGAGATTTTGTCAGTATTTCCTTTATTTGGGGAGGGAAGAGAAAAAAAAGTTGAAACAGTAGCCTTGCTTTTGAGTTTTAATAAAACTCCTGCAGCTCCTGGGGTCCTCCCAGCCGAGATCAAGGTTGCTTTATCTGGACTTCTGAGTTTTTAGAGACACCACCAGCCTGGTGTTTGATGCTCCCTGCTGCTGCCAAGCCCTGCTGTAGGGACAAGCAATTTTGTTGGGGTAGAATGCATTTATCCACCCAGAACTGCTCCTGTTCCATGCTAATGGTGCCACAGCTTCGCTGGCTCATCCTACTCTGTCAGTCTGGGGGCTGAATTATGGCTTTAATATCTCACTCCCTGCTCTTACTGTGATTTGTTCTTCATTTCTGATCTGCACTTCAGGGTAATCCATTGTTGGAGGCACTCAGGCTGCTGGTCACAGAGCTCTGCAAACAGAAAAGCTCTTCACAAATTTGAGTGTCTGTGTCTGTACATGATGGGAACATGCTCAGGGTCTGGGAATCTTCCAGAACATTTGGGCACAAATTCCTGACAGGACAGAAATACATCTTCACACTTCATGTTTTAATTAAAACAATCAGCACGTTCCAGTGTGTGTTTTCTCCATTTACATATTTTCATTCAAAATGCATCTTCATACATTCTGTACAAGCATTTTACTTCAAACATTTAATGAACACAAAAAATGCAACATTGAATCAATTTGGCTTTTCTTTAATAAACTGTTCCCGAGGCACTGCACATATGGATACAAGTTAACACATAAATAAGTGTGCACTGGATCAGAGTCTGGATTATTATTATTCATAACTAAGAGAGCGCTGTGAATGTGTTTTGCTTTTCTAAATTCAGGAACAATCCAGCAGAGGCTTTTGAGTTATCACAGGAGTCAGGAGATGTTCTGTGAATGAGGAATTGGGGAGCTCAAGGCCTCAGAGCTGTAAGCATTCCTTGGTTGGAAGAATTTAGAAAGGTAAATAGGTGCAAGAAATAATAATGGGAAATTCCATTTAATGCAAGACAAAGGCAAGAGGATGTAGAATTACCATTAATGAAGGGATTAGAGATTGGCAAAGAGCTTGAACCTGGCAAAACCTTCAGACAGCTTTCCCCAGCTGAATCCATCTGTGGATTGTGCAAGTCACAGAGGGGGAAAAGTGAAGATCCCTCATCCAATTCTAATCCAGCTGTGGAAAGTGAAATTTTTACAAGTTAAAAAGGCAAATAAAATAATTAAAGCTACAAGTTTTGATAGTTCTGCAGCTCAGGTGTAATTTTTGTCAGCATTTTCAGTTCAGGTAACCAAAACTGAATTTTACTTTAATAACATTTCACCATTAGGTCATTAAGATCAGTCCATTTGTTTCCCTTGTTTTTAATTATCTTCTGCGGAGTCATTCTGGTTTTCTACTGGTGTAAACACATCCCATCCCATGTTATTTAATTTCCTTAAAAATTTTATTTTCCCATTTCTGGTTTCATGAGGACTTTAACTTGCAGGTGTTTAAATCAGCAAGGAAACGAAAAGATCATCTTAGAAGGAAATGGAATCAACTCAAGCTATATTTTAATTTTATGACTGTTCATTTTCTTACACTGGCAATTCCCAGTCAACCACTCAGGTGAGAGAACATGACATTTTTAACCACTGAAACCCCATAATTTTGAAGTAACTATGGACTTCTGCTTGTTATTGCTTAAGATTCAACAAAGGCTGCATCAGAAATGAGCCTTTGAGGAGACCAAGTCTATTATCCCTGCTAGCTGGGGCACTGGCAACCATCATGAAAGCAAAATTACTGCCATTAAATCAAGAAACTAATTAGAATCAGATCATCAAGTTCCCCCTCTGCTGGAGCCTTGGTCTCCTGGCATGGGACAGGGTGATTTACTCCAGAGTACACACCAGGGCTGAGCAGTCTGTCGGTTCAGTGCCTTTCTGATAGTCCCAGAAATTCAATAAGCAGCTCCAGAAGGTCCAGTGGCACTCGTGGACATGGATCTGGGCTGGCAGCGCTTGGAGAGGAAGGCTGGGAACACAGAGCTCAGGAAATCTGCCTCATGGATGGAGTGAGAGGGAATCACCCTCTGCTCTCCCTACACAGCTCCCAGCAGGGCAGGAGCCTTCAGCTGAGTGTCTCAAACACAAAAATCCTGGGCTTGATTTCCTCCCTTTTCCCTCCTGGAGAGCTCTCCCAGCCCTGCCAGCAGAGATCAGTGTGATGTCAGATGGAAGGATCATGAGCAAGGCTGTGCTTTTGTGACACTCCCAGAAATTCAATAAACAGCTCCACAAGGTCCAGTGGCACTTGTGGACATGGATCTGGGCTGGCAGCTCTTGGAGAGGAAGGCTGGGAACACAGAGCTCAGGAAATCTGCCTCATGGATGGAGTGAGAGGGAATCACCCTCTGCTCTCCCTGCACAGCTCCCAGAAGAGCAGGAGCCTTCAGCTGAGTGTCTCAAACACAAAAATCTTGAGCTTGATTTCCCTTTTTCCTCCTGGAGAGCTCTCCCTCTCCCAGCCCTGCCAGCAGAGATCAGTGTGATGTCAGATGGAAGGATGATGAGCAAGGCTGTGCTCAGGCATCTCAGACAGGGAGGAGGGATCTCTGTGGTTCCCACAGGGAGACCTTGACTGGGTCTGACAGTGTTTATGAGGCTCTGCACTCTGAAATCCCCTTCATCCCACAGCTGGGAATCTCCTGGGCATGGCAGCCTTTCACCTGCCTGCCAAACTCACTGCCAGCTTCCTCCTGTCAATCCTCTCCCACTGTGGGTGGTTCAGCCACTCAAATGGAGCACAGTTATTTCATAAATATCCACCAGTGAGCTCAGGGAACTTGGGGGAAAAGCACAGGATTTCTCAAGTTCTCATATGGATGAGAAAGGTGATTCACTCCAAGTGATACCACAAGCAATTAGACAATTTTACATTACCAAAGGTTAATAATAAATAACAAGATGCATCTGTCACAGCAAGAAGTGCCCCAATGAGAATCCAGACTGTCACTGACCTCACAGGAGTCATTTACTTTTTATGCCTTTGATTTCCCAGCACTCATCCTTATTTTCCCTCTCTTTGGAGAGTAATCAGTGTTTTAAATGTTCTTCAAAATTATATGAGTCAGTACAAACTGTGTTCCCATTTGTACCCTTAATTGGGTTTTAAGGCCATTTCAGGCATCTGCATGCTCATAAGTCTAATAGGAACTCTTAAAAGCCTGAAATAGTTTGGGACTAAAATTGACACCTGAGGGCCATTCTATTAATGGGAGTTGAGAGTTAACAATTTTACAGTTGTTTTGTTTCTAACCAGAGGGAAGGACAAGTTTACTCAGTACCTGCAGCATTACTCAGCACAGAGACCTGAGGAATGTTCCAGAAAGCATCAAGGAATTTGCCAGATCCAGAAATAAAATCACTATTTAAGATTATAGAGGCTACATTTATTGAGGAGATCTGCCTCAGATTAGGACACTGAAGTCCTCAAATATCTACACACAGAAGTGGCACAAACTGGTTGCCAAACTTCAAATTAATGTTTATTTTCTGAGTTATCAAACAGTCCCAGAAAATGAAGGGAGAAGTTCTTTCCCAAAAAATATAATCACTCAAAACAAGTCACCTCCTCCCCAGAAGGGAAATGCTCAGAGCAACATTGATGTTCCTTCCTCCAGGACCATGAGATTTCTCTGAAATGAGCTTAAACTCAGAAGAGATGATAAAAGTTCTCTGAACTACAAAATAAATCTATGTTCTCCAGTAGAAATAATATTCCATCAGCAAAGGACTGGAAAAAAAACCAGAAAATCACTTGCTGATGTGGCCCACAGCATGTGTAGGGCACTTCAGTAGTGCAACAAATTGGCTGAGGAACAAATAAATTCTGTGGTTTTAGGTTAAACACAGAGCCAGTATGAAAAGCTGCAATTTCTAAATTAAAGCATTTGCTGAACTGGCAAAGTAACTCATCAGTTTGAAGCCAATCCTGAAAGATTCCCAGAAGAGCCCACCTATTACCAAGGCAAAGGGATTAATAAGTGCAGTATTGATCTGCCAGGAGCATGGGATGCCTTTGCTGATCCCTTTGGAAGCCCTTCCCACAGCAATGCACTGGGAATTCAGCAGGATGGGCCACAGGGAAATCATTCAGCAAAAATAATAAATGGAGAGAAGAAAAAGAAGGAAATCTCAAGCCTTCACTAGATGGGTTTCTGATTCTCCTCTTTCCCACAAATTAATGTCATGTTCAGGCTGTAATATTCCTTGGAAAAACAAGAAAAAAACACTGCTCTCAAATACCCAGCTATTTAAAGCACTCCCAATAACTCTGCACAATAATTCTGTAAAATGAACTGATGCAAACCTGCAGAGAAGAAACCAAACTGAGTTAGAAACCCTCTGGGTGACCCTGGGAGTAGCAGGACCTGGGGATTTTACCAAGTTGTTGTTGTAAAGCATTACTGATACATTCAGACTGTTGGGGAAGATGTGATTTACAAATTCAGTGTCCAGAGAGGATCTGAATGTTTCCATACACATGGATATCTATCCCTGTGAAGGGAGATTTGATAATGCTGCTTAATGGAACTTTATTGCATTTTCAGATGTTTTCCCGTCGGGTCATTGAAATTCTTGCTCCTGTAAGAAGAGAGGACTCAGGAGGAAATCTGCAGTTTGTAGTCACCAAAAGAGAAAGACAAAAATTTGCTCCTCCCCACCTCCTCACAGGGTGAGGAAGGATATTTATCCAGCTAAAAGCACAAGGAAAAATCAGGAAGGCAGAGCATGGCCTTGCTGACTGGAATGTTGTTTCCTACACTGATCCCAAAGCATCATTAACAACAGCTGCCTACAAATGTGGATTTATTTTTTCCCTGGCTGAAACTCAGTGGCCAGGTTCAGCACTCATTTGTATGCAGAGCTCCGATCTGCCAGGGACACCTGCCAGTCTCCAGCAAATTTAGGCAAAGATCAAACCATTTTCTAATTAGGCATGGGAGTTAATGGCAGCTGAAGTGACCATTTGAGATACAGCTGGCCCTAAACAATGACTTCTCAGGGTGCTGCCTGCCCCTGAGCATTTTCTTTGTAATCTTCTCAGCCTCTGCACTCTCCTGGATGATTTATGGTGTCTGGGGGCTCCTTGGCAGTACTTTCTGTGCTGATAAAGAGGAAAACCTTGACTGTATCTTAAATTGTCAACAAATGCTTTCAAATTTCCTAAGAGTTCTTGCATTTGTCCTTCATATTTCCAGAGTTTAAAAAATGCTCCAACCTGAAACTGCCCTTTCCTACAAAAGAATGCCAGTGAGCATCTGATTATTATTATGAAGTTTCCCCACAACCAAAATGTGTTTAATTCCACTGGCCTCACCCCATAATCCCCAACTGGGTACCCAACCTTGTGGTGACAGCCCAATTAATTCTGCTGCCATCATTAATGAGAGGCTGATTATTTGAGAAACACACCTTGCAAGAGTGAGTTTCACGGGCTAAAAGGGATATTACAACTTTAATAGAAGGAGACATCAAAAAGCACTTGCCCACAGCAAAGAATTCAACAATTGTGTTTAAATTTAATATAACATGTGATAAAGAGTTGAGCTGGAGTCAGAGACTGTCACTGGCTCTCACACAATATTATTTATGGCTCTATATAGGCCCAGCTCCACGACTTTAGCAGGCAGAAGCCTTAATACCTTGTGACACAACTGGGCTGAGCCATCTAATATCACCCACAAATCCTGGAAAAACAAATACTCCTTCAAATAATTATGCTGTTCCAACATATTAACTTCCCAGGCAGTGATGAAATGTCCTGTTTTAGGGAAGACCACTGAAAAGCCTTGTCTGTATCCTGGGCTTCAAATCAAAACCCTTTAATATTAGGATCACACTCTGCACTGAATAAATGTCAGAGAAATAAACTTGACGGAACAATATATTTTTCATGGTCTAAAATGAATTTTAAAAAGGACCTAGAACAGGAAACTACAAACTCTTTAACCTCCAGGGGGAAAAAAATCAAATACCACCCAGGTCACTAATAATCTAATGTCAACTGTTTCCATAAAAAATGGGCAATGATAAATAATCAAAGCATTTAGTGGGAGCTGTGGGGATCTGGGTTATTCTCAGTTATTCTGTGTTATTCTCTGTGCATGTTGATTAGAATTTTAAAGAAAAGGTAATGTTTCTCCCAGCCCTGTTTCCCCACAGTTTATAACCCAGAGCATGAAGTCTCTCACTTTATTTTGTAGATCCTTCCAGATCCTGATCTCCCTCAGCCTGGTTGCCACGTTATCTTCTTGAGAAAGAAAACACCTCAGAGCAGCCAATGCAAGGTAAACCTCTGGGCTGGAGGAGTTTAGGACACAAGGCAGGTTGGGCTGATCTAAATTGTACAGAATTCCTTAATTCCATAATTCCAGATTCCTGCCTCCATGAGCTTCTGGCACTGAGCTGACTCCCACCTCCTGCAGTGGGATAATTGCATTTCCATTCACACACCCCTTTGATGACTGCTCTCATTTGTATGGGCAGAAAAGGTAAAAGAAATGTTTATTCCACATAGATTATTTTAATTTCTTGCAGCAAACTACAAGAAAAGGGCCAGGCCCGAGCAGCCCACTCATCAAACAACTGAATCTTAAAACTTGAACAATGTGTAGGCAGAGCTGTTTATTCCACTCTGCTTTACACTCCACTGCATCAATGCATTTATTACTCTCCTGCATCCATCTCATGCTGGCCAATCCTTCTTTATATTAAATGTAGAGATCAGCACAGAGTTCTCTGTTCCAAGAGACACAAGATCACTTTTGCTGCACTTCATCAAATGTGAGAGAAGACAAAATCTCTGTCCTTTGGCCAGGCAGTCCAAGCTCAGCATGAGGATAAAATCCCAGTGCAGACAACACACTCTGCATCCTAGAACTGAAGAATCAGCTTTTTCTGCCAAAAAAGACTTTACTGAAACAAAAAAATAAAAGCGGTATTAGCTAACCTGAAATTAGCAATTTTAAAGCAAGATCCCAGGATATAGAAGAGTTGCTTCTATCATGATGTAACCTATGGTAATTGTACCTGAAAATATGGGAAGATTTCATGCCCAGGAATACTTTTGGCATCTTATTTCCATGAAGTGTCACATCCAAGGCCATCTGCATTCATCTTCTTGGATGTAATACACTGTCCTAAAGCTAGAAAAAGTAATTTAAAAATCCCCTGGTGTTTCTCTTGGCTTTTCTGTCCTTATGGCAAAGCAGAGCTGCAGCTGACCCGCAGCACGAGCTGTTTTTAACAGAAACCAGTTATTTCAGCAGGTCACACCTCCAGCCAGCCCTTTATCAGTGTTTTTGCAATGTATTGCCCTGATCCTCATCAGGATTAAATAAAGGCAGCTCCCTCAACTGTTCTCACACATCATTTCCAGCATTTCACAAATATCTGGACACGCTCCAGCTCCTCAGTGTCCTCCTCAAAGGGAGGGAGCTACACCTGGGACTCGATGTGGGGCATGACCCTGTTATAAATGATTCGTAGCTAATTTGATATCAAGCATTTTATTTTGCTATTTGAAATCAATTTGAATCAGCCACAATAAAAGGATACAACATCAATCGAGGTTGGGTCAGGTCCTCAATAGAGCTGACCCTTCTCGTCCACCAACTCTAAATTTCAAAGTACAAATTTTATACAGTTTTTCTGCTCTAAGGCAAGCTCATTGTAAGCCTTTGTCCAGTGTGCATATTCATTCACTTCTTTCTTTCGCTGTTTAGTTTTGAAAAATTTTCCTAGCAAAGTTGAAGCTCTAAATTGAGTTCCTAGAACTAGGCATTGAGATACCAATTCGTTCAATCTCTAAGTTCCCTCCACCTAGATCGGTATTAAGTGTTAATTGTCCAAAAAGTGGTGAGTCCACCCATGATGAAGGAGCCATCTTTTGCTCAACCTTGTTCTTTCTGTTGCAAATCTTGGTTTTGCCTTGCTATTATTTGAGAACTTTTACAGTTGCAAATGTGCCTTGGTAAGCCAAAGACGCCTTTTGCGATTTTTGAAAATCAAAACTTGTAACGCAATTTTAAGTTATGACATACAACAGACTTGATACACAAATTTATTTAAAACATGTATCACAACCGGGACTCGATGTGGGGCATGACTGATTTATTAAAAATATGGATATTGATCTAATACCGATATCCAACTATGATGGACAAAGACTCTCTAACAGTTTAAAGTTACAAAGTGTGTGTTTATTATGATGCCGGGCAGTGTGTGGGGATAGCTCCCAAATACACACCTCAATTTACAGATGATCACAGGGTCTGTTTATGTACAGGAGTATTGAATA
>JBBMKD010000194.1:18025244-18035981 GCA_037834095.1 Argya squamiceps
AATTGTTCCCTGGCAGGGTGGGCAGGGCTGGCACAGGGTGTCCCTGGATCCCTGGCAGTGCCCAAGGCCAGGCTGGACATTGGAGCAGCCTGGGACAGTGGAAGGTTTTTTCCCACTCTCTCATCTAACCATACTCTCTTTCCCTTTCAACTCATTCCCCCTTGTTCCATCACTACCTGCTGTTGTAAATCGTCTTACCTCATCTTTCCTGTAAGTTCCTTTTAGATGCTAGAAAGTCGAAAATTTGCATTTAATTTTTTAATGAAGAATTTTATCCAAGCGTTACTGTACTCCAGTGCAGATTTGAAAGGAATGCTGCTCAGATTTCACAGCTAATGTTCAGTGCTAATTGGTACTGTACATTTTACCCTGTGGATCTGAATGTGTGCTGCTCTAATCCGTGCTTTGGCTTGATCACAGCTGAGCTGTGATTTTACCCGCCTGTTGTGGTGGTTAAATCTGGCGTGATGTGACTGTAACAGCCCAATGTATATCCCACATTGCTGTGAGAAATCCTGTGAAACTCACCTTGTTTTTGTTTTTATTTGCAGTGCTGCCCCATGGCCACTGCCCCAGCAGAGAGCTCCGGGAGCCATGGAAAGGAGCTGAGCCAGAGTCACAGCAGCTCTGCTTTGGACTATTCTGGAGACACCTTTGAGTCCTTCAGTGAGGAGGAGAGCCAAGCTCCTGAATCCTGGTGTTCCACAGAGGATTTGGAGGGGGCAGCTGTGTCAGAGGCGTTGGAAATCTCATCATCACTGGCAGGCCAAAGTCCTGCAGGTATGCTGAGCTCTCCCTGCTTGGGGCCTGTGTTTCACAGCTTCAAAAAGTGCAGTGGGGACTCAAATCAGCAGAAATAAATGTGAAAATTGCCTACAGTGTCCTTGCTGTGCAATGTGCTGACCAGATCCATGTTTCAGACAGCTCCATGGGAAGGACTTGGCCATGGAAACCACTCCCGAGTAATCTTGTGATGCTGAAATTCTGTTGGCACCTTAAAAAACAATTCTCCAAGCTGCTTTTTACTATGTATGAAAAGTAACTGGGCCATAAAACAATTTTTCTGTGGGATAGTTCCAGGATTTGAAATACTGGAGAGGGCTGGGGGAGGACCTTAAAGCTGCAACAGATGAGGGATAAAGCAGAAGCTGAAATCTGTGAAATCTGTGGCCTCATCTGTGTGTTGCTGTGGCTCAGGGTTCCTCCTCCCTCAGCAGGGAGAGCTGGCACATTCAAGAGAAGGATTATTTGCCTCCCACTTTGCTTTCCTCACAATGTGTGTTCAAAGTTGCCTTTTTTTCCTTGCAGAGGAGGAGTCTGAAGCAGTGGGCCCAGCTGTGGAAAGAGCTGCCATAAGGAAATGGATTGATGCCATGGGAAAATGGATTGATCTGAAAAATAAAGACACTGGGATTAGGCCAGACAGATCTGTCATCAGAGCTCCTGCTGGTGAGTTGGGTGACCTCAGCAGTGGTTAGAATTGTTTCTATTGGAAAGAGGTGTAAACTTCACTTAAATTTTATACACAGGCTGTTAAATTAAGACAGCTAATTAACTGGCTTAAGTAGCCAAGTAATGAAGTACAAAGTTTTTCTTCTGTGGAGAGAGAGGAATTTGTCTCCCATATCACACATGGCTTTGATGCTCCCCCCATGCAGTGACATTATCCTGGTGATGCATTACTACAAAACCTGGAAAAATGCATTAAAAAACATCCCCACATTTAATTGTTTAATTTCATTGTTTAATATAATTCAGGTTTTTTCTCTCCAGCTGTAGAGGTACTAGGAAATTTGGGCATATTGCCTTCCAAAATAAACGTGACTTCAGAATTTATTGTGTGAAATGGTTTTTTCCCCCTTGTTAATCAACAGCATTGATAACTGAATTATTTGTTTGCCCTTTTTTAATTCCTTTCCCAAGCTGAGGGAGGCAGTAGGGCACCAATTTTGGCAGGAACAATGGAGCAGCTTTGCCCAAATAATGATGGAGTGTAGGAAGGGGAAGGAGGAAGGAAGGATCCATTTCCATGTCCTGGTTATGCAAGGAACTGTGAAAGCAGATGGTGGGATGCAAGCCCTGCTAAAGTCTGTCAAAAAGTGGGTCAGAGGTGCTATTTTTAATTAAGAAAAAAGAGCAAGAAAGCTGTAATTGAGCAAAAAAAATAATGGGAGCAGACGGGGAACCTTCCTCAATCTGCGTGTTGATGGGAAGTGAGCAGACTTGGGAGTTTTGTGGGTCACTGTGAGGCTGATTAAGCAGGAGATCCTCCTGCCTGGCATGGGATTTGTGTAGCAGCATCCTCAAAGCACCCATCCATCCCAAAAAAGCAGCACCTCAGGTCACTTCCAGGCTGTTGTGGATTGCTGAGCTCCTTCCCCTCAGCAGTGAGTCAGTGCTGGGGGCTCCTGACTCATCTCCTGCATTTCTCTGTTCCTGCAGTGAGGGAAGGCAGCTCATCTGCAGCAGGGGAAGGTTTCTCCTGGCCTGCTCCTCCAAGAGAATCTCCCTAAAATACATCAGAGCCCTGTGCTGGTTCCTGGAGGCACTGAGAGGGACATGAGGAGTTCAGAGGCACTGGAGGAGGGATGAGCCACAGCTGAAGGTTGAGGGTTTTCCCTTGGAAGTTGCACTCAGAGGATTTTAGTCATAGAATCACTTGCAGATCCCTGTAGATCTGCCCCAGGGAATGCTCTGCCTTTGGCAGACTCTCTTTGGGAGAGGAGCAGCAAGTTCTGTGCCTTGATCCTGAGCTGATGGATGCAGAGCTGGTTTGTCTTTGCCCCTCCTGTCACTTGTCCCTGTGGCAGCCTCAGGTTCATTGCTGCTTCCAGTGGTCCATGTGAAGAGCACAGAACATGGTCCATGCTTTTTGGTGCAAACACACTGCCCAGCCATGAAATCCCCAAATCAATCAGAATCAGCCATGCACTGCATTTTTTATTGCAGGATATTACCATAAAATAAGCATAGCAACTTTTCTCTTCTTATAAATGCTTCTCTTGAGCTTAATCCTTCAGCACTTGGTACCCCCAAATTTTGTATTGTTTCAGCAGCTTGGAGATGGTTTTTTTAATGCAGTAGATGAGCTCTCCTAGAAGTGGATTGTGGTATTGTGATTACCCCCTCAGAGCACTCAGCTCAGTGAATCCTGTGCACTGAGCACACAGGTACTCTGAATTAGGCTTGGCTTTATTGCCTCAAGACTTTCCTGCAGTGTCATTTTTATTTGTCATGGTTTTCTTTGTGGGCTGAAGGGAGCAAAGCACGCTGGCCTCAGGAGAAGGGAGAAATTTCCCTCAGAGTTGTCTTTGTCCCTCCACCCCAGTGTGGCAGCACGAGCTGTTGTTAGGCAAATGCATCACCAACAACACCACAATAAATCCTCAGTTCCACAGGGATTGCTCCATGTTAGTCATCTTTAAAATGTACTCAGGAAACTGCAACTCTTCAGCTTGGATGTGTCTGAAAATGGGGCTCTTTAACCCCCTGGCTGGTGCTGTGCTCACAAGTTGCCCCTCCCTTTTGTGATGTCTCCATGAAATGCTTTGCCTGTTTGTTTTTCTGCACTGTTACCACTGCACTATTGCTGTAATTGTTCCCTGGGAGGGTGGGCACACCCTGGCACAGGTTCCCAGAGCAGCTGTGGCTGCCCCTGGATCTCTGGGAGTGTCCCAGGCCAGGCTGGAAGGGGCTGGGAGCAGCCTGGGGCAGTGGGATGTGTCCCAGGATGGCTCTGGGCTTTAAGGTCCCTCCAGCCCAGGTGTTTGTGTCACTCTGGGATGATTCACTGTGCTGGAGGAGTTTTACTCATTTCAGATTCCTGTTTGTGATGAGCAGCCTGACATTTCAGCCTGTTTCTCTGGGTTCTGTGTTACCTGCAGGGGTCTTTCTTCTGCTCCTTGCTGGTCAGGCTGGCAACATGTTCATCTGAAGTGTAAAATCAATTTAGCTCATTATGAAGATGTTTTCTGGAGCTGCAGAGGTAAAACCTTACTGAAGAGCAGTTACTGATTATTGCCTTTCACAGTTATCTCTTTTTTTACTTTTTATCTTCTTTAAAATAGGGAAAATGCCTGCCAATTTTCCTATTAAATCAAAGTTAGACATCAAAGGAGAAGGAAACTCATAAAGATTTTCTTCTTTCACTCCCTCCTCGTGGATTTCAAATGTTTAAGGCTGGAGTTGTACAGCAAACCCTACTGAGGTCACTGAGTTCTGAGCCCCTCAGCAGGGTTTGGGATGCAGACATGGGGATTAGCTCACCTGTCCTGGGCTGCTGGAATCACAGCAGCTTCCTGCTGCACTTTGTGGGGCTTCACTTCCTAAATATTCCCTGTTTTGTGACCTTCCTGCTGGGTGAGACGTGGCTGGGGTTGATGCTGGGGTCACTTGGGCTGCTCTTGTCCCCTGCTCTGCCTCACTCCTCCCCAGTGGAGAGGGAACACTGGATTGGGAGCAACCAAACAGCAGGAAAACGTCCCTGTGCAGCAGTCACTGGCTCTGGCAGGGGTTCTCTGCACTGACTTTAGGAGGAGCATTCCAGCATGTCTGGATCACACAAGGAAAAGAGGGAATCTGACAGAGACAGGGAATAAACTCAGCCCCCAAAGCAAGAGCTGAGATCCCCTGGGCAGCTGAACCTCCCACACCTGGGGGAAATCTGAATGTCTGAATACTTCAGTTAAAAACCACACTTTTCTCATCTTTTTTTTTGGCTTTGTCTCAGTCAAATTCTATTCCTTGATTCCTAATTTCTATTTCTGAAATTCCTGTTAAACATGAGTTAATATGAAGAAGTAACTCCAGCCCTGAGTCGTGCAGTGAGGTTTAAAAATTGCTGTTCCCCCTGCCAGTGTTTGTGGAAGTGCAGATGAGCAGATGGGTGGGTGTGTGGCAGCACAGGATTTATGCATTATTAGAAGCCAATTCTTAATAAAATTGCACTTGTGGATGTCAGAAGAACCTGAAGTGAGTTATTCAGGCTGTCACTAAATGCTCAGTGGACTTTATGTGTTTTACTTCTCCCTTTGGAGTCTCAAATGCTTTTGTTCTGGGTTTTTCCCCACCTCACAATGGTAACTTTTCAATGTTTTTCTTCATTCTGTGTTCAGCATAAATGAACCTGCCAGGAATATTTTATTGGTGTGATTAAAGCCAGCAGTGGCCCATGATTTCCACTTTTTTACACGATCCTTGTAAGGAAAATCACCTGAAATGGTGCTTTCCACTCAGATATTTATGATGCTCCCTCAGAATTTTTTGAAATGAAATTTCATTTTAAGGTCTTGCTAATTCTTATTTATCTATCTATAAATTGTCACCATGTCTTTGCTTTTAATCATTTTGAAACATCATCTTCTTAGGAGGAGTAAATTGCACTGTGATGCTCAATTCTGAACTGTGATAATTGCACTTAAATATATTTTCCATGTTGTTTATAAAGCCAGAAAATTCCTGCTTTGCTTAGTTTTAATTATGGATTCCCTCATCCATTGGCTTTCTGAGGAGATGCTCAATTTCTTTGCAGAATTCCACAACTGTGTCTTGTGCACTCAGGACTAAATAAATCCCAGGGAATTCAGGGGAAGTTTTATATTCCTGTCGTTCAGTATTTTGAGGATTTGTGTTGTGGGACTGGAATGCCAAATGCCTGTCTGGAAATGGAATTTAATCCTGAAAACACAGAATGTGGAGGGCTTGTTTAAGTGGTACAATCCAACCTCCCAGCAGGAATTTGGGGCTGAATCCTTGGAGTTAAACTGGCCACACTTTGGGGTCATCCCCTGCCTGACTTTGGGGGAAATCTGGGTGTGAAAACCTCAGGAATTGTGGTCTGCCCACCCCACCCAGCCCATGTCCATGAAATACTGCACTGATTGTGCCCTAAACCTCTGGAAAATCTCCCCAAAGCCCTGAGTGAAGCTGTAAATCCATCCTAACCTGCCCAGCTGAAGTCCAATACCTATTTTATTTATTTCTAAACACCACTGGGAAGGATAAAGGAAGATGAAAGAGGGAATGATATTTTTTAAATAAGATCTTAAAAAGAATTTAGGAAATGATTGTTGAAGCTTTAGAGGAAAAGTGTTTTCTAATTGCATTTCCTCCCCAAAAAAATTTGCCTTTCTGTAGTTTGTGGAATTTATTGGAGTTTGTGGGATTTATTATTCCACAGTGACTTCACTGGACACTGCCTCTAATTTTTCTTCCAAATTGCTCCTTAGAGTTATTGATGAAGAGCTCTCTTGAAATATTAATTAATTTGGGATTAGCAAACTGTAGTTTCAGGTAGTGAGATGCTAAATCTGTGTTATTGACAGCCAGTTTATTTAATGTCAGAGTGTTTAACTGCTTGCTTTGCTAATCTATTTATCCTGTGCCATTAACCTTTTGTCTTTTTATTTCTTCCCATCCTTGCAGCCTGTTTTGGAGCCATTTATTGTACAAATTCCTCCATCTCCCACCCACATTTGTGTTTAAATTCTGATTTTGGAGCCTTTTATTGTGCAAGTTCCTACAGTTCCCATCTACATTTGTGTTTCAGTTCTGATTTTGGAGCCCTTTTTAAAGCCATTTATTGTGCAGGTTCCTCCATCTCCCACCCACATTTGTGTCTAAATTCTGATTTTGGAGCCTGGTTTAGAGCCATTGGTTGTGCAGGTTTTTACATCTCCCATCCACATTTGTGTCCAAATTCTGATTTATGTTTAATTCTGATATGTGTTTAAATGCTGATTTTGGAGCCCTTTTTAGAGCCACTTATTGTACAAGTTCCTCCATCTCCCATCCACATTTGTGTTTAAATGCTGATTTTGGAGCCTGGTTTGGAGCCATTTATTGTGCAGGTTTTTACATCTCCCATCCACATTTGTGTTTAAATGCTGATTTATGTTTAATTCTGATATATGTTTAAATTCTGATTTTGGAGCCTGTTTTAGAGCCATTTATTGTACAAGAAGCTCCCATCCCCGTTTGTGTTTAAATTCTGATTTTGGATCCTGTTTTAGAGCCATTTATTATACAAGTTTCTCCATCTCCCATCCCCATTTCTGTTTAAATTCTGATTTTGGAGCCCCTTTTAGATCCATTTATTGTGCAAGTTCCTCCATCTCCCACCCCCATTTGTGTTTAAATTCTGATTTTGGAGCTCATTTTAGAGCATTTATTGTGCAAGTTCTAAGCTCCCTCCCATCCACATCTATGTTTAAATTCTGATTTTGGAGCCTGTTTTAGAGCCATTGATTGTGCAGGTTCCTACATCTCCCATCCAAAATTCTGATTCTGGAGCCCTTTTTAGAGCCATTTATTGTACAAGTTTCTAAGCTCCCACCCACATTTGTGTTTAAATTCTGATTTTGGAGGCCATTTTAGAGCCATTTATTGTACAAGAAGCTCCCATCCCCATTTGTGTTTCAATTCTGATTTTGGAGCCTCTTTTAGAACCATTTATTGTACAAATCCCTCCATCTCCCACCCACATTTGTGTCTAAATTCTGATTTTGGAGCCCTTTTTAGAGCCATTTATTGTACAAATCCCTCCATCTCCCATCCCTATTTGTGCTTAAATTCTGATTTTGGAGCCTGTTTTAGAGCCATTTATTGTACATGTTCCTACAACTCCCATCCCCATTTGTGTTTAAATTCTGATTTTGGATCCTGTTTTAGAGCCATTTATTGTACAAGTTTCTCCATCTCCCATCCCCATTTGTGTTTAAATTCTGATTTTGGAGCCCTTTTTAGAACCATTTATTGTACAAATCCCTCCACCTCCCATCCCTATTTGTGCTTAAATTCTGATTTTGGAGCCTGTTTTAGAGCCATTTATTGTACAAGTTTCTCCATCTCCCATCCCTATTTGTGTTTAAATTCTGATTTTGGAGCTCATTTTAGAGCCATTTATTGTACAAATCCCTCCATCTCCCATCCCTGTTTGTGTTTAAATTCTGATTTTGGAGCTGTTGTACAAATCCCTCCATCTCCCATCCCCGTTTTTGTTTAAATTCTGATTTTGGAGCTCATTTTACAGCCATTTATTGTGCAGGTTCCTCCATCTCCCATCCCCATTTGTGTGTAAATTCTGATTTTGGAGCCCTTTTTAGAACCATTTATTGTACAAATCCCTCCATCTCCCACCCCCATTAGTGTTTAAATTCTGCTCTGCTGTTGCTGCAGGCAGGGCCTGACCCTGGCTTTGGCTTTCCCTTGGGTCACACGAGGTCACAGAGATACAGAGCAGCAATTCCCCTCTCCCTGCCCCAGCCCCTGATGCCCTTGTCCTGTTGATTTATTCCTGGCAGGAATTGCTGATTTATCCCCTGGAGAACTGGAGGCCCTGAGGTGGTTCTGCAGCAGGAGGATCAGGGGGATGCAGCAGGAGAAGGGCAGGGAGCTGCCCTGGGCAGTGCCAGCAGGGCAGCCTGGCACAGGAGACTCCTGTGCTGTTCCTGCCCAGCTGATGAACAGGATCCTGCTGGACAACACCAGGGAGGCTGTCAGACAGGTACTGAGGGACAGAAAGGGACATTTTCCCTAAATCCTGGGAGAACCACTGGAGAAAAAAGCCATAAAATCAGGATCAAGTCAGGCAGATCTTATGATGCCAGGTTTGGGCCTCTGGAAGAGCTTTTGGGTTGATATCCCAAGATTTATCTTTCTCATTTCTTAGACATCACTGTGGAACTGTTGCCTGGTGATAAAATCCTGATTTGTGTGATTGAGCAAGGCTGGGATCATAATTTATTTTACAAGAAGCCCTGGATCAGCTGAAGGAAAAAGCCTTTTATTTCTGGTTGTGTTTGCCCCATTTATTTATCAAATCATTCTGCATTTTACTCGTTGTGAATTCTTCCAGGATTAGAAGAATTCCAAAGAAAAAACCTCCCTGTGCTCCCAGTTTTCTTAGGCATTAGCCAATATTGATAAAAGCACTTCCAATAAAATCCTGCTGACCTCAGTCCCTGGTTAAGAAACCTCTGTCTCATCTTTACCCAATTCAAATCTCTTTTTTTTTGTCAGTGGTTTTTTTTCCCACCACAGGATGGTTTTTATGCCCCAGCTCCACCCCTCAGCCCTGCACCTAAAAATACCACTTGAAAGGCAGTTCTGGTGTGATAATTATTTCAGGCTTCCTGTCTTTTGAAACGATTTTGACATTTCAGCCATCTGCTTTTTTCATTTCTATTAATGTTAATCCACCTTGCAAATTCTGGGGAATTTTTATTTCCTCTTTATTTCTCTTACATTGTGGGAATACATTCCCTAAGAAAAGTCACTTTTTCTGCTCTTCTGCTTGCTTCTGTCTGTAGCTCCACACAAAGAACATTTTTATCCAGAGAAGTCAGGGAAAAGGGGACAGAGAGGCCTGGGATGGGACTTCCCTGGGTTGATTCCCCTCCTTTTGTAGCAATTTAATGTGTTTCTGGAGCCAGATGGAATCTGAGTCAATTGAATCAGATAAAACCATTGATATTTCATAAAAGCACAAACCCTGGGATTTGTGTAATGCTGTTAAATAGGCTTAAGATTTCATGGTGGATAAACTAACCCAGGAATCACTGGTTATCTTACACACAGAGCTGCAGAGTTTGGGCTGGATTCTGGCTCAGAGCTGCCTCTTTGAACTAATTGCTCCAGAGTTTATTTGCCTCTTAATTTATTTATAAAATGTATAAGTATAATTTATGATCATAACCCTTCTGCTTGGTGTTTAAGGCCTTGCACACAGTCAGCACAGGAACAGTTATAGATGATGGAATTGTCACTGAATTATTTCACCACTGCCTAAAAAGCCAATTTTTGTCTTTAGACAGTAGCTCTGTGTATTTTTATTAAATTGTTCTCAAAGTTGCCAGGCCAGATGTTGCTCATGGCATCAAAGTTTCCTCTCCCAGGTGACAGAAGCTGAAATCCACGAGGCCTCAACCTGTCCTGAGTGCCAGCAGAAGAGAGCAGAGCTGGCCAAGGTTGCCTTTCTCAGGCAAAAAAAGACTCTGCTGGAAGGTGCTTTGATCCAAAGGAAATTGGAAGAACAGTTTTACTCCAGAGTAAGCAAATATTGTTGAAAAAACACTTGTTGCTACATTTTATAGGTGCTGTAATGAAAGAATCTGTGATTCAGATCCCCCCTGATTCATGGCAGTGCAAAGCAAAATAGAATTTGGGTCCCTATCATGGATAAAATGCTTGGGACCAACACTCTCCTGGAGTCATTTCAGCTGCCTGATTTATGGGAGCTGAAGGTCATTCCCAGGATGTCCTGGAATTGGTTTTGTGTCCCCAGATTGTTTTCTGCTGGGCTGTCCAAGCTGAAAAGGCAAATAAATGATGTAACTGCCCATTCTGGGCTTCCTTGCTCCTCCTTGGCCTTGGGAATCTTGGAACAGGACACTGCAGTGGGTGATGGAGGCTGAGGCCTTGGGGCACTCTGAGATTTCTTGGAATTCCTATTTCTGTGCCAGTGACCCAAAGGCTGAGGGTTTGTTGGTAGGAGATGCCTCTGGAGCAGCTGGGTGAGCAGTGAAATTCAATTATTTGAATTTTCTGCATGCAGAACTCCTTGGGTCTCCTGTGGCTGCTCTTCAGGAGGATCTTCCTGAAGGAAGAACTCCCCTCTGCCTCCTTGGGAGGGGTCACACTGAGGGCAGGAGCAGCTCCCAGCCCTCTTCCTGTAGGAGCATCCATGGGCAGCAGGGAGAGGGAACTCTGCAGAGCTGAGACATTCTAGAACACGGGGGT
>JBBMKD010000194.1:18114116-18124633 GCA_037834095.1 Argya squamiceps
CAGGGGCCGGAATCATCATCCCAGGGGCTGGAATCATCATCTCGGGGTGAAATCCTCGTCCCAGGGGGTGAAATCCTCGCCCCAGGAGCTGGAATCCTCGTCCCAGGGGCCGGAATCCTCATCCCAGGGGCCGGAATCATCATCCCAGGGGCTGGAATCATCGTCCCAGGGGCTGGAATCATCATCTCGGGGTGAAATCCTCGCCCCAGGAGCTGGAATCCTCGTCCCAGGGGCCGGAATCCTCGCCCCAGGGGCTGAAATCGTCATCCCAGGGGATCCAGGCTGTGCTTTTCCCCAGCCCCCTCTCCTGGGTTTTTAATTGCTCAGAGGGCTTTTAATTAAGGGCTTTTAATGAAAATCCCTGAGAGCTTTTAATTGCTCCAAGCAGCCCCACTTGAGACCCTCCTCACCCACATCCCTGAGTCCATTTAAACTCAGCCTGGGGCCTCCAGCTTCTCCCTGTGCTGTGCTGGAGCTGTTTTTTCACAGCCATGGACAACCCTGGCTCTCACCTTGGACCTGCCCCATCCCTGGGACTGTCCTGCAGCTTGTGCCAAGGGCAAGGTGAGCCCCAGGGAGGGCAGTGCCACCCCCATTTTGGGGACAGATCGTCCCTGAGCTTCAACAAAGCCCCTCAGTGGCTGCCACATCCCGTGGCACAAGGGGCACATCCAGCTCCTCATCCCCTGGGAATTCTTCAGAGCCTGTGTGGGATTGTGCTGCTGCCAGACCTTGTGGCACAGTGGGGACAATCCAGCCCCACATCCCCTGGGAATTCTCCAGTGCCCGGGGTTGTGCTTGGTTGGGAGCACAGAAAACCCTCCTGGTTGTTTTCCAGGCTTGGCAAAGGTCCAAGCTGGGTTTTTTGAGGGAAAAAGGCTGATAGATTCCATCCCCTTCCTCCCACCCTGCATTTATCCTGGAAACTCAGCCTCAGGCCCTTCTGCTTCCTCACCCCCCTCCTCCTCTCCCAGGGATGCCTGGAGGAGCTGCTCCATCTCCCTGCCGGGGGCTGTGATGCTCCCAGTGCTCCCCCACTGCCCCACTGGGGATCCCGGGAGCTTCCCCAGCTCCTCGGGGCTCTGTCCCCGTCACCTCCCTGCGCTTTTCCGTGGCTGGGAGAAGAATTTAGCAATCCCCAAACTGCTTCCCTGCTGAAGGAGCAGTGGCAGGGAGGGGTCCTGCAGCCTGCTGGGGGTCCTGCTGCTTGGGGACACCCCCGTGTCGCCGTGGGTGGCGGTGCCCTGGCTTTGGGCTCCCCCCGGTCCCTGCGGACACTTCCTTGTCCCTGTCCCCGTCGGGGTTGCCGGGGCCTCTCCCGCCCGGCACTGCTCAGACTGGTTTAGCAAGTGGATGCGATGGGGCGGCCGCTTTTCCTTTGAAGGGCTCCCGGGAAAGCGTTTGATGGCTGCAAACCTCCCGAGGAGGAGAAAGGAAAAGACAAAAATAAGGTGGTTTTGGGTTTCGCGGGGGAGGCGCGGGGGCTGCTCCGGCAGCTTTGCAGAGCTTTGTGTGCCGGGCCAGGCGACAGGGGTGTCCCCGTGGCCAGAGGGATCCCGAGGAGCTCCCGGCACGACCAGGAGCTCCCAGCCCAAAGCCCGGCGGCCTCGGCCCAGGGAGGCAGAGGCGGAGCGGACGGGGGATGTCCAGCACGGTCCCGACACAGGTGGGTGCTCCAGCATCGCTCCGGGGCGGCAGCAGGGAGGGGAAGAGCTGCTGCAGGAGGAAAGCAGGGCCAGGACCCCCAGGCAAGGCTTGGCCCCTTTCCCAGCTCCTGGGTGGGGTCTCTTGGGGGTCAGCCCAGTGCTGAGAGCGGCTGGGGGATGCTGGGGGAGCCTCTGGCTGTACTGGGGTGATCTGGGGAGTGGGAGATGAGGTTTGTTTCCCGACCTGATCCAGGTTTCCTCAAAATTTGGTGCCTTTCTTGCCTTTTTAGCTCAAGTCTCTGTAATTTGGGGCTTCACCTGCCTCCTGCTCCCTCATGAAAAGAGGACCTGGCTGTCCTTCCTCACCATAGACCTGGAGTGCTGGGATCAAGGGCTGGCTGCCCCATTCTCCCCCAGCGACCCCCAGCCCCTCGCTGGGACCCCCTTTCAGCTTCCTGGGGTCCCTCCATCCCTCCCTGCACAGGATCTCACTCCCCAAACCCCCTTCAGCCTCTCCGTGGCGGCCTCTCAGCCGGGAATTCTGCATGGAAGGAGGGAGGAAAACGTGAGGAGGGGAATGTGTCACGGGGAGCCGCCCTTATCTCTGTGCCATCGCGGGTGACACGTGGGGACACAACGGCACCGGGGGGCAAAGTGCCCCTGCAGAGATGGGCTCAAGGCCGTTCTGTTCTCCCGGGGCAGATAAGGGCACTGCCTGGGGCTGGCCCAGCCCTGCAAGGAGAGGCAGCTCTGCCTTGGGAAATCACGGATTGATCCCTGCAGGGGCAGGAGCAGCCTGCGGTGAGCCCTGCCCCGGGAATGGGATTCACCCAGCTGTGGATGGCGTGGAGAGAAAGGGAGTTCTTTTGGTTTTTATAGTTTATCTGGAATCATGGAATGGTTTGGGTTGAAAGGACCTTAAAGCCCATCCTGTGTCACTCCCTGATATGGTAGGGACATCTTCCATGGTCCCAGGCTGCTCCAAATCCTGTCCAGCCTGGCCTGGGACATTTCCAGAGATCCAGGGGCAGCCACAGCTCCTCTGGTCACCCTCACCACCTTCATTTTAAACTCCCTTCTTTCCACGTCCTGCAGGGTTGGTGACACATCCCCTGTCCCTGCATCACCTGGGAGCGCTGGTGAGTGTTCCAGCAGCAGCAGCAGCACAGCTTTCCTGGAAAATAAAACCCTGCAAGGCCTGAGCTGTTCCCGTTTGCTTTCCCAAGGGCTCAACAAGCTCCACTCTCTGGGATGCTCAGCTCCCCCCAGGTGATGATTTTGGAGTGGCAGCTGTGACACCAAACCTGTGCTGTGGCTCCTGCTTTGAGCAGTCACAGGTCCCATGTGAAGGCCCTGGAGTGGCAGGAATCCCACGGGAACAGGAATTCCCCTTCCCTGGCAGCACTCAGGCCAGGGGGGTAGAGCAGCCTCGGCCCCACCACTTCTCTCCCCTACTCCTGTGGTCCCCTGGAGCTGCTGGGATGTCCCCAAGGTGGTGACAGCAGCATCCCTGCCTGTGTGGGGTCCTGCCTGGGACACACAGAAAGGTGCAGAGTCTGGGGCTGATTTGGGATGGTGAACACAGAGAGGGGGAAGATCCAGGCTCTTCCCTGGGGAGGGGCTGGGGACAGTCAGGGCTGGACTATCTGGAGCAGAATGGCTTTTTTTGTTTTACTTCTTTGCCAGAAAGGTGATTTTCATTCCCTTGTATCTCTGGATCTTTACATTCCTTCCTTTCCAGAAGTGAAACCCAAACACAGTTGCCTGGTGTCTCCATATGAACCCTGTGCCCTCCTACCTGTCTGTGCTTTTCCAACTGTTGCTTTTCTTTTCCTTCAGGGTTGGTGCCTTTTATTTTTGATCCTTCACTTTTAGTTTTGAACCTTCACTATTTATCCCTGGGAATGAGAAGTGTGAGCAAGCAGGAATCTCCTCTCTAAATCAGTTGTGGTGCACAACTGATCCATTCATGGAAAAAATGGCATTTTCTCATTGAAAATTGCCCATGCCTGTAAAAAACTGGAATTTCCCCCTTGTTTCAGTGCAGGGGACTCAGTTTGGGGACAGTGGCTTGGCTGGGGGCTGTTCCAGGCCTCAGGGTTGGGGACTGATCCCTTCCCTCCATCCTGGTGGTGCTGGAGCTGCCTGGGCACCGTGGCTGATGAGGCTCCTGGAAAAACTCAGGGTTTGGGATTGGGATTGAATCCTGGACTTTTGGAGCTTCCTGGGCTCTCTGTGTGGGAATGTGGCTGGTGACAGAGCTTGGGGCTGGGATTGGGGATCAAATCCTGGGGTGTGGGATTGTCCTGAGCTCCATGTGGGACCACGGCTGGTGATGGAGCTCCCAGCCACCTGCTCAGGGTTGGGATTGGGGTTAAATCTGGGGTGCTGGGGTTTCCTGAGCGCTCTGTTGGAGCATGGCTGGTGATGGAGTATGAGGTTGGGATTGGGGATCACATCTGGAGCTTCCTGAGATCTGTGTGAGATCATGGCTGGTGACAGAGTCTGGGTTTGGGGATCAAATCCTGGGGTGCTGGAGCTTTCTGAGCTCTGTGTGGGATCATGGCTGGTGAAGGAGTTGGAGTTTGGGGATCAAATCCTGGGGTGCTGGAGCTTCCCAAGCACATTGTGTGATCACAGCTGGTGACAGAGCTCCCAGCCACCTGCTTGGGGTTGGGATTGAATCCTGGGGTGTGGGAGTTTCCCCAGCTCCCTGTCTGAGCACACCCGGTGACAGAGCTCCCGGTTTGGGTTTGGGATTAAACCCCGGGGTGCTGCAACTCCCCAAGCTCCCTGCCAGAGCTCCCGGTTTTGTGTTTGGGATTAAACCCCGGGGTGCTGCAACTCCCCGAGCTCCCTGCCAGAGCTCCCGGTTTGTGTTTGGGATTAAACCCCGGGGTGCTGCAACTCCCCAAACTCCCTGTCCGAGCACACCCGGTGACAGAACTCCCGGTTTGGGATTAAACCCCGGGGTGCTGTAGCTCCCCGAGCTCCCTGTCTGAGCACACCCGGTGACAGAACTCCCGGTTTGTGTTTGGGATTAAACCCCAGGGTGCTGCAGCTCCCCAAGCTCCCTGTCTGAGCACACCCGGTGATGGAGCTCCTGGTTTGGGTTTGGGATTAAGCCCCTGGGTCCTGCAGCTCCCCGATCTCCCTGCCGGAGCTCCCGGTTTGTGTTTGGGATTAAACCCCGGGGTGCTGCAGCTCCCCAATCTCCCTGCCGGAGCTCCCGGGGTGTTACAGCTCCCTGATCTCCCTGCCAGAGCTCCTGGTTTGGGTTTGGGATTAAACCCCGGGGTTTAACCCTGCCGGAGCTCCCGGGGTGTTCCAGCTCCCCAATCTCCCTGCCAGAGCTCCTGGTTTGGGTTTGGGATTAAACCCCGGGGTTTAACCCTGCCGGAGATCCCGGGGTGTTGCAGCTCCCCAATCTCCCTGCCAGAGCTCCCGATTTGGGTTTGGGATTAAACCCCTGGGTGTTGCAGCTCCCCGATCTCCCTGCCGGAGCTCCCGGGGTGTTACAGCTCCCCGATCTCCTGCCGGAGCTCCCGGGCTCCCTTTTATGCTCGGGTGTCCCGGCGGGGCCGGCGCCGGGAGCCTGATTGGCTCCACACCCTGCGCCGCTTCCAGGTTCGGGCGTTTTCCCCTCCCCGGCCAGGTAAACCTTCCCGCGGCCAGGTAAAGCCTTCCCGACCCGCCACCGGCCTCCCACCAGCGCACCTCGCTCCGGCTCGCCTCAGGGGATTTTTTTTCCCCTTCCCCTTCCTTGTTTCCCCCGGTTTTTTCCCCGTTTTTCCCCGTTTCCCGGGCCAGGCCCGTCCCCGCGCGGGGGGATGAGCAGCGGGCTGGTGGACGCCGCGGTGTTGGCACCGCTCAAACCCGTCAGCATGTCCGGGGACCCCCACGAGGACCACCCGGTCTTCGAGGACATCAAAGGCCCCTCCCGGCCCCTGGAGAACCCTCCCGAGCTGGCGCAGGTAAGCCTTGGGCAGGGGCCGCTCCCGCCCGCTCAGGTGTGTGCGGAGCCTCCCGAAAATCTCGGGATTTGGGCTCGGTTCTGCTTTTGTTTTCCCCCCGTCGTTGCTGCGACACCTCGGTGGCTTCGTCGGCTCCCGTTTCCCCCTCCCCGCTGGGTTTTCTCCCGGGCGTGTTTGGTTTCGTTTGGGAATTTGGGTTTGGGGGTTTTTTTTGCCTCCTGTCCGCCTTCCAAACTCCTCGTCCTCCTCCTCCTTGTGGGCTTTCGTCCCACTTCAGGGTTCAATCCGACTGCCAGGCCAGGGGTTCTCCCACCAGGAATGATTTTGGGATTTGCATTGCTGTGCCTGCCGCGTGCCGGACGGAAAACGCGACTTTATTTTCCATTTTCTTTTATTCTCTGTGTTTTTCCACCGCCACGGTGGGGGAAGGAATGCTCCTCGAGATTTCCTGGCAGTATTGCCTCTAGATAAAGGCCTGGATGAGCGGCTTTGGGGTGTTCCCCCAGGCCTGGCCCAACCAGGGGGACGAGGCTGTGTGTCCCACCAGAGCCTCCAGCCGCCCTTCCTGCTGGAAAGGAGGGTGAGGCCGGCCTGTCCCCACACCAGAGCCGTGTTTTCCCCCCTTTTCCCGCTCCGTGGGGTGCGGGGTGCCCGGGGTAATGATTAACCCTGAGCCCCACGGCCCCAGCGCCATTTTAACCCGGGCGGGAACGCTCCGGGCCCGGCCCCGGGGACACGCAGGGACCCCCAGGAGCTGCTGCTCCTCCAGAGACCCCCGGGAGGGATCCCAGTGTGGGGGGCACCTGGGCTGTGTGTGCCCACTGCCCCTTCTTCCCTTGTCCCCACGGCACCGATGTGCCCAGGGCCATTTTGGGGCCGTGTCCCTCAGAGGGAAGTGAAGGCCAGGCCTGGATTTCCTGGATTTCTTCAGGAAATCCAGGATCCAGGATCCCCGCTGCTCGTGGGGTCAAACAGGGGAGCCATTCCTCCCTTGTGGGGGACACCAGCCTGGGGCTGTGTGTGCCCACTGCCCCTTCTTCCCTTGTCCCCACTGATGTTCCCAAGGGCCATTTTGGGGCTGTGTCCCTCAGAGGAAGAGGAGGCCGGGTGTGGATTTCCTGGAGATCCAGGACCCCCAGGGGCAGTTGGCAGTGCTGGTGGATGTGGGGTCAAACAGGGGAGCCATTCCTCCCTCCCCTGTGATGTTCCTGCTCCTCCCTGCGGGGTTTGGGGATCACCTGGATCAGAGCTGGGTGGTGGCTCTTGGAAAGCTGGGGATTATCTCTGGGGCCTGTCCTGGGGGGAAAAGCTGTCAGTTCCCTCCAAACCTCCCCCTAAAATGGGCTGGGGGACAGTGAGCTTGGCTTTTTTCCCTTTTTCCATCCAGGTGGGATGGGGCAGTGTGGCCATGGCTGGCCCTGAGCCACCTCCTGTCCCCCTCATGGGGACACCCCTGGTTGGGGACACCCCTGGTTGGGGACACCTTCACCCTCACTTTATTCTGGCTGCACTCCCAAGGGAAAGGCAGTTTCCCCTCCCAGTTTGGTCCCCCTTGGCTCTGGGGTAGTGGCAGCTGAGGGGTGGCCTTGGAGGTGTCACCAACCCTCCTGTGTCCCTCTCTGGGCAGTGGGGATCCTGGCGAGCTGAGCAGATCCCAAGGACCCCCAAACCCACCCAGGGACACCCCAAGAACCCTGGGCTGGACCCCACAGCCCCCAGGGAGGAGTTTTCCATGCCCTGCCTCCTTTCTCCTGGCAGATTCCAGAGGCTGTGGTGCTGTGTGGCTGGAGGGTGGAGGAGCTGGAAGGCTGCAGGGCAGGGAAGCCTTTGCTCCAGAGGGTTTTTATCAGTTTGACAAGGCTGGTGCCAAAGGCTGTGACCTGTCAGGCTCCAGCTCGGGGCAATTCCCGCTGCTCTGGCTGCCTGAGCTCGGGAAGAGCAAATTATGCCTGTCCTTTCAAAGTCCCATTGCCATATAATGCCCCTAAAATCGCTTTTCATGTGGGAGCTCTTTGCTGTTGAAAATTTTATTGGATCTGGCTCAGGTGGAAACAGATCCTTTGTGGAATTTCCAGTCAGTTTTTCACTTTCCTTGGCTTTTCCAACCAAAAGAAAAAAAAAACAAAACAAAACAAAACCAAAAAAAAACCCCCAAAACACACACAAAAAAAAAAAAAAACCCACAAAAAACCCACCAAAAAACAAAACAAAAACAAAAAAACCCACCAAAAACAAAAAACAAAAAAACCAAAAAAACCCCAAAAAACCAACAAAAAAAAACCAAACCAAAAAAGCCCTGAGAAAAGAGGAGGGAAAAGGGCTCATGAGAGGAAAGGACTTTTCCTTTCCTGATTTGAGTCAGATCAGGCAGAAAAAGCATTTTCCTCTTTAAATCTCCAGCGCCTGATGCTGGAGGGAATAATAATAATAATAATAATAATAATAATAATAATAATAATAATAATATAAGGCATTTACAGGAAACATTTCAGGAGAGGAGGAGCTGATCTCTTTGTGTGGCTGTTGAATCCCCTGGATCAGTGAGGCCCTGGGGGGTTTTATCCCTGCTCCCACCTGGCTGTCACAGCATTCCCGGGCTCTTGGGGCTGGAGAAACACCCCGGGATCAGCCAGGACAGGGCAGGAATTGGCTCCTCCAGCCTTCCCTGCAGCTGTGGGAGGTGGATCTGCCACCCTTGAGGGTTTGGGAAGGCAATCCCTGTCTCCAGGGCTGGGAATTCTGGTGTTGGGGCTGTTGAGAGAGGGCAGGAAGAGAGAGAAGGACAAACCCCCAGCCTGGCCCTCGGTTTAACCCCCTCCTGCCTGTGCCAGGCCCCAGGAGGGGCTGCTGAGCTCCCAGTGGGGCTGAGGCTGTGGTGGGAAACAAGACAGGTCCTGATGAGTGTGGAAAGGGATTTCCCTTGGCTGCAGGCTGAGGAACAGCAGCAAAGGGCTCCCTTTGTGTCCCCTGATCCCAACTGCTGCCCCACAGGCACTTCCCCACCCCATCCCAGGCTCCCTCTGGGCTGAGGGGGGAGCTCAGGAGGGATAAAACATCTCCAGCATCTGGGAGGTGCTTGGACACATCAGATGGGACCAGAAAAGTGTTCCCAGAGCTCTTCCTGGCACTTCACCTCCTCAGTGCTGGGACTGGCACTGCCCAGCCCCTTCCGCCAGTGGGGAAGAGCTGTGGAACAGGGTGGAAGAGCTGTGGTGCTCCTCTGACTTTATCTTGGCAGGGATTTTGTTTCTGGATCACAGCAGAAGCTGGATCCAGCATTTTTAGGGATGCTGCAGCTTTCAGGAGCTGTTTCAATCCTGCCCTGTCCCTGTGCCACATCCTGCAGCCCCTTTGCCACATCCTTGTCATGAATGTGGCTGTGGTGGCTTGAGGGTGGCTGTCCCTGGAGCAGGGATGGCTTTTCCTGCTCCTTGCTGCTCCAGTGGAGCACAGCCAGGCTGGAACCGGGGTGATGGATCCTGGTCAGGGCCAGGAGAGTCCTGCCTTCCATAAATAAAGCTCCTTTATTTTTTAGGAGGGATGTTGGAGTGTCCAGCACAGCTCCCAGGGGATGATTCATTTCCTTGGGGTCTCAGGAGCTGCAGGAAGGGAATAAATGTGGCTTTTCTGCAGGGAAAGGGGAGATGGCTGCTTTGGAATTTTGCTCTGGACCTGGAATGAGATGCCTGGGGAGAATCCCCTCCCTTGGGGATCCTCCTGGCTTTGGAGAAGGGTTCAGAAATTCCATGGAAAGTGAGAAAATCCATTTCCAAAGGGTGCTGGCAGCCTGGGCAGGCTCCAGGGTGTGCAGGAATGGGGTGGGAGAGATGGGAAGTTAAATCTTGACAAGGAGGAATAGGAACACCTGATCTGACATGAGGGTGGGTTTGGGAGCTGGTGGAGCCTTGCACGAGGGATCTCCAGAGGGAGGGACCCTTCCTTCTGTTTTGCTTTGGGATCAGCTGATCCCAATGTTTTCAGGGCCAGCCCGTGGTCCATTTTTCTTCTCTATTTTTTTCCTATTTATTTTTTTTTCAATTTTTCTTTTTTTCCTAGTTATTCTCAATTTTTCTTCTTTTTTTTTTTCCCTTTTCTCATCACATTCCCCCCGACCCTTCCAAATTTTTATTTTCTTTTCCAACGCTTTTAATTCCCTTTTTTTTTTTTTTAATGAGCTTTGTGCTCATAAAAATTCTCCATGTTCAATTCTCCACAGAGAATTGGAACAGATTCCCAGAAAGCATCCATTTATCCCTCTAATTCTGCAGGAAGACCCTTAGGAGAATCCCCACCCGTGTGCCAGGGGTTGTTCCCATAGCAGACCAGCTCCAGGAAACTAAAAAACCAGTGAGCCCGGGAAAAATTAAAAAATTAAAAAATTAAAAAATTTTAAAAATAAAAAATTAAAAATAAAACCCAGAAAATTCGGAGGCGGGGGGGTTCACTCACAATATTCGTTATTTTATTTTTCTGGATGCCCAGAAGTTCCCCGGGTTGGGTGCAGGAGGGAATGAGGAGCAGGAGGGAAGGAGTGAGGAGCAGGAGGGAGTGAGGAGCAGGAGGGAGGGAAGGAAGCAGGAGCAGGAGGGAAGAGCTCCATGGAATCGCTCGGCCGAACTTTGAGCCGCCCGGCTTTGTCCCGGCGGGACAAAGGCTGATTGTTCTGCCGGGGGAAGTTTGGCCAGGAAAGGGGACGAGGATTCCAAGTGTGCTCGTCCTCCTCCCTGCGAGCTGCCCTCCGCAGGATTAGCTGGAAAAGCGCCGGCTGGGAGACATTAATTTTTAAGAATTAAAGACTTTATTAAACTAGATATTGCTGAGGTAAGATAGATAAACTTCCCTCTACTAACAGAAGCCAGATTTAAGGAACTGATAAATCATGAGGCCTGTTTATGTA
>JBBMKD010000194.1:18177325-18189108 GCA_037834095.1 Argya squamiceps
GGTTAGGGCTGGGTTGGACTTGATGATCTTGAAGGTCTCTTCCAACCTCCACATTCTGTGATTCTGTGATTCTGTGAATTTGCTGCTCTCCCTCGCTGCTTTCATCCCCAGGGGTGTTGGAAGGGTGGGAATAGAACATTCCTGGCTGATCCCAAATGAGGGATCTGCCCCTCACACTCCCCCAGCCTCCAGGATTTCTTTGCCTTTCCCACCATTTGTTGCAGAGACACGACTTGTCCCAAAATAAGCAGGAAGGGATTTTTTATGAGGTCCTGGAGTGACTGGATAAGGGGGAATGGCTGCCCACCGACAGGGAAGGGATGAGATGGGATATTGGGAAGGAATTCCTCCCTGGTACAGGTTTCCAGAGCAACTGTGGCTGCCCCTGGATCCCTGGCAGTGCCCAAGGCCAGGCTGGATGGGACTTGGAGCAGCCTGGGACAGTGGGAGGTGTCCCTGCCCACGGCACTGGATGTGCTTCAAGGTCCTTCCATCCCAAACCATTCCATGTTTCTCTTCCAAATAAATGGCTTCGTTTCCACACCTCTTTTCCCTCTGCTGTTTAAATGCAAAAACCAGGACCTAACACGGCCTGGGGTGTACCAGGACTGCCTCAGTTCCTTTACAAGCTTCTTAAAATTCCTCCCAGCCTCTTAAACTTGGGTGATGTGGGCCAAAGAAAGGTGGATAAAATTTTCCCAATGAGCTGGAAGAGCACGTTGGGTTTGGGAGTTGTGGGAAGGGGCATCCAGGGTGCATCCAGAACATCCCCTGGATGCCCAGGGTGTATCCTCAACATCCCAGTGCCCAATCCAAACCAGCTGCTGGATCCTGTCAATCTCAGCACTTGACTCTGCATGAATTGTTCTGTTTTATGGAATTAATCCAGCTGGGAACAGCACTGGGAGCTTCCCATGCAGCTGGGTCAGTGTGCTCAAGACCCAGCCCCTGCCACAGGGCCCTGGCAGTGCCAGTGATCCTGGCTGGATCCCCAGGGAATCCTGATCCCTTGGCACGAGGCATCAAACTCAGGTGCAGAGAGTTGTTGGAGCCCCAAACTCGTGACACAGATGGCAGGAAACCCAGCCTGACTCTCCCTGGATTCTCCTTTTTTAATCCATTCCTGCTGTTGGAAAAGCTCAGCAAGAAGTTGGGGGGGCAAAAAAATAAAATTCCAAACAGCAAAAGGCACCTCTTGACAGACCTTGGAGCCCTGGGAAGGTAATCCAGGTTTTCCTCTGTCATACAGGGGCTGCCAGGAGGAGGTGAGGTGGGAACAGGGATTTTTCTGAGGGCTGAGGTTCCTTGGGGGGAAGGTGCAGCTCCCTGAGGGGAGGAAAGCTGGACACTGGTACCTGCTGGTGTTGGTTCTGAGTGTTCCATGGACTGTCCACTCCCTGCAGTGTCCCCTGGTGGGCAGCAGCTCTGCTCCCCTGCTCCTCCCAGGTTCTCTGTGAGGAAAAGATCAGGAATTGCATCAATTATGGAGATGTGCTCACAAACATCACCCTGCGGGTATGGAGCTCACAATCCCATCTTTTATAGGAATCATGGAGTCCCGGAATGATTTGAGTTGGGAGGGGCCTTAAAGCTCCTCCAATTTCACCCCACCACCACGGGAAGCTCCCAGTGCTATTCCCAGCTGGATTAATTCCATAAAACAGAACAATTCATGCAGAGTCAAGTGCTGAGATTGACAGGATCCAGCAGCTGGTTTGGATTGGGCACTGGGATGTTGAGGATACACCCTGGGCATCCAGGGGATGTTCTGGATGCACCCTGGATGTCCCAGGCTGCTCCCAGCCTCATCCAACAATTCCAGGGATCCAGGGCAGCCACAGCTGCTCTGGGAATGTGTGCCAGTTTCATTAGGATGTTCCACTTTGCAGGATCTCGGTCCGTGCAGGCACGATGTGATTGCAGGAAATGCCCTGGAGATCCTTCATCTAAATTAAATCAGCTTTTGCTGAGTGCTTGTGGATATCCACACGCTGCAGGAACGGCTGGAATGTGGGAATGCCTCCAGCCTGGAATCTGCAGCTGCATTGCCTCATCCCTGGCAGCGTCCAAGGCCAGGCTGGACGGGGCTTGGAGCAGCCTGGGACAGTGGAAGGTGTCCCTGCCCAGGGCAGGGGGGATTAGGTGACCTTTAAAGTCCCTCCCAACCCAACCCAGTCTGGGATTATATTCCATGACTCCCGAGCGTGGGATGCTGCACGATTCCGACCTTTTCAGCCTTTAAATCCGCCTGTCTGTCAGCACTGACAGATGGAGATCTGACTCCAGCCACCTTTTGTCATCCAGGACTTCAATCCCTTGGAGCTGGAACAAACCCGCCCAAGGTTTTTGTGCCTTTAATTCCCGGCCAGCTCCCGCCGGGATCTAAATCAGCGCTCGCCACTCCGTCCGCTGAGCGAGCCGATATCCATCAGCACCTAATTACTGTTCCCGAATCATCCCACGGCGCCTTTCATCTCCAATTCCTCCCGATTTTCCTGATTTCCTGCCCTCCCTGGAGCTGGCAGGGCCCACGCCCAAGAGCTGAGCGAGGGGAGCTGTGTTTGGGGCTGGAATTTTGGCTGCCTACATCACAGTTGATTCCTGCAATTCAATCCACCCCTGTGCAGCTGTGCTTGTTTCCAAAACATTCCCTTTTTTGTTTTTTTGGGAGCTCTGCTGTCAGTTTTAGGCTGTTTCCTCTGCAGTCCAAGTATTTTTTTTTCCTGCTCATTTTCATCCATATATATATATAATATACACATTTAGCAGTGGATATTCCCTGTCACTGATTAATTTAACATCTGCTCTAATCCGCCCAGTTCTGGCATTGCCGGGAAAACAGGGAAAAGAACAACAAATCCTGTCTCCAAAATTCTCCCAAATCTCCCTTCTAAAGGCCTCCCAAATTCCCTCTCTGTAGATCCCCCAATCTCCCCTCCAAAGGTCTCCCAACTCTCTCTGCCTTCTCTCCATGGGCAGAAGTTTTGTTTTTCCCAGAGCTGGGATGCTGCAGCTCCTTGCCGAGTCCTTTGGGATAACAGGGCTGGGATGGGCGGGAGGGGCTGTGGGATGTCCCGGGCTGAGGGGGAGTGACGGGCAGCAGCTGTCCCACACCAAGGCTTTGCGTGAGCACTTGATTCCCTCTCTCTTTTCCCCAGCAGCCTCTCCAGCTTTGTGGCCGGGATGGGAATTATGACGGATTCAGACACCAGAGGTCAAATTCCGGTGAAAGAAGCCCTTGGATGAGGGGAGCCAACGGAGCCATCCTGCTTTACATCAGCACAACATCTGCCTGGGGTGGAGGGCTTGGGACCACATGGAGCAAAAGGAGCTTTCCCTCTGTGCCGAGCCAAACCCTTTATTCCCCAAAAAGTTTCCCCAGCCCCGGCACAGCTGCCCCGGGCAGGGGTAGAGTCCCCATTCCCGGAGGGATTTAAAATCCCCAGGGATGTGGCATTTGATCCCCTTGGATAATAACCCTTTATTCCCCAAAAAGTTTTCCCAGCCCTGGCACAGCTGCCCCGGGCAGGGGTAGAGTCCCCATTCCTGGAGGAATTTAAAATCCCCAGGGATGTGGCATTTGATCCCTTTGGATAATAACCCTTTATTCCCCAAAAATTTCCCCAGCCCTGGCACAGCTGCCCCAGGCAGGGGTGGAGTACCCATTCCTGGAGCGATTTAAAATCCTCAGGGATGTGGCATTTGGGGACATGGGGTATTGCCACACTTGGGAATGGCTGGGCTGTGATCTCAGGGGTCTTTTCCCACGTAGATAACTCCATGATTCTAACGCCTGCCTCTTTACTGGGATTAGTGATCCAGAGTGGGGGTGGCAAAGCTTTGCCAAGAATTCTTCCAAGAAGGAGCAGCTCCTGGTGAGCCTGAGCTACATCCAACCTCGAAGTGCTTATTCCCTCCTGGAAGTGCTGGTTCCCACCTGGAAGTGCTGGTTCCTACCTGGAAATGTTGATTCCCATCTGGAAATGCTGGTTCCTACCTGGAAATGCTGGTTCTTGCCTGGAAGTGCTGATTCCCAGCTGGAAGTGCTGATTCCTACCTGGAAATGCTGGTTCCTACCTGAAAGAACTGGTTCCTACCTGAAAGAACTGGTTCCTACCTGGAAGTGCTGGTTCTCACCTGGATGTGCTGGTTCCCACCTGGAAGTGCTGGTTCCTACCTGGAAGTGCTGGTTCCCACCTGGAAATTCTGGTTCCCACCTGAAAGTGCTGGTTCCTACCTGGAAGTGCTGGTTCCCACCTGGAAGTGCTGGTTCTCACCTGGAAATTCTGGTTCCTACCTGGAAATGTTGGTTCCCACCTGGAAATGCTGGTTCCTACCTGGAAGTGCTGGTTCTCACCTGGAAATTCTGGTTCCCACCTGAATGTGCTGGTTCCTACCTGGAAATGCTGATTCCTACCTGGAAATGTTGGTTCCCACCTGGAAATGCTGGTTCCCACCTGAAAGAACTGGTTCCCACCTGGAAATGCTGATTCCCATCTGGAAATGCTGGTTCCTACCTGGAAATGCTGGTTCTTGCCTGGAAGTGCTGATTCCCAGCTGGATGTGCTGGTTCCTACCTGGAAATGCTAGTTCCCACCTGGAAATGCTGGTTCTCACCTGAAAATGCTGATTCCCATCCAGAAATGCTGGTTCCCACCTGGAAATGCTGATTCCCACCTGGAAATGCTGGTTCCCACCTGAAAGAGCTGGTTCCCACCTGGAAATGCTGGTTCTCACCTGGAAGTGCTTCTGCTGTGTCTCCCTTGAGGTCCAGGATGGGCTCAGAAGAGGACATGGGTTTTTTGGGGCTCTGCTCCGGGTCTGAAGGCTCGGGAATGGGAAGGCTGAGCCAGGAGTTTCCTAAAAATCAACAGCCAAAGGAGAAAATCTCAGAAGGGAAATGATGCAGAGGGAATGTGGGAAGAGTGGTGGATGGGAATAGAGTCCAAAGCACCTCCCAGAGCACCACGCTGGGTTCCCAGGGTGAGGAATGATCAGGAAAACTCCCTCCAGTGCCTCCCAAACCCTTCTTGGGGTGATCCTTGAGCTTTGGGCAGTGTCTGTAACCACATTTCCCACCAGGAATTGCTGTTCCTCATGCTTTGGTCCTGCTCTCCTGCCTTTTTGCTAAACCTTTCTATCCCTGGCTTTCCATATATTGCCTCATTTACATGGATTTACAATCAGGGAGGAACACAAAGTGTTTATCCCACGCTAGGATTAGTGCTCAACTTTCCATCATTTTCTTTCCTGACATTTTCATGCAGACACTTCCATTTGCCACACAGCCTGGATGAGCCTTTGGATCCAGCTGCAGATCCTGCCCCATCCAAGGGATTTGCCTCTCCATGACTGAGAGTCAGAGCAGGATTGTCCCATTGGCACAGGGAGCAGTAAATCCCATGAATGCTCCAGTGCCACAGCTCTTCCCACCAGGCAGGCAGGGAATCATGGAATCATCACCCAGAGAGATCACCCAGGACACTTCCACTGTCCCAGGGTGATCCAAGCCTGGCCTTGGACATTTCCAGGGATCCAGGGGCAGCCACAGCTGCTCTGGGAATTCTATCCCAGCACCTCCCCACCCTCCCAGCCAGGAATTCCTTCCCATCTGTCCCTGCTCTTCCACAGGTGACTGAAAACTTTCTCCAAGGCCACGCTGATTTGGGATAAATCCAATCCTGCTCCACCCAGCCATGGGAAGCAGGGGATGGAACTGGGTGCTCCAGTTCCTCAAACCCCCACAGCTGAGCAGGATTCTGTGTTCAGTGGTTGCCAAAACCCAGGATAGCAGGAATTTGGCCAGGCTGGACATCCCCATTCCGTTGTGATCCAGAAGAAAGTGCAGCCTCCAGGAGATGGCAGCAGGATCCCTGTGCCCATGGCCTCCCTCATTAATTGTGGCTCCTGGGACAATTCCTGACTCTTCCCAAGCTCTAACTCTCCTGCTTCCCAGGACCACCAGCTTCATCCAGAGGCTCTGTGGTCACCACCAGTGCAGCTGGAAAGGTTCCATTCCTAATTCCAATTAATGAGCCAGAGTGGCTGGTTTTGCACCCAGATAAGTCCCAAAGTCCTGAAGGATGGAATCTGAGCTGGATTCCACTCCAGCAGGGCATTCCAAAGCCTTTTGGGCAGAACATCCACACAGGACATGGGAATGTGGCTTGGGATGGAATTCCTGGCTCACAAGTGGAAGGAGAAAGATTTTCTGTGGAATAAGAACAAAGCTGAGGCTCCCCCATGTCATTTAGACAGCTCCAGGTGTCCCTAAACATTCCAGCAGAGCTCCAGGGTGCTGCATTCCCAATTCCACGTGCTGACCTGCAGCCGCTGCTTATTTAAAGATTTAAAGGCAAAGCTGTCAGTGCTGCTCTGGGGATGGACTTTTCCTCTTATAGCTCTATCCCTCTAATTCTAATAGGATTGGGAAGAGGAGGCGGAGGCTGGAGGGGTGCCAGGAGCCAAGGGAGGGTTTGTTCCTTCCAGAGGCTTTGCACACCTTGGCGGAGCTTTCTGGAATTTGTTCCTCTTCCAGGACCTCCCATGGGCTCTCTGGGATTTGGGGTTAATCCCTGGGACAGTGGGAGAGGAAGAGCTGCTCTGTCCTGGTTTTCCCTCATCCCAGGGATAACAAAACACGCTCCATGTGCTGGCTGTCCGTGCTCTGCTCTGTTGGAACCCTGGAGGCTGAAAATTTCAGGCTTTCTGAGTTAAAAGGTGCTGACCCTCAAGCAAGCACCACATTTAACTTGAGGCCTTGGGACAGACTCCCAAAATTGAGTGACAGCACTGGGATTGTGTAGTTTGGATAGTACTGTGTGATTTAACAGGGTGAAAAACTTAGATTTAAGATTTTAGTGTATAGTATATAGTAATATATTACTATAGTGTATAGTAATTATAGTATATAATAATTTAAGATTTGGTATATAGTAATACATGTGGAGATCAAGATGGAGGATTCTGGGCATTGTCTGACTCCTTCTCCACCTTCTTCTTCCTTCTTCTTCATGGGTTTGGGCGGTTTTCTACAATTGGGTGAAAAAGGTCCACATTGTGGGCCTTGGGTGGTCATTATTGGGTCAGAAATATAAATAATACGGGTGTCACCTCATTATTGGGTGATTAGTGCTTAAATAACCTTGGAAAGAGTTAGAGGTGCTCCATTTTTTTACCTCATCTCTCTAACTTGATATTTAGAGCTCACAGTTCATGAGTCTGTAAATAGATAAGAAACAATAAATAAGCAAGTCTGAATTCAAAACCTGTGTCTTCCATGTGTTAATCCCAACCTTGGCAAGGAAGCCAAAACCTTCCCACACCTCCACTGGAAAAACACCATGAATCCCATTTTATTTCAAATTTCAGACAGGCACTCGCTGCTTCCCAGGGTTTGGGAAGATTCCAAATTCCAGCCACCACTGGAAGGTGTTGGCTCAACCCCACTTCCAGCCTCAAATCCATGTTGTCCAACAAACACAACGGCTTTGGGGTGTCTTGGGTTTTGTAACCAAAAGGAAAAAAAAATGTTTATTCTATTCCATCTGTTGAAACCCACTTGGGGAGGTGTTTTTTTTTCTTTATCTGTTGTAACTCCAGGAGGGAGGGGGCGACTGCCTTTCTGATAACAAGCCAGCTCTTAAAACTGGGTGGGGCATTGTTTGTTATCTCTGTTCACTCTCCATTATCTCTATGGGCATATCTTCTGTTAATTGGCCATTAAAGCTCATCAATGACATCACACATTACATCATCCCAGTGCTCCTCCTTATCTCCTCCATGGGGATATCTCCTGTTAATGGGCCATTAAAGCTCATCAATGACATCACACATTGCATCATCCCAGTGTTCCTCCTTATCTCCTCCATGGGGATATCTCCTGATAATGGGCCATTAAAGCTCACCAATGACATCACACATTACATCATCCCATTGTGAGATGCTCTACCCAGGGAGGAGGAGCCAAACCATCTCCACCCAGATAAAAAGGAGCCACAAGTGACACCAGACATCCAGTGTTCCCATGAGACTCCCAAAGGAAGACCAGACCCATCTCTGGACCCTTTTTCTCTACAGGACCATCTCTACTTCCAACAGAACCACTCCAGGAGGGCTTTACTTTTGGACTGTTCCCAACACCCTGACCAACAGGGTGTCAGGTTGTATTTCTGACTCTGTCAGGGTTTTCTAGGATTTCTTGTTTGTTGGTTTGCTAATTCTTTTGTACTACAACATTTGTATTTTTTAATGTTCCTAGTAAAGACCTGCTATACCTAGTCCCAAAATCTTTGCCTGACAGCCTTTTAATTGCAAATTTATAATAATTTGGAAAAAAAGGGAGTGGGGGGAGCTTACATTCTCTATTCCAAGGGAGATCCAATCTTCCCTGGCAGATACCTGTCTGTCTAAACCAAGACATGGGGACATTCCATGGGTGTGGGGAAGGGATAGAAGCCACTGAGGACACTTGGGAATCACAGCCCCTGCTGAAACTCAAATGCCTGGGATTCCTCCTTCACCCACTGCCAGGATTTTCCCGGGACATGCTTTTCCATGGGTTTACCTGGAAGGCTGCAGTGCCTGGAGAGCTGCCTGGAGAGTTGGCCTCGTGCAGTGGGACCTGAAAACAAAGGAGAAAGTTTGGATCTGGATCCATGCTCCAAGATCATGGAATGCTGATGACCTCCCTCCACACCTATGCACCCATGTGTAGGTGTGGATCCTGCTCCAAAATCGTGGAATTCTGGTGTTCCACATCCACACTCCCACTGGAGAGGGATGAAAGGAAAATGAGCACTGTGGTTCTGTCCCATGACAAATCATTCCCTGGGATTTTTCCTTTGGATGTGCCATGAGCCCAGCCAGGTTTTATGGTGCTTTTACAAAATATTTGGGCTCCTCCCAATGTTTACTGCCTTTTGGAAGTTGGGAATAACCTGACTCCTCCTTAATCCATGGAAAAGTTCTCCAGCTCAACCCCATCCCAATTTCAGCAAGAGCTGCCCCTGCACCAGCAAAACCAGGGAATTGTTGGAAAGGGAATTTTGATCCAAGATGTCCTGTAGGAGCAGGGACAGAGCAGTGTCCTGGTGCATCCCCTTCCCCAGGATTTGGGATCAGATCAAGCCTGGGCATCACAACAGCCCAGGTTTTTTTCCCTGAAAAAGTGAAGGAGCCACCCTTGTGCCCCGTGGAAACCTGAGGAATATTTCCTGCTCTCCATCCCAGAAAGCCTCAGCTGTAAAATGGGATCAACAACCTGTTTTCCACTTGCAGGGAAGAAGGGAAAGTCTGCAGACATTCCCAAATGCTTTATTAATTCCATGGTTCTTGCTGGAAGAAAAGGGGGCTGCAAAGAGGCAACTCTGGTTGGAGCTGGTTGCTATTGGAGTTTTCCCTGGAAACCCATCAACACAACGTGGAGAGGGAGGTGAAAAATTACCCTTAATCCTGAAATATTGTTGGAAAGGGGGAAATGGGCATGTTCCATTTGGGAGCTGCAGGAATAAACACATTTTTTTACCAAAAAATGGGATTTTCTGCACTGTTTCCTACCCTTCCTGAGAAATTTGCACCTGGTTCTAATTAACCCTAAATCTTCATTAATGATCAATTTGCCATCAGTCATAATTAATCCCAAATGTGCATTTTTCTGTGGAATAAATGGTTTACCTGAGCGCATTTGCAAATTCCATTTCGGCATTGTGGCTGTGTATTAATTAAATTGAAATCATAATTAAAAGCAGAATTAAAACCCTCCTAATAAAGATGGAAAAAAAAACCCTCCTTGGTTTTATGTTCAGTCCACAAATTTGTGGATAATGGAGTGCAGTTATTCCATTTTCCTGAAGGCTTTTGGATCAAGGCCATCCAAGAGGCTTTTAAGGAAACTCTGGAGCCAAGGGGGGATTGTTGAACTTCCAGCATGGATTAAAAGCTTATTAAGGGAGAGAAAAGGAGGGAAGGAATCAAGAGTTCGTTCCCAACATATAAATACTGGAATAATGGGATGTTCCCCAGAGGCCATCTGGGGATAGAGGGCTTTTATTAGCCAGGAAAGGGGAAAAGGGGAAAGAGCCAAGAGGAAAATGGAATTATGGAGTGCTGGAGGTGGGTGGGAAAGGAGCTTGGGATCAGCCCTGATGGAGAAACTTCCTTTGGGATGGATGGAATGACAAACAGGACACAGGGATGTGCTTTGGGAATGTCCCCTGGATGTGTCAGAAACCGTGGTGGGATTTAAGTCAACTTCAGAGACTCAGGGGAGAGCTGGGAACGCTCACCTGGGGAAGGGAAGGATCTGGGGAGAGCAGGGGCAAGGCCAGGAGGGGCTTTATCCTTGTTTTTGGGGGGAAGAATTAATCAGGAAATTGCAGCACTCCGGGCTTTAAGGTTGGAGTTAAATCCCTTTAAATCAGTGACACCGAGCTCCTGTTATTTAAATAATGGCTTGGGATTTTTTTTTGTTTTGGTTTGGTTTTTTGGTTGTTTTTGTTGAGCGTTTTTTTGTTTGTTTGTGGTTTTGGTTTTTGGGGGTTTTTTTTTTGTTGTTTTTGGATGGGTTTTTTAGGTTTTGTTTGTTTTTGCTTTTTGTTTTTTGGGGTTTTTTTAAATTTTGGTCTTCAGAATAAAAAGAGAAAAAAGAAACCCCACAAACAAAATAAACCAACCAAAAAAAACCTTCCATGTATGACCTGCCCTGAGCACTCCCGAGATTCTCCAGCTGTTCCCAGCCCCCTCCAATGCTTCCATCCAAGATCCAATTATTTATCTGGGAGTAGGTGGAGCTGCTGATCTCATCTGGGATGTCCACGAGCACGGGAGGTCACAGTGACCACTCCGAGGCTCAGATATTGGACACTGGGCAGGAATTCCTGGCTGGGAGGGTGGGGAGGGGCTGGGATGGAATTCCCAGAGCAGCTGTGGCTGCCCCTGGATCCCTGGCAGTGCCCAAGGCCGGGTTTGAGGGGGTTTGGAGCAGCCTGGGGCAGTGGGAGGTGTCCCTGCCATGGCAGGGGAGGGATGGGATGGGTTTTAAGGTCTCTCCCAACCCAAACCATTCCAGAATTCCAGGCCCTGCTGCTACTGCAGGATCCAGTGGGAACACGGGCAGGGCAGGTGGGAGCAGTCCCACTGGGATATCCAGAATGAAACCTGGGAACACAGCTGGGACACAGCTGGGACACAGCTGGGAACACACTTGGGACAAACCTGGGATACACCTGGGGCACACCTGGGACACACCTGGGACACACCTGAGAACAAAACTGGGATAAACCTGGGACACACCTGAGACACACCCAGGAAACACCTGGGACACACCTGGGACACACCCGGGAACAGATCTGGGGACACACCTGGGATACACCTGGGACACACCTGTGATAAACCTGAGAACAAAACTGGGATAAACCTGGGAACACAGCTGGGACACAGCTGGGACACAGCTGGGACATAGCTGGGAACACACCTGGGACACACCTGGGATACACCTGGGATACACCTGGGGACACACCCGGGACACACCTGAACACACCTGGGAACACAGCTGGGACACAGCTGGGAACACATCTGGGGACACATCCGGGACACACCTGGGACACATCTGGGACACACCTGGGGACACACCTGGGGACACACCCAGAGCACACCTGGGACACACCCAGAACACACCTGGGACACTGCTGAGAACACAGCTGGGGACACACCCAGAGCACACCTGTGACACACACCTGGGACACACCTGGAAAACACCTGGACACACTCCTGGGACACACCTG
>JBBMKD010000194.1:18235793-18259421 GCA_037834095.1 Argya squamiceps
TCTCTCCTGTTGGTGACATGATCATCAAACCCCTGCTCTCCTGTTGGTGACATGGCCATCAAACCCCTGCTCTCCTGTTGGTGACATGGCCATCAAATCTCTGCTCTCCTGTTAATGACATGACCATCAAATCCCTGCTCTCCTGTTGGTGACATGGCCATCAAATCTCTTCTCTCCTGTTGGTGACATGATCATCAAACCCCTGCTCTCCTGTTGGTGACATGGCCATCAAACCCCTGCTCTCCTGCTGGTGACATGGCCATCAAACCCCTGCTGTCCTGTTGGTGACACGGCCATCAAACCCCTGCTGTCCTGTTGGTGACATGGCCATCAAACCCCTGCTCTCCTGTGTCCTCCAGGCCTGTGGGGTGCCCGTTGAAGAAGGTCCCGTGGTCAGAACTGGTGCTCTGGGCCCAATAACTTCCATCTACTTCCGAGACCCCGACGAGAACCTGGTTGAGGTTTCCAGGTACTGCTCAGATGTGGCTGCAGGCACTGAAGGGAAGCACTGACCACAGCCTGTGCTCTGCCTGGGCCCCAGCAGGATATGGGGTGCACAGGCCAGGTTTGGCTGGCCAATTTAAATGTATAAACCTGGGACAAGCCTCAAATCATAGCTCCAAAGCAGTGCTGCAAGGACATGGAGAGTTTTCCCAAGGCAGCCTGTCTGCTCTGGGTGTGAATCCTGTTTTTATACATCTCCATCATGGAGGCTTCCTGGCCTTCTGGAAAGATCTGTCCTGCTGCTGCTGCACTGCAATTGTTGGGACATTTTCCCTAATTCTTGCTATCCCTACTGCTGCAGTTGAAATCCTCATTCCTACACTGTCCACTCCTCTCCTCTTCAGAGTCACTTTTCCACAGCTGGAAATTTCTTCCTTCCTCTCATCCTCCTGTTCTTGTCTCAAGCTGCCTGGTGCTGGTGGCTTCTCCCACCAAGCCAGAGGTTTAAATCCAGCTGTGACTGTCCAAACACTCTCCTCGCCTGGGATTTGGGAATTTGGCCTCGGTGTGACACTCAAACACTCCTGAAGCTGAAGTTCCAAGTTTCATCCTCTGCTCTGTATCAATAATTGCGGGGTTTCTGTCACTCAGGAATGAAAAAAGCAGGGATGAGGAGCCTACTTGAAGAGCAGAGTGTCAGAAGTCCAGGAGTTCACCTGGATTTATGCAGGGATTGAGGATGGTCTGACACAGAGGAGTCTGATTCTGATGGCACCTGGTTACTTGGGGGACTGTCCTAAGTTTTCTTCTTCCTTTAGTTATTTAAAAAGCCATTTCAAAGTTATCTAAAAAGTATAAAATAATGAAGGACGTGGGGATTCTCCAGCAGAGCAGTTCCCAGGCTGGCCACACTGAGGTAGCAGCGATGTCCTCACGGGAGCAGCGCGGGAAAGGAGGGAGGACTCTTCTGACCTCTACAGACCAAATCCTCTATAAAATTGAAACAATCTTTGAGTCTTACTCATTTTTCCTTGCTGGAATTTCGCGGGGAATCCAAAATTCTTCATGGTGCGAAAAAAGGCGAGGTCACAAAACACTCAGTCCTTTGGATGATCAGCGGGGATGAGCTGGTGTCCATTGAGTCGTTCGTGGGAACTAAAGACAGGAACGCCATGGGAGAAAACCACGGGCATCTCCTCCCCTTTATCCTGTGAATGGAGCTCCGGGAAAGGGATCCAAGGGAGGGATCGCAGGGGGAGACCCCCGGGAGCGGAGTCCCCTCGGCCCCGGCGCCCGCGGAGCTCCTGCGGCTGCTCTCCAGGGTGCTGATGTCCCCCGGCCGCGTCCCCAGGACCCACGGAGGGTCCTGACCATGGTGAGAGGGTCAGTGCCAACGGGAGAGGGTCAGTGCACACAGGAGAGGGTCATTGCCCACAGGAGAGGGTCAGTGCACACAGGAGAGGGTCAGTGCCCAGGGGAGATGGTTAATCCCCATGGGAGAGGGTTAATCCCCATGGGAGAGGATTGGTGCCCATGGGAAAGGGTCAGTGCCCACAGAAGAGGGTCAGTGCCCACGAGAGAGGGTCAGTGCACACAGGAGAGGGTCAGTGCCCAGGGGAGAGGGTAAATGCACACAGGAGAGGGTCAGTGCCAATGGGAGAGGGTCAATGCCCATGGGAGAGGGTTAATCCGCATGGGAGAGGGTTAATCCCCATGGGAGAGGATTGGTGCCCATGGGAAAGGGTCGGTGCCCAAAGACGAGGGTCACTGCCCACAGAAAAGGGTCAGTGCCCAGGGGAGAGGGTTAATCCCCATGAGAGAGGGTCAGTGCACACGGGAGAGGATCAGTGCCTAGGGGAGAGGGTTAATCCCCACAGGAGAGTGTCAGTGCATACAGGAGAGGGTCAGTGCCCATGGGAGAGGGTCAGTGCACACAGAAGAGGGTTAATCCCCATGGAACAGGGTTGGTTCCCATGGGAGAAGGTCAATCCCCACAGGAGAGGCCAAAGCCCATGGGAGAAGGTCAGTGCCCATGGGAGAGGGTCAGTGCCCATGGGAGAGGGTCAGTGTCCACAGGAGTGAGTCAGTGCCCAGGGGAGAGGGTTAATCCCCATGGGAGAGGGTCAGTGCCCATGGGGGAGGGTCAGTGCCCATGGGAGAGGGTCAGTGTCCACGGGAGAGGGTCCTGCCCACAGGAGAGGGTCCTGCCCACGGGAGAGGGTCAGTCCCCATGGGAAGGGATCAAAGCCCATGGCAGACAGTTTTGTTCCCTCCACTGGAGCTCATCTTGGCTCTCTCCCACACATTGATCCCTTTAAGTGCTGAGCTGCTGGCTGACCTGGAGGACACCCCGTGGCTTTCCCATTCACTGGAGGCTGAAACGTGGAATGACACTTTTGGGGATCTCACACCTGACTCGAGCCATGGGAAAGCCAAAACGTGTCATGGAAATTTAGCAAGTATTTGGAATGTGCTGCTGATGGAGGAACTTGCTTGGAGTGATGGTGTTGGAGCACCAGAGGTTTTGCTGGCTGCTGGTTGTTGCTGTCTCCAGGAAAAAGAACCTGTGGGGCTCAATGTTTTTCCCTGGAGAAACCACTGGCCAGCATTCCAGCATTCCAGCAGTCCCCATCCCAACCTCTGCTGGGCTCCCCATCCATTGGAAAAGCCTCTGTATTGTGAGTATTCCAATTAAAAATAATGGTTTACATAATGCAGCATTAGATCTCCATGGAGAAAATTAATTTAATTCCATTATTTATTCAGCGAGATTCATTGTGAATATTGGACAGTGGGAGAGAGTGGATTAACAAGTGGGAAAACAGTTTTCTTCTGGATGGTTCGTTCCCTGCACAAACCACGACCAGCAAGAGAAAAGGATCTTCCTTCTTGTCTGTTACCATCTCATCCCTCTTGAATACTAATTCCCACAGCAGATTCCACAATTTTATCATGACCATATCGGAAAAGGAGCTCTTTGGATCAATAATCCCAGTATTTCATGTGGAGAAATATGGAGTTCTCCATCTCACCACGCAGGGAAGGTGCAGGGGAAGGAACCTTCCAGGGAATGGCTGCTCAGGAGCACAGATTTCATCCCAGCTGGAAAGATGAATTAAGAGCCAAGTCTCAATGAGCTTCCCCTCCTCTCACAGGAGGGAAACAGGAATTTCCCAAAGGGAGTCACAGTGTATGTGCCCAAGTCACCTGCCAGAGAAGCCCATGGGCCACCTGGTGAGCCAGCTCAGAGCAGGTGCCTGGGAAAGTCTGGGAAAGCCAGGAGGGATGGTGTGGGACAGCCCTGGGATGGGCAGGGATCACTCTCAGGGTGTAGGACTGATGTAGGATTCCTCACCTACCAACTGTCTTCCCTTCAGAAGAGACAGCCAGGTCTGAAGGGTCTTCAGACCATCCTTTGTACACAGAGAAGTGGCAAACAGTGCCCCTGGGCTGGAGAAATGGAAAGGAAAATAATCCCTCTCTGCCAGAGAGATCTGCAGGCAGGGCTGTTTGCAGCAAGGATGGATTTTTCCTGTGGCCAGTGGGACTGCCTGACCCTGACCCCAAATGTGCCCAGAGGAGCACTAAGAAAAGCTCTGCAGCTGAACTTCCTCCTCTTCCCAGCAGTCAGGAGTTCTACACAGAAAAAACTTGGAATCCAGCTGTAAGAAATGCACAGGCACTGTTCCTTCTGGAAAACTGGATAATACCCCAGGATTCTCAGAGATTTCCATGGGAATTTTTTTATGCTTGTGGTGGCCTTTCAGCTCCTCAGCCAGCATCAACCAGGAGTTGAAGTTTCCTCCGTGTGCTAACCTAAACACACCTCCTGCCTCGTGGGTTCCTTTGGAATTATCTGAATTACTGGAAGGGGTGGGAACTCCTCTGCCCTTGGGAATCAACAGGAAAGCACCAACGAAGAAAGAAATCTCAGTTTCACCAGGACAAGCCCCCCACCAAGCCCCCAGGCTGTCCCCTCACAGGCTGCAGGCCAGCTGGGAGCTGTCTGACAGGCTCTCCAGGTTGTCCACCAGAGTGATGATGGCTTCTACTTTTTCTTCTGGAAGCACGTGGGAAGCATTGGATCTAAACTTCTTCAGGAGCGACTCTTTGCTCAGGGGCTTCCTCCAGTGCCCGTAGAAAGTGTCACATTTGCCCGTCAGGACGTCCCCAGTGTGCAGCAGCAGGGCCACCTCTCCGTACATCTTGTCAAAGTTGGCCACGTTGTCCTCGGGGTGCTCCACCACCACCTTGTCCAGCAGCTCCCTGAGCTCCTGGCGCTGGATGCTGCTCTCAGAGAAGGATCCTAGCCCCACCTCCCCATCCAGCAGGGCAGCACAGGCATTGAACTGGAAGGAGTGCCTGGCCTGGTGCTCCGAGCTGGGGAAAGGCCGGTTGATGTACTTGGACACCGGGATCTTCAGCAGGATGCTGCGGATCAGAGCCGGGGAGAAAGACCCCGCCTGGTTGATGAAGAGATTCCTGACAGATAAGGCAGCATCCACCACCCAGTGCATGCCCAGGTGGGCTGGGAACCTCTTGAAGGCAATGTCCTGTTTCTCCAGGAGGAACTGGTGCTGCTGGCCGGGTGCGGGCAGCGGTTTGGGCTGGTAGATGCCGTAGAAGGCGCTGAACCCTGAACAGCCGGGGATGTCATCCAGGATCAGGGGGTTGGCCTCCATCCCTCGGGCTGCCAGCAGAGCAGCCTCCAGGCCCAGGCGGGTGGCGTTCCCCACGTGCAGGGGCTTGGCCTGGGTGGCAGCGTTGGCCATGGGTGCCCCAGCCAGGGAGGCGGCGATGCCCAGGGCGTGGCAGCACTGGGCTGGGCTCAGGGACAGCAGCTTGGCCGTGGCAGCAGCACTGCCCAGGGTGCCCACCACGGAGGGAGGGTGGAACCTGCAGGGGGATGGCAGGAATGAGCAGCCCTGCTTGGCTGCCTGGTGCAGGGAATACCAAAGCAGCCTTCCCATAGAGAAATTAAATGGAAAATGGGAGGCCTGTCAGCCAGTGGAGCTCCCTCATGGCTCTGGTGTGGGTGGGATTCACCTGACTCAAAATTTAACCATGAATTTTAGCTAATAAATTAACTTTAAAATAAGAGTTTTACTACAGCTTAGTTTAACTCTAAATTTAGAGTTAATTAACATAAATTTAGCCTAAAAACTGAGTTTCTCCTTAAAACCGACTCAGAAACACCAGGGTGAGCTCAGCACCTCCAAAAAGCAATTTGAACTTCCTCCAGGAGGTGCCATGGCTTGTGTGCACACAGCCAAACTTTCTATCCCTCAGAGAAATAATTCAGCCTCAAACACATGGAAGGGAACAGCTCCTGGTGGGTTCCATCACTTGGATCATACCAGGGCACTGCTGGTGGTAGCAGTGGGCCCAGGGGCTGTGCCCACCACCAAACTCTGCTTGGTTCTGGGATCCTGCCATGACTGGGTCAGACCATGGCACTGCAGACCCCCTGGGAGTCCTCCTGAGGGTTATTTTGAGGCAAAATCCCTGAAAATCACCAAATAAATGCATGGTGCGATCACATCTGGCATTTGGCTCTCAGTAAGGCTTTATCCTGGGGTAAAACTAAATTAAACTGGACTTAAACTCAGCTTAACCTAAACTAATATTTTAAAACCCAGACTCACCAACCCTCCTCATCCTTGGGGAAGAACAGGAGCTTTACCTTTTGGGAATGTCATGAGCCTCTGTGGAGAAGTGCATGAGCCTCCCTTGCACCTCCAGGCCCACGTTGAAGGCCAGCAGGAAATCCAGCCCATTGGGTTTGGTGTTCTGAGGGAGCATCTGGGAAGCTGCCAGGAGAGCGGGCAGGACAGCCCCCGAGGGGTGGGTGGCAGGGTGCCAGGTGTCGTCAAAATCCATGGAATGAGTCTGCCAGGGAAACAGAGATGAGGATGTGCTGGCTGGACGCTGAGGGAATGAGGGCTCCCGGCTGATATTCCTGAGGAAATTCTGTCAAAACCTCCACTCAGTGTCCCCACAGGACACTGCTGGGCTCCTCTAAAAGCCGGGAGATTCCCGGCTTTTGTTCCCCATCAATGGCCACTCTGTTCCCTGGAATGCTGATTGCTGGCACCACAGGGCACAGATTCCCCTAGGAGTGCCAGGAACAGAGATCCCCCTGGAAAAAAAAGAGAGCACAAATTCCCCTGGGAAAGCTGGGAGTACAAATCCCTCTTGGAAAACCGGGGTCACAAATCCCTCTTGGAATATCCGTGAGCACACATTCCCCTGTGAGTGCCAGGAACAGAGATCCCCCTGGAAAAAGCCAGGAGTTCCCCTGGAAGAGCCGGGAGCATAATTGTCCTGGGAGAGCCGGGAACAAAAATTCCCCTGGGAGTGGTAGGAATACAGATCCTCCTGGAAAAAAAGGGAGAACAGATTCCCCTGGAAGAGCCAGGAGCACAAATTCCCCTGGAAGAGCCGGGAGTACAAATTCCCCTGGGAGTGGCAGGAACAAAGATCCTCCTGGAAAAAAACAGGAGAAGAGCTGAGAGCACAAATTCCCCTGGAAGAGCCGGGAGTACAAATCCCTTTTGGAAAGCTGAGGTCACAAATCCCTCTTGGAATATCCGTGAGCACACATTCCCCTGGGAAAGCCGGGAACACAGATCCCCCTGGAAAAACCAGGAGTTCCCCTGGAAGAGCCGGGAGCACAAATTCCCCTGGGAGAGCCAGGAACAAAGATCCTCCTGGAGAAAAACGGGAGAAGAGCTGGGAGCACAAATTCCCCTGGGAAAGCCGGGAGCACAAATTCCCCTGGGAGAGCTGGGAGTACAAATCCCTACTGGAAAGCTGGGGTCACAAATCCCTCTTGGAATATCCGGGAGCACGGATTCCCCTGGGAGAGCCGGGAGCACAAATTCCCCTGGGAGAGCCAGGAACAAAGATCCTCCTGGAAAAAACGGGAGAAGAACTGGGAGCACAAATTCCCCTGGGAAAGCAGGGAACACAGATTCCCCTGGGAAAGCCGGGAGTACAAATCCCTCTTAGAAAACTCAGGAGCACAAATCCCCCGGTCAGAGCCATCCTTACCGCCACGCCGTTGGTGAAGGCAGCCAGCGTCGGGGAGAGCTTCACCCCCGGCTTCCCATAGACGGAGCTCACGGCCACGGAGGAGTACAGCTCCTGGGAACGGAGGGAACGTCAGCGGAGCCCTGGGGGGAGGGGGGATGGTGCCGGGCACCCGCAGCCCCCGCGGCCGCCGGGATCAGCCCCGGAGGTGGCGGTGACAGAGACAGTGACAGTGGCAGTGGCGGTGGTGGGGTGGTGACAGTGGCGGTGGCGGTGGTGGTGGCAGTGACAGTGACAGTGACAGTGACAGTGACAGTGGCGGTGTCGGTGGCAGCGGCGGGGCGGTGGTGGGGTGGTGACAGTGACAGTGGTGGTGACAGTATCGCAGCTGTCCCTACCCGGCAGTAGCGCAGGGCGATGTCGAAGACCGCGGTGGTGCTGCCCACCAGCCCCACGCCGAGGCTGTCCAGGATCATCCTCTTGCTCCGCTGCCGCACGGTCTGGCTCAGGTGCTCGGGCCGCGCCGCCGAGATGAACGAGGCGAAGCTGCCGGTGACGGTGTCCTCGGGAGCGCTCCGGGCCACCACTGCGGGGAGGGGACACAGGGAGGGGACAGGGACAGCGCTCAGCCCCGGCGATGGCAGCTCCTGCTGGCACCAGGCTCGGGGGGCCACACCTGCCCCGGCCAGGTGGGTCAGTCTGGGGAGTCCTGCCAGGGCAGGGAGGTGGAATTCATCATCCCCAGGGCTCCCTTCTGACCTGGGATAGTCTCTGATTCCATATATTCTATGGAATAGAATATCAATATCAATATCAATATAAATATCAATATCAATATCAATATCAATATCAATATCAATATCAATATCAATATTAATGTTAATGTTAATATTAATGTTAATATTAATGCTAATGTTAATGTTAATGTTAATATTACTATTCCGCAGGTGCCCCAGGCTCCTCCCGGCGTGGCTCCAGAAGGTTCAGGTGAAGAAACTTCAGAGCACAGCCCCATCCCCTCACCTTGGGGTTCCAACAATCATTTTTTAGGAGGTATCAACACAAATGATGAGCATTTATCCAGAGGAAAGGCAGAGCAGGAGCGGACCACAGAAATCCCAAACTTCCATAATGTTTTGGAAAGCAGGACTAGACCCAAAGCCTGGATTTATCCAGATATTTCATCCTACAAGGCACTGAAGTGCCTTGACTCAGCCACCAAAGCTCTTAAACCCTATGTACTCCAAAGGAAGCTATTGGCTAAAAGTAAGTTAAAATTCTACACAAATTCCCAGTTTGTGACTATTTTATGTTTTAATTTCAGTGACATATTGTCTTGTTTAGATTATCTATAGATAATTATTATATATAGATAATTATGATATATATTAATTTTATATGTGATTATTTTAATAATTAATATAGTGTTTTATAATTTATAAAATTATTAATAAATACGGAATTAGACTACAGAATATAATGAATGTAATTATATTTATATTTCATAGAATTAAAATTGTTGTGGCCTGTTACAATTTATACTGTTAATTTGAGAGTGCAAAGGAGAGCAGGAAAAATAAAATTCCATGTAGCCAACATTTGCAGGATGGCAAATCCATACATTTACTTACGGATGGATGTGGGGGTGCACACACAGATGGAGATAACAAATTAATTAATGTCCAAATTAAATTAATCACGGGTGAAAAAAATAAAAATACTTTGCTCCAAGAGGAAAGTTCATCCAGATCAGCAGGTACACAAGAGGCTTTGTTTTCGGAACAACAAACACGGCAATTAATGAAATGCCCATTCTCTAATTTCCCTAGTTTGGATCCATCCCGAAATGTCACGTCAGTGACTCACGGAGCGCTGGCTCAGGGTCGGGCTCACCTCGAGCCCAGTCTGCGCCTCCTGTAAACACAGCTGGGAATGCCATCACCGCCTGACTCACCGGGAGAACATTCCCCCATCCCGGGGAGCGCATTCCTATAGGAATCCCGGCACTCGGCGCCCCGGGAGCCGCTGCCGACCCCAGCCCGGGTCCCCCCGGAGCACCCCCGGTCCCCCCGGAGCAGCCCCGGGTGCCCCCGCCGCCCTCCCGGAGCGGCAGCGGTGATGTCAGGGCTTGGAGAGGCTGCAGGAAAATCTGCTCCAAACACCCAGCACCCAGAAAAGCTGGATTGGTTCCTTCCCGGCATCAAATGCTCTTTGTCACCTCAGCAGGCAGCAAAGTTTTTTAACCCTTCAGCTAAAATCTTTCCATGACTCCGGGGTTTTCCTCCTGGTACGGCAGGACTTCATTAAAAAAATTAAATTTGATGCAAGACCAAATAAATCCCTATGGATTATTATTTCTCTTGTCGTCAGGTCCCATTAAGCAACATTCTTTGCATTTATTGTATTAATAACTCATTTTAAATAAATTGAGATAATAGACTAAGAATATATTTTAAAATGAGTTAATAAATCTATTATAAATTTACAATAAACCAAAAGCCCTTTATAAAGGTAAATAAACTTAAAGTAAACTTATACTAAACTGAGAAAACTTTTAGAAATACGTTAATAAACATAATAGACCAAGAACATATTTTAAGATCTGTTAATAGAGAAACTTAGACCAAGCTAAGAGACAAAATAGACCAAGTTGTTGTTAATTTAATCCGAAGCTGGGCAGTGCTGGAGCCACAGAAAGAGATCCATGAATCTCTCCAGGCAATGCCCAGAGCGGGGTCAGGTGTAATTAGGAAGCAGTGACAAGTGGAGGAGTTAAGGATCAGAGCCACCCTTTCAACATCTTACATTTGTGGTCAAGGAATTTGGAAAGTCTGGTTCTAAACCGGCTAAAGTTCTGGTTTAGCACAGGACTAACAATCCACATTTTTACTCTTTGCTGCTTTTCTCCTGGTCCTTTATCCCCGAGGGCATGAAGCACCACAGGACCCCCAAACATTTGGAAGCTTTGCCTTCCAAGAATTTGGGGATTCCTCTCAGCCCAGCGCCTCCTTTTCCAGCAATTTATTAGGGGATTATTTAGGGATGCCCACTAGGAAAGGATGGGGAATGCTGAGAGATACAAACCGTGGGCAGCAGTTTTGTGGACTTGCCGAGAGCTTGCCAAGAACTTCTGGGATTTCTAGAGGAGAGACAGAGAGGGAATTTGTCACAGGAGCTGCTGGAAGGTTTCTCGGGGCAGTTTTCCTGGTCGTGCCTCTCGTCGTGAGACACTCACAGATCAAATGAATACATAAAAGTAACGACATATTTAAAGGAAGGGGAAAAATATTTTCCAAAGCTGCGTCCAGCAGGAATGCCAAGAACATCCAGGGAAATAAAGGCACACAGTTGAAGGGGCAGCAGAGGGTTTTCAGCCCTGCCATGAGATCCTGCAGCGAGTGGGACCAGCTCAGAGCGGGCATGAGGAGCAAAACCCATGGAGCACATCCCAAAAACAACAACAACAACCCGGGCATGGCATGGTTCAGAGGACCTTTGGTACACATGAAAGGAGCAGGATGGCAGGGAAAGGTCAGTAGCTGAATTAAATGACTGTGAAAACCGTTGGAAATTGTTAATTTTGGGGCAGGTTCCCATTTAATGCCACGCTCAGCTGGACCAGCAGAGGAACCGCCCGGAAAGAGACATTTCCTCCTGAAAGTGCAAAAGGCGAGCTCAGGGATGGGGAGGGTTTGCATGGAAGAGTTTTACCTGGAAGGTGGAGTAGACCATGCTGGTGGCTGCTTTTCCCAGTGCCTCTCCTGGCTCGGTGTGCTCGGCGTGAGGGATGGCAGAGGTGTGTGGCTGGAAGGTGCTGGTGGCAGGGTTTATATCTGCATCCAAAAGGCAATTTGCTTTCTGTTTTGTGCAACTGGATTTCCAGGGGGATGACATCAGCCCCTGGAGACCCAGAGGGTGGGGGAAATCCATGAGGAGGGGTGGTTTGTCCCTGCTGGACAGAAGGGAACCCCCCCACCACACCCCTCGTTTCAGGAAATAAATAAAGATTTCAGACAATAACTGACAAGGTTCAAGGAAACTCCTGTCTTCAAAATGCCACAAGTGCCAATGGGTGAAGCAACTGGCTCCAGGCTCCTCCTCCCGAGGAGGACTATAAATGTGGGATTCACCAGGAAATAAGAAGGACAAGATCATCCTCCCATTGAGCTGAAGTGTCACCAAAGCAGGTAAATCCCAGCTGCAGAGACAGAAGTGAGGCAGTGGTGGTTTTCTTGGATGCTTTTCTTGAATACCTTCAGTGTTGGGGTGTTTGGCTGAGTCTTTCCCAGCCCTCCTCCTTCTCCATCCCCAGCTCTGCTGGGTCACTGAACGGGGAGTGCACCCTGGAGCTTCCAGGGAGCACCGGGAGCCTTTGCTCCCAAAGCAATATTTGGAATTTGGGGGAATGCCACGGCTCTTTGCTTTGTCCAGCAGTGGAACCTGGGGACATTTATTATTTTGGACAGAATAACAGCCTGGTGGGACACACCTTTATTTAAAATTGGATTTTTTACTAACCCCCATGCAGACCTTTGTTGTGGCAATGTATCCCTGGCAATTCCGTGTTGGTTTGCACCAGAGAGGCAGGGTTGTGATGTGAAATCCAGCTGTGTGCTGTGGCTGTGCACTGTTCATCCTTGTGTGTGTTTATCCAAAATGAATTTTGTTCTCTTTCCATGTTTATCTGGAGAGAGGCAGTGTTTCCTCAGAGCTCTGAAAATGTTTGCTATCACTAACAAGGTGGGGTGGAAAACTAATGGCAAGATGCCGCTGGGGATGAGTGAAAACGAAATGGTTTGGTGTTTGTAGATGTGTCCAATGGTGTGGGGAGCCTTGCTCCAGCCTCCTGGGGATGGGATGTCCATGCCCTGGAATATTCTTGTTAATATTGGTCACAGAGAAGCAGCAGTGGCTGTCAGGTGCACAGAAGGATTCTTGCAAAGCCCCACGGAAATGGGATGAGATGGGAATGGCCTTTCCTGGGAAGGGAGTGGAGGGAAGTTGTTGTGAGGACAGCAGGGAGTGAAGGAAGTGGTGTCCAGAGCCCGTCCCTTGTGGCTCTGAGGTCACTGGGGGACAAGAGGCAGGAGGGAGGGAGGGAGGACCTCACACAACATCCCTGCAACCCCCAGGGTGAGGGGTGTCAGGGGCAAAGAGGGAGAGGAAAGAAGGTGGAGGAGGAAGGATGAGGGAGAGTGTGACTTTGGCTTTGCCCTTTCTGCACAAGGGATTTGAGCAAGGGAAGGATCATCCCTGGCTGTTCCATCCCTACAGGAGGTGCAGCCCTCTGGCAACACCCCAGGTACCCCCTCAGCACGGGGACATCTCCATCCCGTGGTTTCCTGGACAGTGGCTGTGCTGCTGATGCCCTGGGTGTGCAGAGAGCTGCTCATCCCACCTGGGAGAGGGGGATTTTCCATCTGCTCCCTTCCCTCCTGCCCAGTCCCACGTTACCCTGTCACACCACCAGGGTTCTGTGGTGCAGGTGGAGCAATGGGTCCTTTAGGACAGTGACAGCACCCATGGGTGGGGTTATCCCAGGGCCAAGCCAGGGCACATTTGATCACACCAGAAGAGTTTTCCTGGTTTGATGTGTCCTGACCTTGCAGGAAACAGGGGCAGGGACAATGCCCAGCTGGGAACTGGTCCCAGGGCAGGGCCCACGAGTTTGGGTTGGTGTGGGGGGGTGGGTGTGAGCAGTGGGTTCAACTGCAGTTGATTCCAACCCCAAACCCTCCTTTTCCTCCTCCTTTTCCTCCTCCTTTTCCATATCTTGGGCTGAATCCTCTCGTGTCCTTCCCCTTTACACCTCCTTAGCCTGACAGCATGTTCTGGTGTTTGTTTTCCTCCCTTCTGCCATGTCTGCACTGGAAAAAGAGGAGAACATCCCTGTGAATTGTGTCTCTCCATCCCTCCCCAGTCCCAGCTCTTTGTTGCAGGCCTGTCATGCAGAAAACACCCAAAAAATGAGCTCCATCAAATTAAAAACCCCTGCTGGGAGCCAAGGAGTCACCTGGCCAGCCCATCTCCCTCCCAAATCCTGCTCACCCTCTTCCTGGGATCCACTCCAAGCAGGGGCTCTGACCCCCTGCCTGGGATATTTCAGAGCAAAACATCTGGAGTAGCTTAATTTTGTGGCTCATTTCCAAGTGTAGCCATTTAAACCAAACTGCTTCTCTATAGAGAAGTGTCATTTGAAATAATAAAAGAGGCAAAATTGTGGAATCCACAGGCTCAGTTCTGCCCAAGGGCACAGCATTCCCTGGGATCTCCTTAAAGGCAGAGCCTTGATGGAAAAGGGAGTATTCCTCCCTGGGAACTGGGATTTGGTGCATCTCCCTCTCTGAACCCAAAATCCCAACCTTTACTACAACCAAGTAATTGAATAATTTATTGTTCCCCAAGCTTTGCTTGGAGGTTTTTAAGCCTTTCCTTATTTGATGAGAGTTAATGTTGCCAAACCCGTTTGGAGCTGTCTGAGTTGATTTATCCTTCATCTTTCTTCCTTTGGGGAAGTGACATCCTTTAGAATAAATGGAGAGGTGAAAACAGGGGGTTTTAGCAGAAGAAGAAATCCAGAGGGCACTGATGTTTGCAAAATGTAAATTTGTGCTGAGGATTTGTGTGATCCTGGGATTTAGGTTTGTTATTATTCCCATATTATTTTTCTTTGGGTGGTGCTCCTTCCCTCCTCCTCACTCCCCCTAACAATAGTGGAGCTTTCCTCCCTTTCCAAAGGTTTCTTTGGAATGGTTGAGAACAGAATACATCACCTTCTCCCTTTCCAGCTTTTTTAGCTCACCAAATATTCTAAAAATACCCAAATAACAAGAACATTGCTGTTTTATTTTCATCTTTGTTTCCCAACAAAACCCTCAGAGAGAAAACTTCAGCTCCTGGTACCCAGGAGTGCTGAGGAGTGGAAATGTGGGGGCTGCCTGCAAACAGACGAGTTCATGGGAGAAATATGAAGAGTTTGAAAATAGCTTATTTAGTCACTGGGGTTTCAAGAAAGGGATGGAGCTGGAAAATTCCATCTGGAAGGGAGACTGTGTGTGTGCACCGTGCCTGCCCTGTTTGTCTGCAACAGTGGATAAGAAACGTCCTGGAACGGCTCAAAAATACCTTGTGGGTTTCGTCTGGATGTCTGTTGGTTTGTGTTGGGCTATTCATGTCTCTCCATCTCCAGCAGCCTGGAGAAGAGGGGACAGCAACCATCACCACCACCTGCAGCGCTTTGGGGCACCTAAACATGTTTTTGCCAGGAATCCTGGTCGCCTAAATAGGTTGTGTGTGTTTTTTCTGGATGGGGCTGCGGAAAGCAGGCACCTCAAGTGGTGCTTTGAATAGAGCCTTTGTCTGCAGCGAGGAGAGGGGAGGAACGTGGAAACACCTGAGCCTGTTACCAGTTTGTCCCTGCTCGGGGCAGGGGCACGGCTCTGAAGGTGGCTGGGTGCTGTAATTTCAGGCACATAAAGAACGAGGCAGGCACAGCAGGTCAAGGGAAAGCTTCTCTATTTTAATTATCTGACTCCAATACTTATATACATTTGTACAGAGGTCAAGAGATTGGCTACACAGATCAACACCTCTTTGACCTGGATAGTGAACATTACTATCTGTTGTCCTCACAGTTTTCTTGCTTGCAAGTGTTTGAAATCTTCCAGTGCAGATTCTCATACAGCTTCAAGAAAACAATGTGTATTTTTAGCATTTATCTATTGTTTACATTTTTCTGTTCTGGGAGGAGAAATGTGATGGACGGTGATGTTCACCATCCAGGTCCAAGAGGTGGCAACCTGTGTAGCCAATCTCTTGACCTCTGTACAAAATGCATGTAAGTAATGGAGTCAGATAATTAAACAAGAAGAGAAGCTTTCCCTTGATCTGCTGCGTCTGTCTCGTTTCCTCGGGTTGCCCTGCACCTGACACAACCATCAATCATATTTCTCCCCCCAGAGCAGAAATATGTAAACAATACATAATTTCTAAAAAATACACATTGTTTTCTTGAAGCTGCATGAGAATCTGCACTGCAAGACTTCAAATACTTGCAAGCAAGAAAACTGAGGGCAACAGCCAGGTGCCCGAGGCCAGTGCAGGCAGTGCTGCCAGGGAGGCTGAGGGGTGAGGGCTGACTCTGCTGTTTTGTCTGCAAAAGGGCCATGGCCAGCGCCGAAGGCTTCGCCGCCGTCTTCTACAGCGAGCCAGGGGTGCTGGGGCTGCTTGGAAATGTGGTCAGCGCCTTCCTCCTGTGCCTGCAAAACTTCACCGTGGCCGCCACAGGCCTCGGGCCTCGGGCAGCAGAGCAGGTCCTGGCAGGTGGGTGCTGCTGCTCAGGGTGGGGCTGAACATCCCCTGAGCTCTTTGAGTCATCCCCATATGGGTGATGGACACCACTGGTGGGATGGTGGGGAAATGTGGGTTGTGCCCGTTGTGCAGGTCTGTGTGCTCCTGGGGATGGCTGCTCCTCCCTCTGCAGCCGCTGGGCCACATATTCCATGTGGCATTCCCTGCTAGATCCAAACTGTCCTTGGGGCCTGCTCACCACAGTGAGCCAAGGGGCCACACAGAGAAATTGCCCATAAAGGTGGGAAGAGGGGCAGGCAGAGGCTGCAGGGCTGCTCACAGGAAGGCCATGGGACCTGCTGTGGGGTGTGCCCTAGAGCTTCCTGCAGCTCCTGCCTTTTTGTGCTTGGCTTCACCCCTGACCCCTCCCTGCATCCCTCAGGTGTCCACCTCATCCTGATTGGAGGCTTTGTCCAGCTGCTGGCTGGATTTCTCGCCTTCCGCAAGTATGACCACCTTGGAGGCGCGGCCTTCCTCACCTTCTCTGCTCTGTGGAGCAGCTACGGGGTCACCAGGGTCCTGTCTGCGACGTATTCCTCCCTGGAGAACACAACACTTCCCTTTGGGAATGCCAGCCAACTCCCAGCCACGGCCACAGCCCTGCCCTCGGCCAGCCAGAGCGCCGTGGCCGGGCTGGTGGCCTACATTGCCATCTCCTTCATCCTGTCCTTCTGCTCGGCCACCGTCAACTACATCATGCCCTTCATCTTCGGGGCCATCGCGCTGGCCCTGAGCTTCGAGGCGGTGGCACTTTTTGGGGACTGGGCCCTGGTGGTGTCCGGAGTGCTGGAGCTGGGCATCGTCCTGTGCGGGCTCTATGGGGCTGTGGCTCTGCTCCTCAAGGGCATCACCCAGAGGTACGTCCTGCCTGGCTTTGGGCACCCCCTCTTCAACGTCCTGCTGCTGGGGTCGGCACAGAAAAGCTCCTCCAAGGCCCTCGGGGAGGAAAAGAAGAAGAACACGAAGTATGCAGAGCCGATGGCCCTGGGGAACATCTGCGACACCGTGTCAGCCTTTATATTTGCCTTTTACTTCTTTGGGTACGTGAAGACCTTCTGTGTGGGAGCAGCGTGGATCTCCATCATCTCCAGCTGCCAGCTGCTCTCCAGCTTCTACAGCTACCTCCGAGGGGATGGCTACCACACCACCAAGTTTGGCGTCCACAGCCTCCTCTGGCTGGTGATGTCCTGGGAAGAGTTTGTACTCACCACCTTCCTCGGGCTGCCTGCGGCTCAGGACAGCAGGCTGGGAATGTTTGGAGCCTGGTTCTTCCTGGGGGCAGCCTGCCTGCTCTTTCTGATGTCCACCCACAAAGACACCCTGGAGATGCTGCAGAACGCCTCCTTCATCCTCCTCACCTCAGCCTTCATCCACCAGATCCCTCTGCCTGGCGCCCGGCCCTTCCTGGGGGCGGCCTGCAGCCTCTGCACCGCGCTCTCCCTCTACGCCAGCTTTGCCAGCCTCATCAACTCCATCGGGGAGAAGGTCCTGGTCCCCGTGGGCCCCCAGGCCATGTCCAGCTCAGCTCTCCAGGCCGTGCTGGGGGCTGTCAGGACCTCCCTCTCCAGGTCCCAGGATATCCCCAGCAGCACCAGCGCTGCCATGCCGGACGCTTTATTTTACATCTGCAATGGGCTGGCTGCAGCTGCAGCTGTCCAGGGCAGTGTGGGTGACCCGGGCAGGCAGCAGCTCTCCATCCCCGCCGTGCTCATCCCAGGAGCCCTGGGGCAGCTGTTTGTGTGCAGGATCCAGGTGCAGGGAGGGAAGAGGTTTGGATCCGTGCTCCCCTTCTGCTACGCGGCCTTCTGGGGAGCCTGGACCTGGCTGCGCCTGGCAGGTAAAGCACGGGATGGTTCCTGGCTTTAGGGGTGTTCCCAGGGAGTCTCAGATTGCCTTCTCCAGTGGAATTCCTTCTTTCAGGAGAGCCAATGACATCAGGTTTACTGATATTCCTTCTTGAAAAAGATATTTCACAAATCACCCCAGTTTGCCCTCGGTTTCTATTGCTGCAGGTACTTGGTGCTCTCAACTCCAGGAGTCCAAGTTGTGTCTTCAGCTCCAATAAAAGCCAAGGTTTCCCTGCAAAAACATTGTGAGACAGGGCAGGGTCTGGTCTGTTTTCTCAGAATAACAACTCAGGAGATGCTTTTAGGCAGTGGGGTTGCTCCAGCCTCTGGATTTCTCCTTCAGGAGCCTGGTGAAGTCTATCCCAGCTGGTCACAGCCATAAAAGAAACTCTAAGAAGCTGAGCCTGGCTTTTAAAAGCTGCATTCTGCTCCAGGTGGGCAGAGTGTTCACTCAGCCTCCGTGCCAGGCACTTAAAATGAGCACCTGTGGGGAAAGTTAAAGCTGTGGCTTGGGACGTGTGGCAGGAGCTGCTGAAGTGTCCAGCCAGGCCCTGAGTATTCCAAGCTGGAGGTAAAATCCAGAGCTTTTTTTGGATAACCATCACCAGTCCCAGAGTTAATGCCTCAAATACTTTGCGTGGCAGAAGCAGCAGGTGCTGATGAGGGAGGGTTTTTGGGAGGCCACCATCCATCAGCTGGAGCTGTGGTAATCCCAGCTGAGGCTTTGCCACTCTCCTGCCACTCTCCTGTCACACTGCTCCTCGTGGTTTGCTCATAACCAGATGTGCTGCTCCTGTTTCAGGCCACTTGCTGGACATTGGAGCGGGGAACACTGAGGGATTCACTGCTGGCTCCATTGCCTTTTTGGTGCTCAATGCCTTTTTAATCATTTTGGGTAAGTCTCAGAACCACGTGGGATGTTTATTGAGGGGCGTCTGGGGTCAGATCATGAATCCTCCTGGTGGAGATGTACCAGTGAGGGAGGCTCAGCTCTCCCTGTCACTCTGATTAAGCCAAAACGGAGATGTTTTGCCCACAGCCAGTAACAGAAGCTGAGCTGGGCTGAGGAGAAAGAGCCCCGAGGGAATGGAAGAACATTTCAAAGAAAATAAAAGGATCAAATCAGGTGAAAGTGTTCAACACACTGGCCACTGGCAGCGATCCACAGCCACACTCCAGCCCAGCTGGTGTCAATCAGAACCTGCTTGGCTGCCCGAGAAGTGTTTTCCATGTGAGCACAGTGTCCTGGCAGCTCAAGGGTTTGGCAGCGTGTCTGTGGAACCTGAGGGCTGGACAGACCCTGGCTGTGCCTCTTTGTTTCTCCATGGACAGGGAAATCAGAGCTGGGGCTGCTCGGTTTAATCAAACAAGCCTCAGTTGATTTAGGAACTCTTCTGCTGGTTCGTGGATATTTTATGGGCCGTGCTTCATGTGGGTGCCTCTTGTTTGTGTTTCTTTCCACAGCTTCCTCTTTTAATGTGGTGCTGCTCTGCCTGACCCTTGTCATGGAGCTCTTGATCATTTGTTTTCTGCTCTTTACCCTGGAGAGCCTCCCCTTGCCATTTGAAAGTGAGTTTTAGGGAAACCTGGACATTAAACCTTCACCCGCAGAGGGCAGGGAGTGGATCCTGGGCTGGGGAGCAGTGTGGAAAGCTCAGTGTGGGAAAATCAAGCAGAGTGTTCCTCTTTCCCTGGAAGTCTGGGGTGTGTGCAAGCTCGACTGGGGAAGGAAATCTTTCCTCCTATCACCCCCAGGGCCTTGAGCTTCCAAACAAACCTGATACTGCTGGATCAGAGCACCTCTAGAGGTTCTGTCCAGCTCTGCTTCCTAGTGGATGTTCCCTGAGGTGTGGGATGAGCTGAAACGTGCCACCACTGTCAATGGCTGCAGTTCTGCTGAAGCTTTGGCTTTGCTGCAAGCAACAATTTAAGTTTTAATTCCATAGAATGCTGTAGCAAGGGAGTAGTGGGAACTTTTCCACCAGGACTTCATCACCACAGAGTAGAATCACAGCGCCATGAAATCCAAGTGACTGAGTCCAACCATTCCCCCAGCACTGCCAAACCCTGCCCCCAAGTGCCACATCCACACTGTTGAATCCCTCCAGGGATGGGGATTCAGCCACCTTTCCTGCCTCTGACTCTGGGATTTTTTCCAGTTGTGGTGTTGAGCATCCTCAGCATCATCTGCTTCTACGGAGCCACAGCCTCGCTCACCAACTGCATGTTTGGGAAGGACCTGCTGGTGATGGGACCTCCTCTGCTCACAGTAAGGGGTGCTTGGCATGGTGGTGCAGCTTCCTTGCTCAGAGGGGATGTTCGGGGGCCTTCAGCACAGATTCCTGTGGAATTTCCCTTCTGCTGAATCCTTTAGTGCCATTCAAAGTCCTGGGAACAACACTTTTGTAGGGAGCTGGAAGTGAGCTCTCTTCCATTAGGAATAACATTGCAGAAAGGGCAGGGATGTTCACAAGACTCCTATCTTGCCCCAACATGCCTGTCTCTGTGGTCCTGGAGAATCAGCCATCCCCAGTCTATGAATTCCTCATAGACTGGAGTTCTAAAGCCATAACCTTGGGAGCAGGGAGTTGAAAAGCTTTCCAGACTGGACAGCAAGAATTCCCCATCTTTTCTTAACTTCAAACTCCTTCTGCCAGCTGGTGTGTCTGATCAGGGCAATTCCCCCTATCCAGGGTGATGGATCTGACAGCTCCAATTCCTGCTGCAGAGAAACATTTCCATTAAATCAATGTTTCATGGGAATGCACTTGAAACTCCATCCTTGTCTGGATTTTGGATTCCCAAACAGTTTCTTTAGGTCACTGTGGAGAGCAGCCATTTCTCCAGGAAGCTGTGCTGGGTGGGATTCATCTCCTCTAATTTTAGGCATCAGGAGTTGAAATGTCCACCTCAAGCTGCTCTCTTTGACTTTAATAACTGGAATTCACCTCCCCTACTGTGGGAGAAGCATCCCTAGAGGTGCTGCCTCTGCCCTTGGACAGCCAAGGGATCACAGCATGGTGGATCCCTGCATTAGGGTGGATGGAATCCTGCCCTGTGTTCCATATGTTTGTTTATTTGTTGCCTCCTGATTCCTGGCAGGTCCAGAGCTCCAAGAAGGACAGGGAGGATCCCCTGCCCTGTGTCTGCCCCAAGTCCCACCTGACGAGTGGCCTGAGGACCATCGCGGAGCTGCTGAACACGGGGGCCGTGTGTGGGGTCCCCACAGACACTGTCTATGCCCTGGCAGCCTCCTGCAAACACCCTGAAGCCATCGAGAAGGTCTACAGGATCAAGGTGGGAATTCAGGGATGTCTCTGCTTGCCTGGCTATGTGGGCTGTCCATGAGTTTGTGCAGAAGCAGAAAGGGGAGCCCCGGGTCTCAGGTTGCCCCAAGACTCAGGAGGTGACCATGGGCAGAGTTCATAAGGACATCAAGCAGAATTTTCTGAGCAAGCCAGGGTACAGCCCCTCTGTTCCAGGCTGCAGCACTGGGAATTAGGCAGTGACACCCCTGGGGATGGACAAAGCACAACCCCAAACAGGAACAGCCACTCACCAGCGGGTCCAAACCTGTGTTTGTCTTCTGTGCCTCACGAAGTGCTGAATCAGAATCCCAGGGCTACATTCCCCCAGACTTTTGGAGCCATTCAGTGCTGGAACCAGCCCCGGAGTTTGCACCTTCAATCCAGCTTTTGCAGCCTGGCCCTGCCTGTTGTCCATGAGGCAATTTCCTGGCTAGCCTGGAGAAATAACCATAACAGACGATCTCAGCTGGCGCTGAGCGCGAGCAGCGGCACAAAGGCCGTCTCTTCTGGGCTGCCCTGCTGCCAGTGCTGACCTTCCCTGAGAGATGAGAGAATGCAAACAGAATGTAAATACATGCCCAGTTCCTGAGTCACTTGGCCCCACTGAAGCTGATGTCAGTTGGGGACTGAAATGACACCGCTTTGTGAACGGGTTTTATTTCCCCTCCATCTCCACTGCTGGTTTTACACCAAACTGATTTCACCAAGCTTCTTCCAAAGTGCTGGAGAGGTGATAATGGAGATGTTTGTTTGCAAGAGGTTGAGCTTTCCATCCCTTACCCCATCACAAATTGGTGTGCTTGACCTTGGTTTATACCAGCAGAAATTTGGAAAAAATCAGGCCCTTGGTGTGTAAGATCCCAAAAAATGCTGATACTCAGTGGAGCATCGTTGTCCCTGTGATGGATGTGCCTAAAGAAGGGGAATTGGATGCATCCCAGCAGTTCCCAAGGGCAGGCTGCTGCTCTGTCTCCACTTTAATTTGCACGTGCAGATCTGAGCTGGGAAATCCATCACAGCTTAGCATTTGTGCAGACACAGCATCTTCCTTGCCTGGAGCTCCTGCTCCCTGGGAAGCACATAGAGCAGGATCCCAGCAGGCTTTCAGCTTCTCCAGGCAAACTTTCCCTCTTCATCTATTTCCCCCCTGTTTTTTCAGGACAGGCCTCAAGAGAAGCCCATCTGCATCTTTATTTCCAACCTGGAGCAGTTGAGAGCAGCTTCTCCACCCATCAGCCCCCTGCTCTGGGAATTCATGGAAAACGTTTATCCCGGTGGCGTTGGCTGCATTATCCGCAAGGGAGAGTGGCTGAAGAAGCTGGGTGAGATAAGCAGCAGAACTTTTCTGTTCCCCTTTCATGTTCTCAGCATGGCATGTCTGCAATCTCAACACCCTTTGGGATGTGGTGGGGAGAGATTCAGGTCACTTTCTCCCAAGAAATCCCCCCTGGAGCTCCCAGATGCTGAGGTGGATGTTTAGCAGAGTGTGTTAATCAGCTGGAATGACTCATCAGGAGCAGGAGGTGCAGCAGAATGGGTTCTTTGACAGAAGCAAGGGAGGGTCCTCAGCCTGGGAGGGTCCCCACTCCCAAGCCCCCCACTGTTCACTGGGAATGAGCAAACCAGGGTGGAGCATCCAGGAGATGAGAGGGTTCCAGTGGTCATCCCTGCTCATCACCTCTGCCTTCCCACCCCGTGGACACACTGTGAGCACTGGGATGATTCACCTCAGCCCTGGCTCCTGGGAATCCATGGAAATAGCACAGAGTGAGGGAACTGGAGGAGTTGGAGCACAAGTCCTGTGAGGAGCAGCTGAGAGAGAAGGGAGGGCTCAGCCTGGAGAAAAGGAGGCTCAGGGGGGACCTTGTGGCTGTGCACAACTCCCTGACAGGAGGGAACAGCCAGGCAGGTCGGGCTCTGCTCCAGGGAACAGGGACAGGAGGAGAGGACTCATCTTTAATCTGCACCAGGGGAGGTTTAGGTTGGACATTAGGAAAAAAACCCTCACAGAAAGGGTGATTGGGAATTGGAATGGACTGCCCAGGGAGGTGTTGGAGTCCCCATCCCTGGAGGTGTCCAAGGAAAGCCTGGATGTGGCACTTGGTGTCATGGTCTGGGTGACAAGATGGTTGGGCCACAGTGGACTCAATGATCTCAAAGGTCCTTTCCAACCCAACTGATTCTGTGATTGAGTTACCCACGTTTAACAGGCAGAGGAAGGTGGTGGAGGATGGGAGGATGGGCAGTGGTCACAGGAAGTCAGATTTTGGGATACAGGGAGACCCTCTGTCTGTGGAAACAGCTGTGATGTCTCCTTGTGAATCATTTCCTTTCTACACAGCTGGACCCCAAACTGCACCTCTGCTCTCACAGATTTCTTCTCAGGAATGGACACCCACAAAGACACGTTTAGCTGGGTGCAGGGAGCAGGGTCACCTCCAAAGGAAGCAGGAGATGGTGCTATGACAGGGGCTGTGCCAGCTGTGCCTCTGCCAACACTCTCAGGATTAGGTCTTCTTTCTGACCCGAGAGTCAGGTGGTGATTTGGGTGGTGGTTCAAGTGAGCCTTTTTTGCTCCCTGAAGGCTTTGAGCTTGGTGTGAGAATGAAGAGGAGTCTCAAGATCTTGTTGTTCAAGGTTTCTCACGT